>CM046034.1:57878998-58273998 GCA_025215565.1 Flaveria ramosissima | reverse complement strand
TGAAATTAGATTGTTTATTAGGGGTGTGGAGATTGGAGATGATGGGATCTTTTCCGCCACCGTCATCTATTCCGCCACCGTGCCTCCGCCCTCCGCCGTCGTACACCGCCGACCCTTTCAGATCTCCGGCGAACCTCCGGCAGCAGATCGACGCGTAGATTTGATCGGAAACATGTTTTCAGATCGGAATAGATTGGAGATGACGTGAAGTTGAAGATGATGATTGTTGGGGAAGATGGGATCTTTGTTTATTAGGGGTGTGGAGATTGGAGTGCAGGGTTGGAATTGGATTTATGTAGAAAAATAATATTGGAAATAATAAGGATATTTATTCGGAAATTTGACTTGGGAAATTTGTTTAAGTTTAATGAGGTTATTTATATTAATTGTGTTTAATCATGAACTTTGTTGGTATTGTTGTTTTTTATTTTTAAAAAATAGGTTTAATTTAATTACAGAATATTTTAGCATTTTGCAGATGTTAAAAAAACAAACAGTCTTTTTTTGCAGACTGCAGACATTTAGTCCACCTCTTCTGCTGCCGATGTCTGCAGATGTGGTCCGCAGACTGCAGACGTTTTCCTGCAGAAAAAACAAACAGCACCTAAGAGAATATATGTGACTTATGGCTCTTAAGCATATCCATCTTCTGATAAGAAATAAAGTAAGATTATCTTGAAAATTATTTTTTTAAACTCTAGAAATCATAATAACCACGCATTTAACATCACATATAAGTCGTATGTTATTTCCATCATTTTTTAAAACGTTCATAACTTTTTTTCATTACATCATTTTTTTCAAAATAATTTCACCATTAATTTTAGTTTTTCTTATTTCTACCATATTGATATACTTTTAAAAAAAATCATCCACCTGTTATTTACAAATGCGTAAATCTAGTTATACACATGTGTAAATCCGGTATTACACATGTGTAAAACGAATTTCATAAAAAATTAAAACAAAAATTATTTTTTTTATGAAAGAGGGAAACGAGAGAAACATTTTTGTGTATCTTTTTTTATGTTATTTTTTGTTTTATAATTTTCTTTATTATGTTTTCGTTATTTATCATTTTGTCATTGAAAACTTATGTCTCACATTGGTTTCTAGAGTTTTTATAAAAAAAAAGGATTTCTCATTTGATTCTTACCCTACTATATAGAATATAGTTAAGTTGTGTATGTAAGTATTAATAAATATTCACACGGGATGGTACTTCATTTGTCGGGACCGCTAGACATGCAAGCATGAATACTCATCATGTTCATATTCTAATAAGAGTATTCATGCTTGCATATCTAGTAGTCACGGTAAATGCACTTATATCTAGTCATTGTTGACCTTTATATATATATATATATATATATATATATATATATATATATATATATATATATATATATATATATATATTTTCTTGATGACTATATGTTACACAACTTTTAGGTTTCACCAAGGAAATTGAAATATGGATGTTTATAAGTATGGGAGTTTTATAACAGTAATCTTGTATTTAAATTTAGCAACCAATATTAAAAATAATATTAAACAAAGAGATGATTTTGAATTTCTTGAATATTATTAGCCAATTAAATCATAGGTTTCTTATGGTGATCTTTTATTCTGAATTAGCTTAGTATCTCGTGTATCACATGATTTGAATAAATAAAATTTTAAATAGTTAGTAATAAAAAATGTAACACCCAGTTATTTATTATTTTGAAGCCGACGAAGGAAGAAAAAGAAATAAAGTCCAAAGTCGAGGGACCAAACTTGCCAACGAAAGAAAGTCGGGTGAGTGGGAGTATATAAGGGAGAGGGCAGCCCTTACCCTCTCCCCCACACTCACAAATCAACCAAGAAGAGAGAAAGAAGAAGAAAATAGTAAAAGTGTCGGTTCGGGTTAGTTCGGGTCGCCAAAATCATCATGTAGCAAGCTAAATCGAAGCCCTTGTCGTTGTGCTCGTTTGTGTGAGTTCTAGGACCCCACTTTTACTTGTTTTCAACTGATTTTGGGGCTGGAAAGCATCAAAAACCCGTTTTTATATGTGTGTGTTTATGACCCATTTGGGTGTGTTGCGTGTGATGCGTTTAGAGTTTGTTTCCGGGCTTGTGTGTGCTTGTATGGTGTTGTGGTATGCATTCCTAATGTCTAAGATGGTTGATTTAGGCTTAGAATGGGTTTGGATGAGCTTGGAGGCCGAAAATGGCAGATTGGGTTCGGGATGAACTCCATTCTGCATCAGCTAGGGCTAGGCGACCGAATGGAGGCCATACGGCCGATTGAGAGGCGATTGGGATTCATTCGCACGATTGAGGGTTCATTCGCACGACTAAGGTTTCATTCGCACGATTGGGAGTCCAGTCGCATGGGGAGTCATACGACTGAGGGTCCAGTCGCATAGGTCAGTCGCATAGGTGCTCATTTGCATTAGTCCCATCCGCATGAGGTTCATACGCACGAATGAGTGTTCATTCGCATAGATATTCATCCGCATGAGTCCAAACGCATGATGTTCAGTCGCATGGAGGCCATGCGACTGAAGGGTGTCCATACGCCCGAATAGGGTTGTTGCACTCATGACTTCTGACTTTCGGGGAAAGTGCAGATGTAAGTTTTGCCATAAAGGTTCTCGTAAGAGCATGTAAGATGATTGTTATGACTTTAGGGAGCATATTGGGCATGATGATGATGATGTTGCATGTTTATGCATACTATGTATGTATGATGTCGCCCTGTATGATGATGATGACTGTGTATGATATGTTCTTTATTATGATGAATGTTTATCTTTCTTGTGGCTTTACGTGTCGTGTTAATGAATGAATGAAGTATTATGTAATGTAAAGTGAAAGATAACAAAAGAGGAACATGAAGTAAGAATGCATGCATTAATGAATGATGAATGAACGAAGGAAAGGCTTGCAAGCACATATATGAGGTGAGCAACTCTGATGTTGCAACAGACTCGGATAGCGTGCAATCGTTGAGATTGCCCATGAGGTGAGCAACCCTGTTGTTGCGAGAGACTCGGATAGCGTGCTATCGTTGATATTGCCATGAGGTGAGCAACCCTGTTGTTGCAAGAGACTCGGATAGCGTGCTATCGATGAGACTGGCAATGAGGTGAGCAACCCTATGGTTGCAACAGACTCGGATAGCGTGCAATCGTTGAGATTGCTAATGAGGTGAGCGACCCTGTCGTCGCAACAGACTCGGAAGAACGAACGTATGAAATGATCGAAAGTTAATGAATGTAATGAAAGATAATAATGATATTATCTGTGTATACGTATGATGAATGATCGCATAAGAAAAGGAATAGTTTTTAATGAAAGTAAAGTATGTTTTATTATAAAACTAGAACTCACTCAGCAACGCTGACTTTTTATATGTTTTCCAGTTGGCAGGTAATGATTGCTGAGGATGGCACCGCGAGGCTACTCGGCTCTTTTGGGATGGCATTCTTTTGATTAATGTTTTTGCATTGTAATGCGAACAAACTGTTTTGTAATGAATGTTGTATTAACTTGCAAAAGCATTTATATAGAAATGAAAGCTGATTTTAATGTTCCGCTGCGATGCTTATAAAATATGAATGTAAATATATGTTTTATGGGCGATGAATGACCAACTGTAGGCGTCCCGGTAACGGGGCCTTACAAGTTGGTATCAGAGCCAAAGTTTAAGCGAAATGGGTAAATTTTCAAAATAAACCTTAACTTAAACTGAGAATGGGACGAAAGAGGAATTGGATGCCAATCTGAGTAGCTGTGTGCCATCAGGTATTTTCGTAAAGTTAACCGGTTTTATGTGCGCATGGTATGTGGTTATGTGTTGTATGTAGATTTAAATACTGATGTAGTCAGGACAGGTAATGCTTGGGGTATGAAGAGTAAAGTAAGTGGCTAATCACAACTGGCCATTGTAATTAGAGACTTACTATACTTGACATAAACAGAGCTGTTTCCTTGAATGACTGTGTTGGTGTTTGAATCTTTCAGTGTGATAGAGAATGGCTGGTGGTAGATCCTCTAAAGCTTCTAGGGGTGGAGGTAGTGGTGGGCCTGATGCTGATCTACGACCTAAAAGAGGAAGGCCTAGAGTTGAGAATGTGGTTTCTGAAGAACCTGAGACCCCTCATCCGGAAGCTGGGGATGAGAGTGCAAACTTGAGGGCCTCGGTAAAGGAATATGTTGTTGAAGAAGTACATCAGGTCATGCAGACAATCTTACCGTCTGTGGTGACCGAAGTCATCAAGGCTGTGAAAGAGGGAGAAAGAAAGGAGAGAAATAGGGCCTCGGGGGAGCGGGAGCAACCGGAGCCTGAAACGATTTTCTCTGATAATGAGGAAGAGGAAGAAGATGAGCCCGTGCAAGAGGTGGTACGAGGCTGTAACTACGGGGCGTTTATGAGATGCAAGCCCCCAACTTTTGATGGAAACGGCACTGCTGCTGCTGCTCACCGGTGGGTGAGGGAAATGGAGGCTGTTCTTGATATCAGCGAATGCCGTGAAGACCAGAAGGTGAAGTTTGCTATCCACTCTTTTGTGGATTCGGCTCTGTGTTGGTGGGACAACATTGTCCAAGCCGAGGGTAGCAGGGCCATTGGGAGGATGAGATGGTCTGAGCTAAAAAAGTTGGTGATTGAGGAGTTTTGTCCTCATCGGGAAATGGACAAGGTCGAAAGGGAGTTCTTGCAACTGGAGGCGGGAACCATGACACACCAACAGTACACCACAAAATTCAACGAGATGGCACGTCTGGTGCCAGATCAGGTGACACCTCTGTCCCGAAAGATCAAGAGGTATATTCAGGGTTTGCCAGCGGATATTCGTAGGCACATGATCGCTGCCCGGCCGAGCACGTTTAGGTCGGCGGTGGATTTGGCGGGGAGACTGTATGATGAGAGAACGGTGGTGGTGACTGAAGGTGGCAAGAAGAGCGGTGGTGATCGAAACTGGCAGAGGAAGAGGTTTGGTCGGGGTGATGCCTCGACGGGTAATAAGAAGGCACGGGTGGATGACCGCCGTGTAGTCACGTCGAGTGCGGGATCGAGAAGGTGTGGCAAGTGTGAAAGGGAGCATAGTGGCGAGTGCAGGTTTGGGTCGAACTTGTCCATCAAATGTGGGAAGGCGGGGCACATGGCAAAGGACTGTTGTATAGTCCGGTGTTATAACTGTGGTGAAGAGGGTCATATGAGCAAGGATTGTAAGAGGCCGAGGGCTGAGAGCTCCGGGGCAAAGAAGACGGGAGGTGAAGGACCAAGGGTGAGCGCCAGGGCATTCACCATGACACAGGAGGAAGCTAGGACGGACCCTGATGTCGTGTCCGGTACGTTTCTGGTGAACCAAACTTTAGCTTCTGTGTTATTTGATTCAGGTGCCAATAAAAGTTTTATTTCTGCTGCTTTCTGTGCTAAGCTGCCTGTTAGTAGTAGACGGGTTGATGCGCCCTTTGATGTAGAAACTGTCATAGGTAAGTCTACCAGGATTTCTGAGATGATAGAGAACTGTGATGTGGAGCTAGAGGGTCATAAGTTTCCTGTTAGACCGTTTGTGATGACCTTAGGTGGTTTCGATTTGGTTCTTGGGATGGATTGGTTGGCGGAATTCGAGGCGAACATTGTGTGTCGCAAGAAGATGATTCGTTTGACAGCGCCTGACGGTAGTTCAGTGACGGTTTATGGTGATCGGGTTACTACGATTCCGAAAGTGATCTCGATGGCGGTGGCGGGAAAGTGTATGAGGCGTGGATGTAGCGCTTACTTGGCCTATGTAAAGGATGTGGATACGCCAACACCACAACTAGACGATGTACCGGTTGTGTGTGACTTTCCAGACGTGTTCCCAGAAGACTTATCAGGAGTGCCACCTGACAGAGAGATCGAGTTTCAGATTGATCTGATACCGGGTGCCCAACCTGTTGCCAAGGCACCGTATCGGTTAGCTCCGACGGAGATGAAGGAATTGATGGAGCAGTTGCAAGACCTGCTTGATAAGGGGTTCATTAGACCAGGTATCTCTCCTTGGGGTGCTCCGGTCCTGTTTGTAAAGAAGAAGAACGGTAGTATGAGGATGTGCATTGACTACCGCGAACTGAACAAGTTGACGGTGAAGAACTGATACCCCTTACCGAGGATAGATGATTTGTTCGATCAGCTTCAGGGTGCCAGTTGGTTTTCAAGGATAGATCTTCGATCTGGTTACCATCAGCTGAAGGTGAAAGAGCAGGATGTTCCTAAAACAACTTTTCGTACGCGCTATGGTCACTACGAGTTTCTTGTCATGTCCTTTGGTTTGACCAACGCGCTAGCTGCTTTTATGGATTTGATGAATCGTGTGTGTCGGCCGATGCTGGATAAATCAATGATTGTGTTTATTGATGATATCCTGATTTATTCGAGGAGCGAGATTGAGCATGCCGGTCACATTCGGGAGGTTCTGAATACGCTGAGGAGGGAGAAGCTGTATGCTAAATTCTCCAAGTGCGCGTTCTGGTTGCGCGAAGTTCAGTTCTTGGGTCATGTGGTGAATCCCGACAGGATTCTGGTGGACCCGGCGAAAGTGGAGGCGGTTATGCAATGGAAGTCACCAAAGACGCCATCTGAGATTCGTAGTTTCTTGGGTTTGGCGGGCTACTATAGAAGGTTTATCCAAGACTTCTCTAAGATTGCTTCTCCACTAACTAAGTTGACCCGAAAAGATGTGAAGTTCGTATGGGGTCAAGCTCAAGAGAAGGCGTTCGAGGAACTGAAGGCGAGGTTGACTCAAGCTCCAGTTCTGTCATTACCCGATGGAAGTGAAGATCTGGTGGTTTATTCTGATGCTTCCTACTCAGGGTTGGGATGTGTGCTAATGCAGAGAGGGAAGGTTATAGCCTATGCATCCCGACAGTTGAAGGTTCATGAGGTCAATTATCCTACTCATGACCTGGAGCTAGCAGCCGTGGTCTTTGCACTAAAGATTTGGAGGCACTATCTCTACGGGACGAAGTGCACCATTTTCACTGACCACAAGAGTCTGAAGTACTTCTTTGAGCAGAAGGATCTGAACATGAGGCAGAGACGGTGGTTGGAACTTATAAAGGATTATGATTGTGAGATCCACTACCATCCGGGCAACGCCAATGTGGTGGCTGATGCCCTTAGCCGGAAAGAGAGGCCCGAGCCGATTCGGGTGAAAGCATATCAACTGATCATGACCTCTGAGGTAATGAAGCAAGTCAAAGAGTTTCAAGATGAGGCACTGAAAGAAGATCATCTTAACTCTGAAAGAATGAGAGGTCTCGTTGGAGAATTGGGTGAAAACACACTCGGTGTTAGAACCCGATTCGGTCGTGTGTGGATTCCTCGTTTTGGGGATTTACGCGTGAAGATGATGGATGAAGCTCACAAGACTCGATACTCCATTCACCCAGGTGCCACGAAAATGTACCAAGACATGAAGAAGGGTTATTGGTGGCCGGGTATGAAGCGCGATGTGGTGGAGTATGTGAGTAAGTGCCTTACTTGCTTACAGGTGAAGGCCGAGCATCAAAAGCCGTACGGGAAGATCCAACCTTTGGATATACCGGAATGGAAGTGGGAGCACATCACCATGGACTTCATTACGAAGCTGCCGCGTACCTCGAAAGGGTACGAGGCCATATGGGTGATAGTTGATCGTTTGACGAAGAGTGCTCACTTCCTACCGATCCGCAAGACATATTCATCTGAGAGGTTGGCTGATCTATTCATCCAGGAAATTGTAACTCGTCATGGTGTGCCGGTGTCTATTGTGTCTAATCGTGATACCCGGTTTACATCTAAATTTTGGATGAAATTCCACGACGCTATTAGGACGAGGTTACATATTAGCACGACTTATCATCCCCAGACTGATGGTCAGTCAGAAAGGACCATTCAGACACTGGAAGACATGCTTCAGGCATGTGTGATTGATTTTGGGGGAAGTTGGGATGACCACCTACCGTTAGCCGAATTCTCATACAACAACAGCTATCATGCCAGCATTGGTATGCCACCATATGAGATGCTATACGGTAGGAGATGCAGAACACCCGTTTGTTGGGGTGATATTGGTCAGAAGGAATTGGGGAGCGTCGAGGTAATCGAGGCTACGACTGAGAAGCTTGAGAAGATTAAAGCCTTCACGAAGGCAGCCAAAGACAGACAGAAGTCGTATGCTGATAAACGACGCAGGCCGATTGAGTTCCAGGTGGGTGACCGGGTTATGTTGAAGGTCTCACCTTTGAAGGGTATCATCCGCTTTCAAAAGCGGGGTAAGTTGAGCCCAAGGTATATAGGCCCTTTTCGAATCATCGCTCGAGTAGGAGAGGTGGCCTATAGACTGGAGTTACCGATCCATCGTCTTTGTCTCATGTTGAGATCCTTTTGGTTAAACACGTGTTGGAGACTCTTATGATCGGTGTAGACTATGCATTGCGTCCCATATAAATAGTGTCGCCAAATCTTCAATGCGAAAACCACAGCACCAAGTTCGAGATCGTGAGTTGTGTAGTTCACTTCATGAACCTTCAATTGCCTCGACGCGTATGCTATAACTTTGCCTCGTTGCATGAGAACACAACCAAGACCTTGATTAGAAGCATCGCAATATACAGTGAAGTCATCATTTCCATCGGGAAGTGTGAGAATAGGAGCGTTGCACAACTTGCGTTTTAATGTCTCGAAAGCCTCTTCTTGCTCGGGTCCCCATTCAAAGAGTCGATTCTTTTGAGTTAGCGCCGTTAATGGTTTAGCAATCTTCGAGAAATTCTCTATGAACCTACGGTAATATCCCGCTAAACCCAGAAAAGAACGAACCTCGGTTGGGGTTGTGGGAACGCACCAATTCTTCACGGCTTCAATCTTAGCAGGATCAACGTGAATTCCTTGGCTATTCACCACATGCCCTAAGAATTGAACTTCTTCCAACCAAAATTCACACTTGGAAAGCTTAGCGTACAATTGCTCCTTCTTCAAGAGTTCAAGAACTTGTCGCAAGTGTGTCTCGTGATCGACTTTCGTCTTGGAATAGATAAGAATGTCATCAATGAACACGATTACGAACTTATCCAGATACGGTTTACATACTCGATTCATGAGATCCATGAACACGGCAGGTGCATTGGTCAAACCAAAAGGCATAACCATGAACTCGTAGTGTCCATATCGAGTACAAAAAGCGGTCTTTGGAATGTCATCATCGTGGACACGTAGTTGATGATACCCAGAACGTAGATCGATCTTTGAGAATTGAGTTGCTCCTTGAAGTTGGTCGAAGAGATCATCGATTCGAGGAAGAGGGTATCGGTTTTTGATAGTAAGCTTGTTGAGTTCCCGGTAGTCGATGCACATACGAAATGAACCATCCTTCTTCTTCACAAACAGTACAGGTGCACCCCACGGCGATGAGCTAGGACGAATGAAACCCTTATCGGTCAACTCTTGCAGTTGACTAGCTAGTTCTTGCATTTCAGACGGTGCAAGACGATAAGGTGATTTAGCCACAGGGTTTGCGCTAGGGATTAAGTCAATCTTGAACTCAACTTCTCGCACGGGAGGTAACCCTTTAAGATCCTCGGAAAAAACCTCGGGAAAGTCTCGCACAACAGGAATGTCTTTCAACTCCTTACCCTTGGCTTTCGTATTAACTACATATGCCATGACAGCCATATAGTTTTTACTCAAGCACTTGCGGGCCTTGATGCAAGACATGAGTTTAAGTCTTTGGGATGATTTCCCCAAAGACCTTCAAAGTATCACCAGTCGGTAAAGGAATTCGGATACACTTCTCGAAGCATAGAATTTCCGCACGATGCTTGGCTAACCAATCCATACCGATGATAACATCAAAGCTTCCCAATTGCATAGGAATAAGGTCGATGAAGAACTCGTGTTCGTTAAGGCTTAAAGTGCAGTCACGTATTACGACGTCCACGACAATAGATTTTCCATCGGCGATTTCGACCGTGAAAGATCTTTCTAGGTTGACGCACGGTTTAGAAAGTAAAGACTCGAATTCCAGGGACACAAAACTCCTATCGGCACCCGAATCAAATAATACAGATGCATAACGATTATTTACAAGATACATACCTGTTTGGTAACAACCTATTATTGGTATGTTGAACATAGATAGGAATTTTTACAAGACAAGAAAGGACTAAAAGAAATTCAACGACGTACCATTCACCACATCGTTGTTGGCTTGTGCTTGGTTGGCGTTGATGTTGAAAGCCCTTCCACGAGCCGGTGGCACAGTTCCCGCATTACGAGGACATTGAGGGCGAATATGGCCAGCCTCGCCACAGTTGTAGCAGGTTCGGTTGATAAGCATGGCAGTGTTGTTTGGCGCACGAAGACAAGTAGCCACCAAATGACCATACTTTCCACACAGCGAGCAGACTCGGCATGGAATGTTGCTTGAATGATGGTACTTGCACGTGTTACACATAGGATGTGGACCAGCATAAACTTTAGCCATGGGAGCTTGATTCGCAACCACCATTTGTTTTTTAGGGGCATTTGGGGCGGTCACAGCGTAGTTGCGTGTCGGGATGAACTTACGCTTTTTGTTTTGAGAAGACGACTCGACCCTTACCTCCTTTGTTGCCTCGGGTATCACCTTCGCAGTAGACTTGGAACCCTTTGCTGACATAGTACTAGCTCTTATATGATTCTCGGTGAGCTGTGCAGTGATGGTAATTGCTTCCTCCAAAGTTGTGGGCCTACTACCCACCACGGCATCTTGAATTTGAGGTGGCACCCCCTTGATAAATTTCTCTATGTTACGGGGCACGGTGTCCACCATGTGTGGTAGGAGCATACTCAACTCATGATGCCGGGTGGAATAAGCCAAGTGGTTCCCACCATCTTGTTTGAGATTCCAGAATTCCTCTTCTAGCTTTTGTAACTCGCTCCTTGGACAAAACTTTTGAATCATAACCTCCTTGAATTCCTCACAGGGCAAGGCCAAAGCAATCTCAGTTCCACGGTTTCTCTTTTCACTATTCTACCATGTGAGTGCTCGTTGTTGAAGAACACTTGTGGCATAGCGAACCTTGAACTCGTTGGGACACTCGCTAACAATGAACGTATTCTCCATACTTTCAAACCACTCGAGAAGTCCAGTGGCTCCTTCTTTTCAACTAAAGCTAGTGGGTTTGCACGAGTTGAAGTGTTTGAAAGTGCAAGTACGGTTGTTCCCTTGTTGATTGTTCCCATTTTGATTGTTGTTATTGTCTCCATTAGCACCACTATTGTTTCCATTGGTGTTGTTGTTGCTATTAGCCATTAGTGTGCTATTAAGTTCAGCAACCATAGTCGGGAGAACGGCAGCCATTTGTCGGGCAATCATGGCAGCCAGCTTACGGTCGGAACTTCCACGCTTTCCATGGTGACGAGACATGCTGGATATACAAAAATGAGTTAGTTACAGGAGTGAGGATAACAAAGGATAGTAGTATAACAAAGATAAGCTAAGGGTTATAAGGTACATGGAATGATTCCATTTGGTAACGCATTACCATTTGGAAACGTTGACACGTCAAGGTGAATTGATCCATTTACCTTAGAAACTTGTGTTTATTGACCATAGTTTATCACTCATCCCAGAAATCCCCAGGTAAGCATAACTAGTCCCGTAGGATTTATGCGATATGCTTGCCTTAGCCCGAGGGCCTTTTGCCAGGAAAACCAGGATACAGGTGTCTATGTGTCACACAATATTTCTTAGGTTCATAGAATCAAAACCTTGATGAGATTTATATAGATTAGACATAACGTCTAAAGATTCAAGTCATAACATAAGCATAAGATTCCACGTGTCGACGAGAATAAGATTAAGAGAGTTCATGTTCGGGGAGAGTCAAAGAGTCAAAGTTAAGTTTAGGGAGACAAGTAACAATGTTTAGGCAATCCTATGCTAAGGCATCAAATTGCACATAAGAGGCATAGCATTATGTAGCATGAAAAGTATATAATTTACAAGATAGAAATATAATTCTATAAGGTTCATGCATACTATAGCCTAGGTCACCATTTCTAATAACCTAGATCCCTATAGTTACGGGCTCTGATACCAATCTGTCACACCCCAACCTTGACGGCGGAAACGTCGAGGAGTGAGAGTTAAGATCGTTCACAGCCACATAACGCTATTAATAATCCAAATATAATTTAAACATAAGTTTCATTTGTCACATTACAAACATAAGTCTCAAAGGAATAAAAGCATAACATAGAATGTAACAAATCATTCCATTTTATTTATTTATCTAGGTCCATTCCTAGATGTGCAAGCTTCAAAGTGTAGATATCAAACTTGGGCGTTTCCTGAAACATGTTAAAAATAAAAGGTCAACAATAATGTTGGTGAGCATTCCATAGTTTTTAATACATAGATTATATAAAAGATGGCAATTCAAGTCATAAGTTAGTGAATAAAGTGATTAGGGATGTTATGAACAATGCAACAATCAAACCTCGACAAAGTTTTACAAGTCTCAAACGTTTAAAAGTATATACGATCAGCTAAGTGTACTTGGATCAACCAAAGCAGGCTTGTCTTGCCCATAGATCTATGACTTCGCTGGGCTAGCAATAGTTAATGATTGCACATATAACGCCATAACATGGTAACCACGAAAGTTCAACTAACCACAACTTAACAAGATAAATTGCCATAGGTTTACAAGTCTCAAATGAGTTTACAAGTGCAATAGTATAAGTTAACATGTTTCACCCCAAAGTGTGAAAATAAGCAAAAAAAAAGGGGTATGGAAATACTCACTTGGCTAAAAGTATAAGTAATAAGATTGATAATAAACGTTGTTCCAAGATGAACGTCACAAGGCACCTAAATATATATATATTCACAAGGTTAAAGTTATATAATAAGTTTAACGTTTTAGTGGAAACTAAGGTTTTAATTGGATTTTGGGATGTTAATAATTATAACCCAACTAACATGATAAATTTTGGTTATGCTTTGTGTCAATATATTATTTAATCGTTTTAATACTACGAAATAAAGAAAACATTTGTAACAAAGTCTAAATATAATTTAAACAATCTTTTAAGATAACTCTTATTTTAAACAATAATATATATTTGTTATTTGAACAAATAATAATTAGATGAGTTATAACAATATTTAATGTCTATTTTATAAAAAAAGTTTAAACATATTATTTGAACAAACAACTATTTAGTAGATAAAAATTATATTTTAAGTTTAACTTATAAGAAATAATCTAAATATATCATTTGAACAAATAATAGTTTAAATAGTTAATCAACATTAAAAATTCATTTTTTTATAAAAACTTAACTAATTATATCATTTGTTTTGTAAAAAAAATAAGAATATAAATTTCCAGACAATATAGAAACATCTAAAATTTTCAGCTTTTATAAAATGTCTTTTTATAATTTTTAAAAATATTTAAAAATGTTGTAGAAGGCTAAAAAGCCTCAAAAAGAAAATGTGGAGTGGCCCGGGGTCGAACCCGGGACCTCCAGGTTCACATGGGGACAAGTTACCATTAGGCGAGGTCGCCTATGCCTGACAGAAGTTGGATCTTAATTCTTAAAAACACACTTCCAATAAATCCCCAAAATCCTAAGAACCCTAGAATGTTCTTGGACCAAATTGAACATCAAATCGTTGATGTTAATGAAATTAAGCTTAGGGCTTTGGATCCATACATGAAATCGAGCAATAAGGTGTACAGAACTTACGTGATTAATATCGAATTGAGGAAGATGAGATGAAGAAGTGGGTCGCGATTGATGTAGCGACTGTTAGATGTTCAAACGACTATGATAATCCAATTCGTTGTGCAGTTAGCTTCCAATAATCCCAATGAACGAAAGCCCTCTGTTAATTGAGGATGAGGTGGAGGAAAAGGTCGGGTTCGACTAGCTACGGTTTGTGAAGGAAATAACGATTCGAACTTGATGTTTGAGTTTGTTTCAGATGAAATTGAGATTGCGATTAGTTCAGGAACAGATAAATGATTATTCGCGTTCGATTAATTGAATTATTATTGTAGTTTAATGCTCAACGGCTAAAGGATTAATTTGGCCGGTTATGAACTCGAGCGATTTTAGTAACCGGTGCTTTAAACCGCAATTATGCTGTGCATTCAGTTCGAAACACACTCACGAAGCTTTTAGGAGCGGTTTGGTTCGAAAATTAATGGTTTTTAATGAGTTTGGGGGTGGCCGGAGCTCGGCCGGAGTGTGGCCGGAGCTCCGCCGGAAGATCGGGTGAAGGGGGAGGATTAGTTTGGAAAATTGTAATTTTACACATTTGGTCCCTTTGATTTTTATTTTATCCTTTTATGTCTTAACTTTGTTTTTAAAGTTTATGAAATAACATTAGGGCCCCCTTAACTTATTAAATCCAAGTTTTAAACATTTCAAGTCTAATATTTCTTACAAATTATTGTTATTATCATTATTATGCTTGGTTATTATTATTATTATTATTATTATTATTGTTATTATTATTATTATTATTATTATTATTATTATTTATTTTTATTATTATTGTTATTATTGTTATTATTTTTAATACCTTACAAATTAAAGACCAATTTAAGGTAAAATTCATAGACAACCCATAGGTTTCATGAATGACACAATTAGCCCATGCAAGAATTTAACAAAGTTAATTCTTAATTAACTCAAAAATACAGGATGTTACAAAAGTGGTTCCTCTTGTGCGAGTACAGTGGAAGCACAGGAAGGGACCCGAGTCAACGTGGGAGACTGAGGAAGAAACGAGACAGCATTATCCACGTTTGTTCGAAGAATAACAGGTTTCACGGATGAAACCTATTTAAGGGGGGTGGATTTGTAACACCCGGTTATTTATTATTTTGAAGCCGACGAAGGAAGAAAAAAAATAAAGTCCAAAGTCGAGGGACCAAACTCGCCAACGAAAGAAAGTCAGGTGAGTGGGAGTATATAAGGGAGAGGGCAACCCTTACCCTCTCCCCCACACTCACAAATCAGCCAAGAAGAGAGAAAGAAGAAGAAAAGAGTAAAAGTGTCGGTTCGGGTTAGTTCGGGTCGCCAAAATCATCGTGTAGCAAGGCAAATCGAAGCCCTTGTCGTTGTGCTCGTTTGTGTGAGTTCTAGGACCCCACTTTTACTTGTTTTCAACCGATTTTGGGGCTGGAAAGCATCAAAAACCTGTTTTTATATGTGTGTGTTTATGACCCATTTGGGTGTGTTGCGTGTGATGCGTTTAGAGTTTGTTTCCGGGCTTGTGTGTGCTTGTATGGTGTTGTGGTATGCATTCCTAAGGTCTAAGATGGTTGATTTAGGCTTAGAATGGGTTTGGATGAGCTTGGAGGCCGAAAATGGCAGATTGGGTTCGGGATGAACTCCATTCTGCATCAGCTAGGGCTAGGCGACCGAATGGAGGCCATACGGCCGATTGAGAGGCGATTGGGATTCATTCGCACGATTGAGGGTTCATTCGCACGACTAAGGTTTCATTCGCACGATTGGGAGTCCAGTCGCATGGGGAGTCATACGACTGAGGGTCCAGTCGCATAGGTGCTTAGTCGCATGAGTCCATTCGCATGAGGTCAGTCGCATAGGTGCTCATTTGCATTAGTCCCATCCGCATGAGGTTCATACGCACGAATGGGTGTTCATTCGCATAGATGTTCATCCGCATGAGTCCAAACGCATGATGTTCAGTCGCATGGAGGCCATGCGACTGAAGGGTGTCCATACGCCCGAATAGGGCTGTTGCACTCGTGACTTCTGACTTTCGGGGGAAAGTGCAGATGTAAGTTTTGACGTAAAGGTTCCCGTAAGAGCATGTAAGATGATTGTTATGACTTTAGGGAGCATGTTGGGCATGATGATGATGATGTTGCATGTTTATGCATGCTATGTATGTATGATGTCGCCCTGTATGATGATGATGACTGTGTATGATATGTTCTTTATTATGATGAATGTTTATCTTTCTTGTGGCTTTACGTGTCGTGTTAATGAATGAATGAAGTATTATGTAACGTAAAGTGAAAGATAACAAAAGAGGAACATGAAGTAAGAATGCATGCATTAATGAATGATGAATGAACGAAGGAAAGGCTTGCAAGCACATATATGAGGTGAGCAACTCTGATGTTGCAACAGACTCGGATAGCGTGCAATCGTTGAGATTGCCCATGAGGTGAGCAACCCTGTTGTTGCGAGAGACTCGGATAGCGTGCTATCGTTGATGTTGCCATGAGGTGAGCAACCCTGTTGTTGCAAGAGACTCGGATAGCGTGCTATCGATGAGACTGGCAATGAGGTGAGCAACCCTATGGTTGCAACAGACTCGGATAGCATGCAATCGTTGAGATTGCTAATGAGGTGAGCGACCCTGTCGTCGCAACAGACTCGGAAGAACGAACGTATGAAATGATCGAAAGTTAACGAATGTAATGAAAGATAATAATGATATTATCTGTGTATACGTATGATGAATGATCGCATGAGAAAAGGAATAGTTTTTAATGAAAGTAAAGTATGTTTTATTATAAAACTAGAACTCACTCAGCAACGCTGAGTTTTTATATGTTTTCCAGTTGGCAGGTAATGATTGCTGAGGATGGCACCGCGAGGCTACTCGGCTCTTTTGGGATGGCATTCTTTTGATTAATGTTTTTGCATTGTAATGCAAACAAACTGTTTTGTAATGAATGTTGTATTAACTTGCAAAAGCATTTATATAGAAATGAAAGCTGATTTTAATGTTCCGCTGCGATGCTTATAAAATATGAATGTAAATATATGTTTTATGGGCGATGAATGACCAACTGTAGGCGTCCCGGAAACGGGGCCTTACAAAAAATTATCAATTATAACACGATATTAGTTTTGAGATGAGATATAATTACAATTAAGTATGAGTAAAGACTTCAAGTGATATAATAATGCTATTATTTTTTTAACTTTTGTGTTATAAACTTTTCTTGGCTTTTTCTAAAATAACTTAAATTTTTATTCCAAAACAAACCGTTTTAAAAATTTTCCAATTTAAATAACTTTCTTATAATAACTTTGAATTTTACTTATTTTGGTTAATAAAAATTTTATTGTTTACAACTTTGATTTTAAATATTTTGATTTTTAAATTTTTTTTGTTGTTTTAGAAAGTTGTCTTATTTATACAATTTTGTTTCTATAGAAATTACATTTATAAAAATATCTCTATCATAAAATATTAACAAAATAATTTTAATCTAAATTATTAAATAATATGATTAGAAATTAGTGTAATTATTTAATAGAAAAATGAAGTGAAAAAACTAAAATCAAGAGATCTAAAATTATAGCAAGTATCTATTTTAGTTCTTCTTTAGAATAAGGTAGATTAAATTTAGTTTGTTGGTCATTATATTTAAGGTTCTTAGTTATCGCAATTTTAAATATACTTAGGCTAGCTTTTGGTAATTTATATTATCTTTAAACATATTCGTTTTGCATAGTTCTTTCTTTCTTGGGTTAATTATAGTTGAATTCATTCGAACAAACATATATACTATATGATAAATAAGGGTTTTGGTGGGACACAAGGGGTGTTTAGTATTCGAATCGGATTCGAAAAACTCAAAATTCGATTCGATTTGGAATCTCCGATTCAAATTCTCGAATTATGAAATTATGATTTTAGATTCGATTCGAATCGAATTAAACTATACATATAATTTTGCATATTTATAGATATAAAATACTTGTTTATTTTATATTTTATATTAATAATTTATTTTATATACATATACTTATTTAATTGATAATTCAAATATTTTAAAACATTGGGTAAATCTCGAGTTTCACATAGTTTTGTAAGACGCGCCTCTGCACCTTCTTCTCAGTCGGTTTCCCCATTCACTCCGACAAGCGGTTACGGGTAACCACGGGCGATGAAAAGTCAAAAGAAAAACGTTCTGCATGTGTAACCATATTCAATGACCAGCGGTTCCTCCTTGAAGACATCGACAGTGTCGGTTACTTTAGAATTCACCTCGCCATGAATCTCACATTCAATAGCATTCAATCGCGGTTCAAGGGCAGCGGCATTCAATCGAATCCAAACCTTACCATTGCCCATTGAATAAGCGGTTACAGTCCCCTTCATACACATTCAATTGGCCAGTCATTCCATCACTGGTTAAAGTTGCCTTCCCTATTAATGGTCGGCGAATCATCAGTCCTCCCCCTACAAGATTGGCTACATCAAAAAGTTTTAGACCCTGTGCGGTTTGAGCACTAAAAAAAGGTATGTTTTCTACATAATTGGTGGGTTACCATGATTCAGTGATGATCGTCTTCATTATATGTGTTTGTAATTCGGATAGCAGTTTGACAATTTCTCAAAAAATATATAGGGTTTTAGGATTTGGTCATTGCAATTTCATCATCAAGGTCGCCACTAACAATATTAGTCCCGCTCCAATTAGGTAAAGGTTTTGACAAGTAGAGTTAGTATCATGTTTTTGTATCCGCACTCCATAATGGATTTTTATTTTAGGGTTGGTCTTTTATTGAAAGAAACAATTTACAATGGAACGGTTTCGCAGGTACCTTTCGATTTACCTTTTTCAATAGATTTCAGTTTGTTTTTTAATTTAATTTCTTAGAAATCTTATCTTGACATTAGGCTTTCAATTTGAATTGGGTGTTACCAAGAATTTTTTTTGTTCATGATATATAAAATACACTGATTTCACTTTGTTATGTAATTCAACTTATTAGCAATCGCATACTGACTTTAGGCATCGGATTTAAATTGGATACGATATAGATTTATGCTTGCACTAAGTAAGTTAGGGTACAGCTTGGGTGTGATGAATTAGTTTATACAATCTTTATCCACAAGCACATCTTTAAGTTCCTTGAGTTGTTTTCCTGATTTGGTGTTGCCAGTCCTCTCATTGGAGTAGTGGACCTGTTTATGTAGCCCGATAAAAAAATCATGGCACTTACAAATTAAAATCACATCAAAATGTGTATGGCTATCCATTTTGATGTGTCGTTTGCTTTTGTCGTTGGGGGATCAACCAAAAAAATGGTGTGGCTTGCCTGTCTAACAAAACTTAATACTTTAAATATTGATGGTAATATGGTATTGAATTTCTCTTGTTAAAACTATGTATGTAATAATTCAAATGTTATATAAATTGATATGCTGTAAATTGGTCTGTCAATTAACAGTTAATCTGCAAGGTGCAACAAACATTCTGTTTACCTAAACGCTTGTTTAGGTTAGAATTGTCATAAACGTATCTTCATCACTGAAAATCAGTTTAATTTGTAAACTTTTTAACAAAATAGATTGTTGATGATTCTAAGTAGTTATGCTTATAGGTTTAACTCGATCTTTTGTTTTGTTCTAAACAAATAATGTTTTATTATACTCTTTTTATTGATGATAGTTATTTGATGATAGTGTTACAGTGATAGTGATCCATAATGGATATCTATCTGCTCCTTTGTGAATTACTTTACAACGTGTTAAGATTAGTGACTATTGGTTGCTGAATGATTTTTGGAATCTTTGGGGTTTTGGTTCGTGATCGAGAACGAAATCGTCTCCAGTGACGGTTAGCCTTGTATCGTCGGTTCGTCATCATCGCCTTTACTATTCATACAGCTCTGTAAACTTTGATGACTAATTGTATATTCCTATTGCAGGGTGATGTTGAACAAGATGGTTGTTTTTGTGTGTTTAGATGAGGTAGAAATGTATTTATATAACACATCATTTCAGATTCAGTTAAGATCTAAAAGGTGACACTTACCTCTACAATTGAACTTAATATTGCTCAAAGCTGAGGTATACTTGCTAGAACTGACTCGCGGATTACATGTGGGATACCATCATTTGGTGGGTTGTAACGCCCGGAAATTTTCTTTGAAGCCGACGAAAGAAGAAAAAGAACTAAAGTCCAAAGTCGAGGGACCAAACTCGCCAACGAGAGAAACTTTGATGAATGGGAGTATAAAAGGGGGAAGACACCCCATTCTTCCCATTTTTCAGCCAAGAGAGGAAGAAGAGAAGGAGAAAAAGAGGAGAAAAGCTTGGTTCGGGTGGATTCGAGCGTGGAAATCGTCGTGTAGCGGGTCAAATCAAAGCTCTACTCGACGGGATCGTTTGTGTGAGTTCAGGACCCCTCTTTTAAACGTTTTTGAATGATTTTAGGGCTGGAACACATCTGAAAACCCATTCGTTTGGGGCTTGTTTTCTTGTTTGGTTATGCTTGAATGAGGTCGTGGTATGTTTCTCTAAGGTTTAGGATGGTTGAATTGAGCTTAAAAAATGTTTGGAAGAGGTTGGCGGCCGAAAACCGCCGCTGCAGTTCGGGATGAACTGCATTCTGCATCAGCTAGGGCTGGGCGACCGACTGGAGTGCGATTGGAGGCCATACGGTCGATTGGCGTGCGACTGAGGTCCATGTGCACGATTTCCATGCGACTGAAGTCCATATGCATGATAGTTATGCGACTGAAGTTCATGTGCCTGTAAGGCATGCGATTGAAGGATTGTGCGACTGAGGTTCATTCGCACGAAGGTTATGCGACTGAGGTCCATGCGCCTGGAGGCCATGCGACTGAGGTTCATTCGCACGAAGGGTATGCGACTGAAGCCCATGCGTCTGAAGTCATGCGACTAAAGGCCATACCCATGAAAGCTATGAGACTGAGAGTCCATACGCGTAGATGTCCATTCGCCCATAGGTCCATTCGCATATGGTCCATTCGCCTGATGTCCATTCGCCTAAGTGTTCAGTCGCCTGAAAGGCCATGCGACTGGAGGGTGTCCATATGCCCAAGTAGGGTTCATACGCCCGAAAGAACAACGGTTTATCATATGACTTTTGAGGGAATGTGCAGTTATGGGTTTTGACTCGGGAGGTTCCCGTAGACTTGTGTAAGTTGACTTTCGAGGTCATAGACGTTATGTTGGGCATGTTGATGATGATGATATGTGTGATGTTATGCATGGCGGTGTGTGTGATGCATAGTATGTATGATGTGTGTTATGTATGTATGATGTTGCCTTGTGTGATTGATGTTGTATGTGGTTATGTTCCTTATTATTATGTATGAATGTCTTCCCGTGATTGTGTGATGTACGTTAATGAATGTAATGAAAGTATTATGTAACGTAAAGTGGAAGATAATGAAAAGAGGAACGTAATGAATGAATGCAAGCATGAACGAACAAATGAGAGTAAGGATGGCTTGCGAAAGAAGAAAGGAGGTTCACGACTCATTGAGAGTTGTTAGCTCAACTGTGTGTGTATTATAGTGTGCGATCTTGGCTTACTCATAAGGGGACATAGACACAATAGGAAGTTCAGTTTTGGTAACTGCTCCGATACGTGCGATGTGGTATTTACTGTGTGCTATGTAGCGTGCGATTTTGGCTGCCTCTGTGGTTTATGTAGCGTGCGATCTTGGCTAACCCATGAGATGGCGTGCGATTCTGGCTAAACCCCAAGAGTTCTCACACACACAGGGAGAGTCGGTCTTGGTGACCACTCCGATGGTGCGATTTATGTGATATGTGCGATGGACAGCATAAGGGTAGCGTGTGATTTTGGCTAACTCATGTGGTTTATGTAGCGTGCGATCTTGGCTAACCCATGAGATAGTGTGAGATTCTGGCTTCCTTATATGTGCGATCCGTGTGATATGTACTTCGGGTACGATGATGCGAAGGTGCGATTGGTGCGAAAAGTGCGAAATGTATGAAATGAACGAACGTAAGAAAAGATGTTATAACGCATGAAGCGAATGATAAAGTACCGTGCGATAATTAATGAATTAAGAATGTAACAGATGTAATGATCCTGAACCTTATCCTAGGTACTGTGGCCAGAGGTGTTAGGGCACCATGAATGAAAGTCTATGATAGGCTTAGGCCCAGTATCATGAGCATGAAGGGTAAAGTTCATGGTGTTGACGAAAGGAAAAGATGTAATGATGAACGAACGAATGAAAGTAAGAATGAATGAATGAATGGAATAATGTAACGAACGTAATGGAAGATAATAATTATATTATCTGTATGTATGTATGTTGTGTGATCGCGTACGAAGTTAACGAATGGTTTTATAAAGGAAGTAAAGTATGTTTTATTTAAAACTAGAACTCACTCAGCAACGCTGACTTTGATGTGTTTCCAGTTGGCAGGTATGTTGCTGAGGATGGCACGGGGCGGCTACTCAGCTTGTTTTGGATGGCATCCAATGTTATAGTGCTTTTGTAATGGAACGAAAAACGATATTGTGTAATGAACAGTTGTATTATTTTGCAAAAGCATTTTGATGAAATGAAAATGTTGTTTTTAAATGTTTCCGCTGCAACGTTTTATGAAAGTGAAATGTAATTATATGTTTTATGTGCGATGAGGATCCAACTGTAAGCGTCCCGGGAACGGGGCCTTACATGGGTTCTCTGGTGAACCACCTTTTCCTCCTAATCAAAACCCTCATATGAATTCTTTAGTGCCTTTAAGAATCAGCAATGGTCCAGTTTTGGAAACCAGACCTCTTTGTCGTTTGGTGGTGGCGGTTATGGTAGTGGTGGATACGGTAGTGGTGGCGGGTGTGGTAGTGGTGGATATAGTAGCTGTGGTTTTGGTATGGTGGTGGTGATGCAGCTCTAGGGCATCATGTGCTGAACAATGAACAATTCTGCATATAAATAGAGTATTTGTTCTGTAACAGACTTAACGTCAGTTTCATTCTAATTGTCATTCTGAAATTGCAAATTTTTAACTCTTGAAATCAAATTGAAGGAACCATATGTTGAATTGAAATCTTGAAATCGCAGGTTGCATGTATATCGTTCAAACTCTAAATCACATGTGGTTCATAGCCACACGCTCACAACAATCACAGCAGGTTTTGTTAGGGCTTTTACTTTTTAATTACATGTGGAAATGTGCTTCATAGTTCATATTCTTGATACTAGCTATTACATCTCTGATTAGTACAAACCATTGAAATTAATGGTTCTTAGTTAAAATTTGTAGCCACTGAAGCAAGTAGAGTTTAGCAACCGTTTCTGGATCATTTTTCACAAACGCATCTTAATACAATGCATTTATGTTTTTATAACTGGGAAAGCTGATGATAATATAGGGCCCTTGAAATTTTAATGACATGTCCCAAAATTTCTAGAGAAGCCTTATAGAGTAGAGAAATATTATATAGAATTGCTGTTCAAAGGCTCGTGAGCAGTGGAGATGCACTTATTTGTATTTGAGTATCATGATTTTTAAGTTAAGATTGCCTGTTTGATTTTAGATGGCTTTGGATCCATAGTTCAAGTTTTTAAATGCAAAATTAACAGCTTATGATGGACTTCTAATTTCTAAATATAGTCTCGGTTACTCATGGACTTTGATTTGATGCAATATCTTAATCACTTGTTAACAAATAGTAAATTTAATTGTCGTGGCATATATATCTCATATGTGCATATATGTTAGTTTCTACTTTTCTTGAGAGATATATGAAGTAATCTAATCCATTCAGCATTTATGTGATCTGTCAACATTTAGAATCACACATATTGTGACTGCTTAGGAACATCATATGTGGACAAAATTACTATTGGTGTATAATATAATTGTGTAGGTATACACCTAAATGTTTGTGAGTTACATGTTATTCTGCTCACTTGGGATTGAGTCGTATGGACATATGACGAATTTATGCAAGTGAATGATCATGCCAATAATTTTTATAATGTACAAAATTATGTGTAGAAAAGGTTCAGGTATTGCTTGTCGTAGTTTGTAGGGTGAAGTTGTCAAGTGGATCATGGGAAAGGTAGGTTTTCAAATTGAAATTGATGTTGGTAATTTGTTAGCTTTATTGCTGAAGTTCTCATCATCAGACTAAATATTTTCATCAAGCTTTCTCTAATAAATGTAGGATGATGACAGTGACAGCCTTCTTGTTCAACTTGCAGACGAGAAACAGTGGCGTGAACTTGTAAAAATATCATTTTTGTGGTATGTTCTTTGCTTTTGGTTTTTCTTTTATGAAGTTGTAACTCAAATTTCAAACATTTTTAGTATTTATGACGTATAAACAGGGATAGTTTTTTTTAATTATGTTTGTATGGTTGAGAAGCAATTTCTTTTATGAGCGATGTTAAAATATTAAGAACAATGTACCGGTTAAGCACTCTATTAGCAATTAGATGTTAATGTAGCTTGTTGGATGCCTTGATATGTGATGTAATATTGCTTCTGTTGTTTACTGCTAAGCGCACGAGAGAAGGAAACCGGCAGTACCTCAAGGAATGTGTGATACTTTGTTGCATCAAGGCACAAACTGAGTGCATTTTTAGATACAAAGTATGTATTCGATTTCTAACTTTATTCCCATCAAAAGGTAAACATGGCGTGTGTTGTGAAAACCGATCGTTTGATTATGCTAAATGGGTACTATAGTGTGGTTATCACAGACACTTAAACAATACAAATGGAAACTTAACACCCATTCAAGCCGGTTGTTGCAGACCTCTCACAATAGGCTTTTTAATACCTGTTCATTCTCTTTGTTGAGAATTGCTCGGGAATTCATTGATAATGATAATGACTTTGCCAGGTAGCTAGATGGTAATTTTGACCCATTTACCATAAAAACGGGTTGATTTGGGGTATCTTATTATTTCCAAAGCCTGTAATGAAAAACTTTAGCTAGCAAAGAAATTACTTGAACAGATCAAATAATTTAGATCACTTTATTAAAAGAAAGATTGTTATTTTAAAAAAGAGTAAAGTTTGATTTTACTACTTGAGGTTTGTTAAAGATAATTATTTTTATCCAAAATATTAAAAACATCAATTTACCTTCAAAAGTTTCATAAGTTGTTTTGACTTTAGTCCAAAAGTTTCACTGGTTGTTTCAACGTTATCCAAATAATGAAAATTTTGGAGTTAAATTAAAACAACATATAACACTTTTGGAGATAAATTGATATATTTAATCTTTTCAAGAAAAAAGTTTACTTTAATCAAATCTTAGGGAGCAAAATTAAAATGAACTCTTTAAAAAAATATTATTTAGCTATTCATGATGTTAAAAAATGGACATACGGGTGTAAGTGGGCCACCCGACCTGTACGTTTGTTATACCTTTTTTTTCAAAATTGAGACGAGTCAAATACAACATATTTTTACTTTTTTATTTTTAAATTCACTTTGATGTTTTATTGCTTGCACAATTTTTACATTTACGTTTTATGCTCATTACTTTTTACTTTCAAATTCAATTCTTCCCGTAAGGCCTGGGGAATTCTGCGAGTTATAATAATACATTTGACTAAAGAGTGTTTCGACCCGTAACCAAATATATAATTTGTTTGCAAATTGCCCTCTCTCTAACTTAAAGTTTCAAGTGAGTTATCCTGCTATCAATACATCTTACTATAAATTGAGCTTTCACCCATTGAGCTGCAACAAGGAGTGCAAATTTTACAAGAACTCAAAAATTGATAAGCGCTATAATTGTGATTCTTGTAAAGCATCATTTCCCTACATTCACATTCTATGTTATATGAGAGCGAATGAATGATCCTTTGCATTTTATTATCATGTTTGTTTCGCTTGTAGGAACGAAAAGTGCCATTTTAGTATGGTTAATATTTGGTTTATTGTACTCCTCCCCTCGTTCTTCGTTTCACTTATCATCAAAAATGGCATGTTTCTATCAGTCTTGGTGACACCGGCGGCATTGCGCGGGCAAGCACACTATAACTAAAATAAAAGAAACCATAATATGTTACCAAAATAAGAAAAAAAATATTTGAAAGAAATTAATAATCCTTCAATAAAACTTAATCTTCTCACATATAGAACCAACTATTTTATTTTTAAATTTTATTTTGCTAATATAATTTTGTGGTTCTACACAAGACTTTATGGTTTGTTATCTTCTCACTTTAGGTTTCCACTTTCTTGACATGTGTCTAAATTCTATTGATCTTAAACATTTTTCTTTTATTTTTTACTAGTTTTAAAAGAAATATTGTTAGAACTTCTAATTTTAGTTATCTTTTGTTTATAAAAAATTAACTTTTTAAATACATTGATTTTAAAATATTTTATATTTTTTTAAAAGTTTGTTGTTTTACAAAAAAATCTTATTTTATAAAAATTTGTCTATTTAGGAATAACATAAAATAAAAATATATATTTTTAATTTATTAAAAACTATTTTAATATAAAAAAGAATTAAATAATATTATTATCAGTATAAATGTGATTATTTAATAGGAGATAGAAGCAAAAACAATTTAGTGAAAATGAATATGGTGTTACCCTCCTATTTACCATTTTATTAGAGTATGGAGATGGAGAAGTATTGAGATTTAAATAGTTTCATCTTTAGTTATAACTTATATTAAATTTTGGCAGATGCAGTTAACAAGGAAACCCACTGGCAAGCTGGTAGAGTGCACTTCAGTTGTTACGTGTTGTCAGGTTCAAGTCTTGGGATTGGCAATTTTGTTTTGTAGTAGTTTGGTTTTCTTACGTTTCGCTTTAGATTTTAGACAGAAAGGAAAAAAAATGTCACATCGCATGATAATTAAAAGCTAGTTAAATACATGAAGATTACAAAACAAAATAAAAAACTAGCCCAGTGATTTGATCTTGTTGGTTCCACTTCAAGCGCCATCGGCCCCGATTATAAAAAAGAAGAAAAAAAACTTTCAACAGCCTCTTCAATTACTTAATTTTTTTATTATTTATTAAAAATCCATTTGCTTTAACTTTTAGTTTATTTGAAATCATTAACTGGTTAGAATTTTTTAAATGAATTTAATATTACTCTTATATTAAACCAAGAATGAATGAACAATTATTTTGGTTGTACCACTCATTAAACAACAAGGTGCGAGTTGCTACTACTTTCTTATATCTGCTTATATCCAGTCATGTCTGCACCACTTTTTAGGATAGAGGGCGTGGCAACCATCGAACTATTATCCTCGTCGGTGCTCTACGGCTTCCAGTTGTTGTCCGCCCTTCGCTTCATGTTGGTTTATTTGGCCCTCTATACTCCATTGTCACTGGTGGTGCCTCACAACCATCTTGTGCCTAGCGGCAGTGCTCATGGTGGTGAGGTCGGTTAGATTTGTCGTGACGGGGTTCTATTCCCTGTATTAGCGATGGCTGCACCATTGCTGTTTGACAATGGCCATCAACGACAGAGTCAGTGAGGAATATCGTGACGGAGTTCTATTCCCCGTGTTAAGATCTTCATTTTTTCATTTGATTCCATCAAATCAGAACCCAATTTTGTAGGAGATAACTTTTTAAATTCAAAATTAGTTTTCTCTTTTTCTTTAAATTTTCAAAACCACCAATGTCATTAATATTTTTCCAAAGCTTTTCTAATTCCCATGTTCACCACTCACGAGCTTTCGTACCTTCAAAACAACTAAAAACGAAACAAGGTAGACTTTATTCCACCAAAATGCGTATTACTCAAAATAAACAAAAATACGTAAAACAAATGCATTATATGAAATAAAAACATATGCTACAACGAAGATAATTGATGCCTAAAAAAACTACTAACAGAAATAAGCATGTAGAAGAAAACAAGAGAGAAAATGAGACTATTAATTCTATCATCCAATTATTACGAGCCTATAACAATGCATAATTATTTGAGGTTGACTGGATCCAAATACCCCTTAGTCTCTTTACCGCTGTTGTCCTTAAGAGCACGTAGTGAGGTGGCACCTCCACGTCCCAAAAGCAGCAATGGAGAAGGGACCATCCGTGGGTTTCGCACTTAGCTACATGCAATGAAGAATGGTTTTTTGTAGGCCTCATAGTGAGGTGGCGCCTCAGTCTCTTTACCGCTGCTTCCCTTATTTTTTCCTCCTAACACAATCTAGTATTTTAATAAGTATAAAATCAGGTTGAGCGTGAGAAAGATATGTATGGTAATGATATATGTAAAAAAATATTTATGGAACAACGAGTAAAAAGTTAATGTACCATGCCAATTGTAGCATTACATACATTCTTAAAATCTAAACGTGTCTTTCTCGACAACCCGGCCACCATGAATCTTAAAGGGCTAACTTGGAAAACCAATCAACTCTCAAGGGTCAAGTTCACAATATTTAAAAAAACAACACTAAAAAGCATTGCTTTTAGACTTGGGATCAAACCGGGATTCGGGGGTTGGACCGGTCCGATCCACCCTAAATCGTTTTGTTTTCAAGGAACAGGCCGGTTCGAACAGGTTCGGCGGTCGGACCGGGAATCAAGTTGTATAAGATTTTGAATTTTTTTAAATTTATTTTTAGGTTTTTGAATTTTAATGAGTATAACGGGTGGTTCAAACCAATAATTAAAGTGTTTGACATAAAATTATTGTTGAGTTTTTATATATAACTATAAACTACACGTATAAAATATTTATATTGAATTATATATATAACTATATATCTAATATACATATATGTAATCATGATATCATTCGGTTCTTAAATCCGGTCAGATCGATTCGACCAGTCGACCAATAAAATGACCGGTTCGTCGTCCGATCCGAATCCGAAAACATTACTAAAAATGATTAATTGGTTACGTGTGGCCTTCGAAGTTGCCGTTACATGTACTCTTCGTTTTCCCAAACCCTTTCAACTTTAATCTCCCGATGATCAAACCCTAGTTCTAACCATTTGTTACAATTACGATGGGCATGATTTACTCCAACGACAAATTCAAAGATTTCGAGTTCGACGATTCATATCCAGAGGAAAACCCTAGGTTTTCATCGGCGCCATCGATGAAGAAGAAGTCTCGTTACGGTGATTACGCTGGTGCCGACAATTACAGTGTATTGCAATCACGTACGTATTGGTAGAGTATCATAAACCCTAAGTTATGAATTTGGATTATTAGTTCACACACGTGCACGGTGCACCGGTTTGTTGAATGCATGTTGATGTTGACGGAGTCACGGGATTGTTGATTCTACCGTTTGGATGTTAGGGGTTATTGATATGAAGTTCTAGTTGTTGCGATTGTTTACATTTGATTTCATAACAAGTGATACAATAGTGCAATTTTGAGGATGAAAGGTGAAGGCACCAGGTTTTACCTTGAAACTCTTGCTGTGTATCTGGTAGCATGGAAATGGAGTATACCATGGTGCTATGATTTAGTGTTTCTGTGTTTGAACTTTTAGTTGTTGGCTTTGGTTATTTTATAATTCATGTTGAGGTGATGATTGAAGATAATACCAATTCACTTTTTAAATCAGTTATCTATAATCTACTATTTCTAACAATTATTTATAGGAATTACTAACTACCTATCTTTGTAATCGATATGTGTGTGTATGTGTAAAGAAGACTACAATTCAGATGAAGTAAGATTTTTACTAAATTATAAGTTGTGGTGGGAGATGGTTATTGCACAATTTGTTCTGAATTATTTAGGTTCACAATCCAAATAGAACAAGAAATTGGCATAGTTTTGATGATAAGTCTGAAATTGGTCATAAATTTTTTGTATAGTGTATGTTAAAACAGACGGTCTTTTTACAGTCAATTACTTCTTTCTCTCTTTTAATGTGATAACTTCAACTATCTACTTTTTTTATCCCCATAGTTGCAGGAGGAATGGGATCTAGAGGAAAGAAACTACGGAATGAAACATCAGATGTTTATGGTGTTGATGAAGCAGTGAGTGAAAGGATTGATCGATCAGATGCTGCTTTACAATCAAGTTCTTCAAACTACAATTCAAATACTTTATCTCAAAGCAAGTGTCCTGATTATTCATTTTCACACAAAGCTGCCACTGACAGGAAGGATTCAGACTGTAATCAACGGCTTCATTTGGCTGATGTATATAACATTTGAGTTTACTAATTAATTTTATTAACAGTGAAAGGGAATGTAACCTAGATTTGGAGCAATCTAACATTTGTTCAATTTGGTTGTGTGTTGCAGAATGAACTCGTTTCTATAATCTCAGATGAGGACATTGAAAATTCATCTACAATGTCTTCTAATTATCTTGCGGACACTGAAGGTTCTGTACTTTTGAATTTTCTTTCAATGTATTACGTACCATGCATCTTATCTGGAGAATAATGTGTTTCTAAATACTTGATGATTGATATATTTTAGGTTTGTCAGGAGAACAAGTTTTTGAGCATGAGAGTACTTCACATGACAAGGCAAGTGAACTTGTACTCATTCTTAAAGTTGATGAAGAAATGTGCTTATTTTGCTGATTTTCCTCATGTTTGATTCATGGCTTGTTTTGCCTTTGTGTTCAGCGCCCTCATCGCTGCTATCTATAAATGAATATCAGGGGGTTTTAGGATGTAGATTATGAAACTGAGACTGATTATCTGATTATTGCAATGTGGAGCTAATTAGTTTTTTACTAACCACACAGTCAAATTTTAAAGGAAACCTAATTAAATTGTTTACCATTTATGAAAATAATTTCATATTCTTTTCTCATTGTTATTACTTATATTAGGATAAGAAGATAACTGTTTGGATTACTAGTAAAATTATGCTGTAAGTAAATATATGGATAGAAAACATATACTTGTTATCATATTTTCTTAAATAGAGCCGGGGTCTCCCTGGAAGCAACCTTTTTTTTTATCTTCTAGGATAGAGGTATAGTCTGCCTACATCCCACTCTTCCCTAACCTACCAATAGCTTTGCTATGGATGGGATTTATGGGGTATGGTTGTTTTTGTATTAGAGTCCCATGATGATTTTGAAAATTTTAAGATTGAAATGCTGCTAATGATGTTAAAGAATGAGTTGTTGGTTAGCTTTTAGGTTATAGTTTTTTAAACATTTTGTATTATGAAAGATTTGGAAAGGGACGTATGGTCTTATGTCACTATGTTTTGGTCAATTTCCATTTACTCTGTGTGCTTGTACTAGTAGTAGTTAGCTGGATATTCTCCCAATATTATTGGTCACAGCACCTGTCTAGACTCTAGGTTTGTGTGTGTCAGTCTAGTATACTGGGTCAGTTTGGACAAAAGTTGAAGAGGTATATGGTGGGACAGATTTAGAGATTCTGTTTGACCAGACTTTAAATACTTTCATGGGACTGATTTAGAGATATTGTTTGACCAGACTTCAAGTACAACGTTGTTGCACTCTCTGTGGAAGTAGTTTCTGCTTTCGAAAAGTTTTCTTTGTCCTTCTGTTTGGACAAAAGGTGAAAAGAGGTTTATGGTGGAACAGATTTAGAGATTTTGTTTGACCAGATTTCTAATATATACGTGGTTGCATTCTCTTATGGAAGTAGTTTCTTCTTTCTGGAAGTTATCTCTGCTCTTTAGTTTGTTTAGATAATAATGATTATAATATTAATATGAAATGACCAAGATTTCTAACACATGTTTGGCACGTCATGGGCTAATAGCTCGATGTTATAGATATTTAAACTGTACGAAACAGCAAAAGCAGGACTATTATTATTGTGTAAAACATTTCGTATACAATAGGTACGGAAAATGTAATTTACTTTTATGCTTATCATTATTAGTTTTCTGAATCATAGACCAAACAAGAAATCACAAAGGAACCAAAGAAAGGGTCGCAAACTATTGCTTTTATTTACATTCTAATTTCAAAACTATACTACACGCAACACAAAGAAATTGAATGACAATTTCATTTCACGCCTACCAAACATGTGGGTTGACCACATTTTATTCCAGTTTCATTTACAATGATATTGTTTTGGCAATTTTAGTTCTTTGAAAAAAAATTTGTTCTATTTGCCTTTCTATGTGTAGATGAGATGAAACTTCATTGTCAAACTTATAGGTTATGTAAATCCGTGGATCATCATTCTCTCAATCATTTGGAAGTCACAAATCTGTATTTTCTCATGTTGGAGAACAGATTAGTTGCTGACACAACATTTCTAATTGACAAATTATATGAAATTGCAGATTTGTAAATATGTTGGGGTTTGGTTTCCATATATTGGACTTTGTTCTTATCTTGTTTTTAGGAAATGTTTAGTATTAAATATTAGTTTGAGATAACATAGATTAGGATAAGTGGGAGTAGAATATTAACTAGGATTTGTTCATATTTATCTATGATTTTTATGCTCATTTGTCTTTTATTATTAATCGATAGAAATGACATTATATTTAGGTTTTCTCAAATTTTTACCAAGGAAAATTAGACTCCAGGCCTCAGTGATACTGTATGGAATTAATGGGTTTGGACTTTGTGTGGGAATACGCAGGAATCAAATGTTGTTGTTTTCCCAGAGTGTGTTACTTATGGAAGAAGCTGTTACTCGAAGGCACAGCTGACTTTTTCTTGCAGTTCCATCAAGCTTGATGTTTCAGAGGAAGGGGCCACAGGTTGTCTAACCTTTGAATGGAAGACACTGAATCTTATTAGTATCAAGTCACAATGGTTGGATCCTGTGAGTTAAAAGTTTCAATTTTATGATTCTTTTAGTTTGTTCAGCATATGTTGAACCTCTATCTGATTCCAAGTATTTGTTTTTATTTTTTTCAGTTTATAACAGCTGAGGTCTGCCTTCTTATCAAGTCAGAGCGCGGTCAAAAGTCAGGTGTTTGCCTCCTTAAGTTATTTTTTTTATGTATAACTTTCAAGATGTGTAATCTTGATGCGGTATTTGTTTTATGTAAGTTTAAGGGAGTAACACAAACAGTCACTTATAGGTAATAGTTGGTATCAGGTTTCCATACTGTCTTAAATTTAGATTTCAATGAGTAAAATATTGATTTGTTTGTGCTTTTATAACAAAAGGCTGCTTTTATTTCTTGGTATGAATTAATAACGACTTCTAGATATTGATGTATTGAAAAACATATAGTTCAATGGTACTTGCTATACATAATCATGTGTTACATTGGTTAACTAGTCTCCATATATGAAATAATTCCCTTTACTCTCCTGCTTGTGCATTGTCGGATGTGATGCAACAATTGTTAATAAATTACCATTGTCATACAAATTGCTTAAGGAAGCCAATGAGTTCCAAGGACCAACTTCTGACCCCATGTTTTTTTTGTCTGTGGTTTGCATGATTACCTCTCTTGTTATTTTAGCTGTGGGACTGATGTAGGGGACCTCTAGGGTGGGTTACTTATATTTTCTTTGTGATTAGTTGATTACATACCATTAGTGTCAAACGGGTATTATTGCTACACAATTACTTTTATTTTTGATATCGTATTTCACGCATGACAATATGACATGGAAAATGGAAACCATTATTTCTGTTTCTGTCACATCCTATGGGCTATGAAGCATGAACTGTCATTTTTACATTTTCATGTATTTGGATGATTAGCTTGTTATCTTATGAACTTGTATATTTCAATAGTTATATAGGCTCTGTTCATTATATATTGAGTGTTCGGACCTTATCTCATTAGTCATTTCTCTATTGTTATTATATGATACGGTAAGGTAGATAACAGTAGTCGATAGACCTTGTAAACCTTTTGTATTATTAATTTCAGTTCCCATAAAACATGTGCAATTGTGTATCGTTCTATAGGACGTTTTTAGTAACTGCATAGTTTTTTCTTTGTTGCACAACTTCTATAGACGTCCATGTTTTATGGAACAACAGATAAAAGCTTCAGTGTTTTTTGCCCAGCCAACTCTCTTTTTGGCTCTTTACAAATATTACTAGGCGTCGGGTTTGTTTCTTCTTTTTTTGGTGGCTCTTAGGAAGTTCATATATATTTTAGTGGCTGGATTATTAGAGATTAGGAAGGTTTGTAATTAGGATGACTGTCAGGGGTTTAATTTGGGGGAATTGGTTTGATTCTGTTTTCTTATTGGATTCTCTATGTATATATTCATGGACTGTTGTATACACAGTACACAGAAAGGTCATTTCAGTTTATTACACCCTAAATAATCTTCTATTTATACGTAGTGTTTGTATTAGTGTAGGGTAAAACCTAAGACAGTCAGGATCCATGTAGGGTATCTTCCGCATACATAGATTTTACGTCCAGCTTGATTAATATCGTGAGTTCAAATGTGATTTGAGAGAACTTTTTGGTTATGGAACATGTGAGATGCTTATGTAAACTGTATTGTACAAGGGATGGAAAACAGAGAGGTATGTAAATAATAGTGTATGGATTATTAACCTCTTGCAGGTCTAAAGACGTGCTCTTTGAATACACTAACTAGCTGTTTTGTCTAGTTGGTTTCAAAGTTTAACATGCCATCTATATTATATCATATATCTGAAGTATATATACTTACATATGGTATATATTCAACTTATCATGTTTTTTTTAGATAATTGCAATCTGTAAGTGTAGGGATTGGTGAACTTTTATCTAAATAAGTGTCTTATATACTATGAACAGTTACAATCAGGTGCTTTTTTTTTTAATTTTATGCATGTTCTGTTATGCATGTGATTTTACTTGCATCTCAGGAAAACACTTGTATGCAGCCACCTCTCTGCTTTGCACTTGTTTTTTAAATTTTAACTTCTTACTCTTGTATATACCCTTAAATATAGTTGTAAATCAACTTGCAGGCATTTTGGAGGTGAAATTCACTATTACTGACCCTTGTTGGAGCAATAAGCAAGATCTTATTATATCTTTGGATGAGCAATATAAGGAAAAATGGGATGTGGATCTTGAGTGAGTTATTTGCTCCTTTATATGCTGCTCTTGTTTTTATTTTGTAGAGACTGAAGTATACCATATTCATTACTACCTAGGAATAGTGGATTATTTTGGACTGTAGGTGTGAAGCATTAATGGTGGATATATTTTTCTAGTCTTTATACCATGTGAAGCGTTAAAGATGATTAATATTTTTCGAGTTTTTATACCATGTCGCTCATGAGTTATAGATAATCTAGGCTGCACACAATTATTGTAAGGAAGCTTACGTGTGGAAGAGTCAACATATTTTATTTACATGTATCTGGGAGTTAATCTTTTGTTTAATTTCTACAGTTCATGTGAGCTGTCTGAAGATATTACATACCTGGAAGGGGATTGTGATTCTATAACTATTTCTAAGAGAGACTTTCAGCTGCTACAGCCAGAAAAGTTTATCAATGATACCATTGTTGACTTCTATATCGAGTTGAGTGTTTTTCTTTAACTTGATATTATATGTAGCAGAATGCATTGGTTAGGTTGGTTGCAAAAGGGGTCTAAACATGTTTGGGGTGGAACAGGAAATCTAAAATTACTGATGAGTGATGACAGCAGGTTGGGTTGACCAAACAACTTTTTTGATCTTTTCTTAAAGCTTAGTAGACATTAATGTATTAAATATGGTTACTAGAACTGTTATTATGATGCCTTTTTTATTATAATGATAATTAGTTATTTTGTATAATCAAATTTTATAATGTTATAAGCATTTAAGCACACTTTGACCGTTACATTTTCAACAAGGTTCATAAAGGTTATCTATTTAACCTGTTAGGTAAAATATAACACGAAAGTGTCTGTAATAAGTTGAAATTGACTCCTCTAACTTATGTGTAATTACTAGACCTTGGAGTTTACATTACAAAGTTCTATATATTGACAGATATCTGAAGAAGATCAAACCTGCTGATGCGAGAGTCCATTTTTTCAATAGCTTTTTCTTCAGAAAGCTGGCTGATTTTGATGAAAATCAATCACGATCTCTTGACTCTAAGGAAGCTTTTCAAAGAGTACGTAAATGGACGAAGAAAGTGAATATTTTTCAGAAGGATTACATTTTTATTCCTGTAAACTTCAGGTGAGATTTTAGCCAGCATTCAAGTATAGCAGCTATTGTTGTCTGAGGTGCCACTTTGATCCTTTGACTTATAAATGGGTTGGTTTGGGATTTTTTTCCCCAAGTGCATGACATCAGATTATAAAGTTAAAAGGAGAATGGTTTAAATAGCTTGAATGGGTTGAAAGTCTCCCAGTTTTTTAATGCATACAAGTATTTAAAAATTAAGGTTGTGGTAGAAATATACATTTTTTCTAACTGTATTGAGCACATTAACTATCTTGTATAGAAGATACTAAAGATAGACAAAAAAGTGCTTGCGTTTCGCATGGCACTGTCCGTTCAGCCCATACTAATTTTTTTTTGTTGTTTCAATCAAGCGCTTTACCTAAACTGCTCGATTTGTCAATCCTGCCACGTTTTATTATGATTATACTCTTTTAGTTGAACTTCATGTTATATGGCAGGTTGCATTGGAGTTTGATTCTTATATGTCATCCTGGTGAAGTAGTGAATTTCACAGGTATCTCTCTTATTTGATTCTGAACTCCATTTCATGTGGAATGTGGCTCTTTTGTTAATATAACTAGCACTCGTACAGATGATGAATTGGAGCTTTCACTTAAAGTGCCATGCATTTTGCACATGGACTCTATTAAAGGAAGCCACAGAGGTCTCGAACATTGTATCAAAAGGCAAGCTACATAGATATTGCTGCATGGTTTAATGAAAACTTTTGTAGCACATGATCAGTTTGTCAACCCTAACAATATTTTATTCTATTTTTTTGTGGATTTTGTTTAATAGTATATGTTTAATTACAGCTATTTGTGGGAAGAGTGGAAAGAGAGGAATGATGATGCATCAGAAGATATCTTTAGAAAGTTCATGGATTTGCGGTTTATTCGGCTAGAGGTATTTTGTTTGCATTCTAGACAATATAAAAAACTATCTTACATGTCCTGGTAGTCTATAAATAAAATAATAAAAAACTTTGCTTAAATGCATCTTCAGTTGAACACACTGTGCACATGCATTGCATTGTTAAATAAATTTCTGTCAATGCCTACTCTTGCAACAAGAAGCCTGTGACAGTGTTGGGTCTGGAGCTTCTTGTTTAAACACCGTCAATTTGTCACGGGATTAAGGTCATGACCAAACTCTGGTGTGTGCAGTGAATGCTTTACGTTTTTTTCAAAGAAGAGTATAAATAGGCTGAGATAGTATGGCATGGTCATTCGGATATTACCCATGCTTTCTCAATGTTCTGGACCTTGTTCATGCTTTGACTTTCTGGCATTGGGTAGAGCAATATGGAGTTTTGGTTGTATGGTTTTATTTTCTTTGTGGATGCAAACAGTCGTTTGGCTTTTTTAACTTTGTACCTTTAATTTTACTCAGGTACCCCAGCAGGAGAATTCATATGATTGTGGGCTATTTATGCTCCATTACATGGAGCTTTTTGTGAAACAGGCTTCCAATAGCTTCAATCCGTTAAACAACTTTGTAAGTCATGTCTGTTTTAATTTATGTACTCTATTACCTGCTTTTACAACTGTTTTTCGGTCATTAAGCTAGCTAATATAACAAACAGATCCCTTTTAGTTAAATTTTCAAAATATTTGTGTTTTTACATATTACTTTTTATAAATGACTGCAAATAACTAATATGTTTCTTCTCAGATCGATACAGATTGGTTCCATCCTGTAGAAGCTTCATTAAAACGTGCTCGTATCAAAAGATTAATATTTGAACTTACCAAAAGCAATACTCAGCAATTTTTATCACCTAAATCATCTTTTGAGCTCAAGGATGAAGATGAAGAGGAAGAAGAAGGTGATGTACAGATTCTTAATGATGCATGCACTTCCAAGGAAACTTGTCGTGAAAACATTTCTGATACTTGTGTCAATAAATCAAGAGATGTCATGCCATTGATGGTTAAACCCTTGAGAAGTGAAGACATGGACATCAATCTTTTGGATAGTGACATCAATGGAGGATCATTGGTTGCTGACAAAGAGCAGAAGAATCATGGGCAGATGGTTTTGTATGATCCTTCTATTGACAGCATGTCACCGACAAAGGTAGTAGTTATATTTGCTTTAATACAAGTGTCATAATTGCTTTGACTTTCTGCAGTTCATGTTTGTTTTAGTTGTTTTTAGTTCATTAAAAAAGATTATTATACACTTATACATCAAATTTAGTGGTGTCAAGATGAACAGGTTAAGTTGTGTAACATTTCAGATGGGTTTGGTTGAAACAAGTTTTTTGGTACAAGATGAACAGGTTAGGTCGGGTTGGGTTGACCAAAAGAAGTTTTTTTGTCTAATTTTTTTTATAATATTTTACTGTGTTTATTGTTTTAAAAAAAGATTATTGTAACTGTAAATTACTAAATTCTTGAACAGACCTTCAACCCATTTCCCTTCTAGCTAAACTTGTTTGACATTCAAATGTCTTTCCAGCAACTGTTTCGATCCCACAAAAACAACCCAAATTAATTCATATGATTTTCATTCTAATAGGCTTTGACCATCTATATAACTACTCTCCAATTTCCATGTTGCATAACTGACAATTTGCATTGATTTACATATTTACTTGTATAAACAGAAAATTGATGAAACAGAAGACTTTGTTGACAAGCAAGTGGCCACAGTTCCTGAAACTATTGAGATAAGTCCAATGGTGACTTCTGTTAACAAGTCTATGAATTTGTTACAACTGAAGGATAAGTCAGCAAGGGAGGACGATTTGTTTGAATCTCATGTTGTTGAAGATTCTGACAATGATGTGTTTGAAACATGTGTTGTAGAAGATTCTGATTCAGACGACGATTCAGGTGACTTTTCCATCTGTGATATTAACAATAATTATCACAAGGCGTCGTCTTCTGTTTTCAAAAATGTTGCAGAAATTGGTTTGAGTTCAAAAAGAAGGCAGAGGCGGCCTGTGGTTTTGTGTGCACGAAAAAGACACAGGAGAAGCTCATAGGTGATCATCAGAATAACTGAACTCAGATGTGTGGATTTTGGTTACCGAAAGGAGTATAAGAACAGAACCCACGAATCGCCCTCTTTTGTAATTGACGTCACATGTAGTTATAAACTGACGTCTTATCTGTAGTAAATGAAAGATAACTTCCCCAAGATTATAGTCTTTTGTCTTGTAAAGTCTGAAAATAGTGGTTTTTGATATTATGGCTTTGGAAAAATTATTCCAAGTGATGTCGAAAATGGTCTAAAATTTGATACTTATATAATGAAGACCAGTTGTTTTTGGATCATATGGTGCTGTAATTTGTAAATTCAGGGGGCGATTTGCTTTTTTACTACCTGATGCTGTAATTGTTTTCTAGCAATCCATAATAAATAAAATGATTCAAATTATCTTCAAACCATATATTTTTGGAGTTTATTTGGCATCTAGTCCCTTTTTATTGTTTGGATATAGACTTCAACGTTTCTTCTTTTTAGATCTATTACACACTTGTATCATCTGTGATTTGGCATTAATTTGTCTATATTTAAATAAGATAAGTTAGTTTTACAGACTAAGGGGTTGTTTGGTAGCTTTTTAATCAACCTTTTAATGGTTCAGATGTCTGAATGGTTTAGCATTTAATGGTTCTGACTGTTTGTTTCGCGAGCAAATGTCTGAATGGTTAAGACATTTGCATCTGAATGGTTAAGCATTATACTAGTGCTAAATGGTTAAGAGATCTAATGCTGAATGGTTAAGACCTCTTATCTGAATTGGTCAAACATTTGCCTTTGAATAGTTAAATGATATACTAGCTTTTAACGGTTTAGACCTTTTAATGGTTCAGCACTTAATGGTTCAGACCTCTTATTGATTTAGCACTTAATCATTAAGATATTGCCAAACAGTTTCTAAATAATTTAATAAAGTTTACGAGCTAAATTTCTAAGAAAAAACCTGATTGATAAAATTCATATATGTCCTAATTGTTAAGAAAACATATTACAACTTTGTATCCTTACAACTTGGGGTTCTAAGATTACATGTTCGTAGCAAACCTAAATACACCTAATAGTAGTTGGGTTATTGGATTTTAATAATCTCAAGTTTTATTTATTGGCCGGGATTAATCCCAACTCAGTAAATGTTTACAGACACTTTCAACTTTGAGTTTATTTTCCTCCAACGATCCCTTACTAACTGAGATTTAACCTCGTTAGTTTTTTTATGACATAGACTGCTTTTGTGGCCAAAACACTAAGCGAAAAGTTGAAATTTGTTATCAGGTCTGTCAATTTAAAACTTACAGACCAAAAACCCGTCAATCTCTACCTCCTGATTTGAACCACCTAACTCGTTAGAGGTAGATTTTAGGTGATTACGGAGGCTAGACAATGAAAAACGGACCTAATTGAGACTAACGATGGTTAATTCTCAGTTAGTAAGGGATCATTGAAGGGTTTAAAGTTAGGAGTGACTGTAGACATTTTCTGAGTTGAGATTAATCTCGACCAATAAATAAAACTTGAGATTATTAAAATACAATAACCCATAGTAGTTTTGTGCTGAATATCATTTACAAAAAGAAAAAAAAGAGAGGATAATGTACCTTTAAATACCTGTACTAAAGATAAAGAAGTAGAAAAGTTGTCTTTAATTACAATGTAGATAAAAAGTTAACATGATACGAAAATGAAATTTCATTTTACGAGAAAAGGATAGAAGATACAAACATATCATTGTCTCACTACAATTTAGATGACAAGTCTAATGGAATATGAAACTAATCCAAGAATTTATAGAATTGGCTAAATATCAAAGAAAAACAGGCATAACTTTTGATCATGTTAGAGTTGCAAAGTCCACATGATATGAATGAAGCTGAGCGCAAACTTTGAGACTGAAATTCCTTCGTCAAGAGGTTATTTTTATTAAAAAAAAACTAGTTTAAGCCCCCGCGCTGTAGCGGGGGCGTTATTCAAATAGCATCATTGACACACCACTCTGAAAAAGCTCGTATTGAAAAAGAAATAAGAAACGAAAAAATAAAACCGAACGATAAGTAGACGTAAAAAAGTTAAACCACGCAGTTGAAACGTAAACATCTAAAACGATAAGTCGAGCTAGAACCAACGCGTTGTGACAGAGATATTTAATGTGAAAATTATAAGCGTAAAAGCATTGAACCACACATGCACGCTCCGGCGTGTTAGCTCGCAAAATTTAGATCGAAATGTAAATGAAAAAATTTTAAATATTAAAAGTATATGGAATCAAAGTTAAAAGTAAAAAACATTCGGTCTAAATTATAAAAGATGTAAAAGTATTGGATTAAAATAAAAAAAAAATTAAAGATTAAAGAAAACAAAAAGATAAGTACAACCTACTAAGCACATGGTACAACCTATGATGCATAACCAAGTTAGTAATTAGTATATACTAGTATTAAGACCTCGTGTTACCGCGGGAGGCGTAAAATCATATCAAGTAGCATCAATGACACACTACCATCAATGACCACCAACATCGAAAAATCTCGTATTAAAATATAAATAGAAAGCGAAAAAAGCCGAGCAAAAAGTAGATGTAAAAAACGTCGAACCACGCATCCGAAATGTTAATAAATAAGTCGATCTAGACCAGTACGTTGTGACGAGGCCCTTAAGCGGGAAAAAATAAACGTAAAAACGTTGAACCACACACACTCTGCAGCGTGTTTACTCGTAAAATAACCGAAACGTAAAATAAAAAGATTATAAAATCTGAAAAGAATATTTGAGTAAAGTTGAAAATAATAATATTTTAGGGTTAAATTGTAAAATATGTAAAAATATTATGTCAAAATAAAAGAGTTAAAATTAAAAAGGTCGGTACAACCCACAAATGCACATGATACAAACCATGATGCATACCAAAGTTAGTAATTAGTATATATATAATAAATTCCCTCAAATTTAGTCATTTTAAATGATTTCTTTGCTTTATAAAAACATATGAAGATAATTCACACATTTTTTAACGGCGTCTGAAACTACCTTCAATACCTGAGTGAGCTTTTCTAAGACAGGATTCTTTATTCGCTCAGAATTACCATTAAGGAGGAAACTACTATGGAAAACCCTTTTGAATTAGGGTTTGAACATGAGACCTTAAAGATTTCAAGTCCAAATAATCACTCTCATGCCATTGGATTAGAAGGTCAACTACAGTAATTCGCACATTTATCTAGTAGTTTGATCTCATTCTAAACTATTTATTTGTCTCCCAAGATTAGCGATTCATATCAAATTTAGATTTTATATTGTATGTTAGGTAATAAGTTTATCAACTTTTTTCTTAAAAGAGTATTATAGCTCTATAATTGCACATACTAAGAACACATAATACACACAAACCAATCTATCAATAGACGCATCAAACATATATCTAAACTAAGATGAAATGCACCTAATAAAAGAAATGTATATGAAACAGTTCTGAAAAAGAGAGATCATTGGGGCTTTTTAAAGGTGTCAAATAAGAAAGATGTCTTCAAAGGGACTTTGGCCTAGTGGTACCCTAGTGTTTGAAAAAAAAGTATCCCTTCACTACAAGTTACACGGTAGACAAAATGTGTAGATTTTAGAAGTAGCATATAATGGGTGTGTGAATTTGCTATTAAAAATAATAATAAAAGTGTCAAAACTTATATATCTTGGCATGTATTCGAAGGACTCCTTGTTTTCGTTAAAATTATAACATCCGGCCACTCATACCACCAATATTGTCCGTTTTGCCTACGAGAAGCTCACGGATTTGTTTTTGTTTGCCATCCCTGGATTGCTGCTACCTGAGTATGCTTAACTATGGAGTTCTCCTCTCATCCGCAACCAATACTCACAAAAACAAGTTGTTGATGTTAGATGCAAAAAATTCCTTATGAACCAGAAATATCTCATGTTCACGGTCGATGTGGGATTCGCCTAGAGTGTTACAAAAATTGTGGTTTTTGAGACCTTTGAAATGTAAATAACTTCCGGAGATCTATAGATCTGTAATAGAAAAACGATTTTTGCAGGTTATAAAGGCGAGAATATAAGATTCAGAACCTGTAGTTTAAGTCCAGATCCGAGAACTGCGTGAAGCGCAAGAAAACGCAAATTTTAACCATCTGTGTGTGGAGGACACGTGAAGCGAATAAAAAAGAACATTGATCCAAGTTGAAAACAAAGTGAGTGGCAAGCTGTTGTATTTAGGGCTGCAAATGAACTGAACATTCAGCGAACAGTTCGTGAACTGTTCGCCGGGAAGTTCATTTATGTTCGTTCGTTTAGTAAATGAACGAACACGAACAAGAAAATTCCGTTCGTTTAGTTAAACGAACGAACATGAACACAAGCCGTGTTCGTTTATGTTCGTTAATGTTTGTTCATGAACGTTTGATAATGTGTGTATTTATGTTTGTTAAGGTGTTCGTTTATATTCTTAATTTTTGTGTCAGTTATTCTTATGACTATAATATCAAGTATTTTTTTATATTTATGTTAACTACTTATTTATTTTTAATTGATTTTGTGTAATGTTTGTAATAAAAAATATAAATTTTATTCTAAAATAAATCTATAATAATTTGTATTCGTTTGTGTTTATGAGTTTTTTTGTGTTCGTCATGTTCATGAACAACTATTTATGTTTGTTTGCTTTTATTTGTGTTCATTTGCGTTCGGTAAGTGTTCGTGAACAGTTCATGAACATGTTCATTTTCTTAATGAACAAACACGAACAAAAAATATCGTTCGGTAAGTGTTCGTGAACACTTCATGAACAAGTTTATTTCTTAACGAACGAACACGAACAAAGCCTTGTTCGTGTTCGTTCGGTTCGTTTGCAGCCCTAGCTGTATTCATAATATATATCTGAGTATGTAAAGTATGAAACATAAGATTGTGGAAGGAATAAACTTAAAACAATTTTACCAACAATTACAAGCTGTGACTGTTCTAGTTTACTCAAAACTATGAGATTACAAAGTTAGACATGACATCTAATAACCGAATCGATGTGATGAGATGATAAATATCACTTGAAACAATTTTACCAACAATTACTCTATCGTATTATGTGTTCTAAACTTCTAGCTTCTGCCACATCTTTTCCAGCATTGCTGTTAATTCAACAGCCTTGAAATATTCTTCCATTTGTTCGGATGCTGTTTTCATTTGAATTAGTAAATCATTCTTGTGTGATAATATCTTTTTAATATCTTCATGTAAACGTTGGTTTTGAGCCTCAAGATCATTCACTTGATTCACCAAACATGTTTTCTCATCCATCAGATTTTTGGTCTCTGATTTGTTGATCCGCAGCAAGTCCTCTAGTTCTTGTGCTCGTTGAACTGACTTTAACAAGGACTCGTCTTGGACTTTGACTTTTTTACAAAAATCAGAATATTCATCCTCCAGCTTCTGTTTTTCTTCATATAAAACTTGAGTTTGAGCCTCAAGATTATTCACTTGATTCACCAAACGCGCTTTTTCATCCATCAGATTTTCGATTTCTAATTTGTTGATCTGCTGCAAGTCTTCTATTTCTTCTGCTCGTTGAGTTGACTTTAACAAGGACTCGTCTTTGACTTTGACCTTCTCACATAAACTAGAAAATTCATCTTCCAGTTTATGTTTTTCTTCATATAGAACTTGGTTTTGAGCCTCAAGATTATTCACTTGATTCACCAAACGCATTTTCTCATCCATCAGATTTTCGATTTCTAATTTGTTGATCTGCAGCAAGTGTTCTAGTTCTTTGGCTTGTTGAGTTGACTTCAACAAGGACTCGTCTTTGACTTTGACTTTCTCACATAAACCAGATAATTCATCCTCCAGTTTCTGTTTTTCTTCATATAAAACTTGGTTTTGAGCCTCAAGATTACTCACTTGATTCACCAAACATGTTTTTTCATCCATCAGATTTTTCATATCTAATTTGCTGATATGCAGCAAGTCTTCTAATTCTTCTGCTCGTTTAGTTGACTTTAACAAGGACTTATCTTTGACTTTTACGTTCTCACATAATCCAAAGATTTCATCCTCCAATCTATGTTTTTCTTCATCTAGAACTTGGTTTTGAGCCTCAAGATTATTCACTTGCTTCACCAAACGCATTTTCTCATCCATCAGATTTTCAGTTTGTAATTTGTTGATGTGCAGCAAGTGTTCTAGTTCTTCGGCTCGTTGACTTGACTTCAACAAGGACTCATCTTTGACCTCGACTTTCTCACATAAACCAGAAAGTTCATCCTCCAGTTTCTGTTTTTCTTCATATAAAACTTGGTTTTGAGCCTCAAGGTTATCCACTCGATTGACCAAACATGTTTTCTCATCCATCAGATTTTCGGTTTCTAATCTGTTGATCCGCAGCAACTCTTCTAGTTCTTCAGCTCGTTGAATTGACTTCAACAAGGACTCCTCTTTTACTTTGAGTTTCTCGCATAAACCAGAAAATTCATCCTCCAGTTTCTGTTTTTCTTCAGAGACCATTAAAGCATTTGTCATCTCTTTCACAAGTTCTTCTATCTTCTGGTTTTTCTCTTCAATAACCTTTGTAAGGCTCTTTACGCTGCTTTCCTTCTCGTCAACAATTTCTAAATGCTTTTCTTTTTCCTTTTTTAGTGCTTCTGTTCTTTCTGCAATCAATCTTTCTAGTAAAACAACTTGTTCCTGCAAATCAACATTTTTTTCATATTGTTCTTTCACTCTACATAGAAGACTTTGATTCTCCGTTTCAAGCTGCATATTCCGCCTTTCAATGAACAGTTTCTCTTTCTCCAGTTCAACTATTTTCTGTGATAAAACCTCAAAACGACCTGTACTACCTTGATTTTGAGAATTTTCCAGCGCACAATTTTTTTCTTCCAACAAAGCTTGCTTTCTGGATGATTGAGAAAGCAGTTCTTCCATGTCCAGTTGATGCTGTTTCATGTTATCAAATAACTCAACTTTCTTCATCAATGATGCCACAACCTCACATTTTTTAGTGAGATTAAAGTTTACTTCACAAATAGCATTGTTCTTGGCCTCCAATTCCTCTTTTAGATGTAGGATCATATCTTCATTTTCTGTGTTTTTTTGCTCCATTTTTGTGTAAATTTCTGAAAAGTGTGTCTTCAACACAAGAACCACCGAAGAAATTTCTTCATTTTGAACTTCAGGGGAGCAATGACAAGATTTCACCTCTTCTTTTAGTTGCATAACTTGTTCACTTTTATCTTTCAGTTTCGTTGAATAATCATCTATCTCTTTTCTTAATTTTTCTAAATCAGATTTCAACTCAACTTCTCCTTTCAATTTTACACTGCACTTCTTGTGTACTTGTTCCAAACTATTATATTTCTTTTGAAGCTTTTTCAATGAACCTGTATTTCCATAGTTACTAATCTGAGATTCTTGGAGTTCTTTAAGAGATGCAATCAGATCCTTATTCTCTTGTTCCAAATGCTCCAGTTTATATCCCATCTCTTTGGATAATGAATCTTTTGCAGCCAAACTGTCTCTTAATTCTGCAACCTCTTCGTCCCTTTTATGAGACATTTTTTCAATTGTCAACTTTGCATCATGACACTCAGCAAAGATATCATCAAAACGTGATTTGTATTCTGAAATCTCGACTTCCAAAAGTTTTCTTTTGCTTTCTTCATGTGCCAAAGCTTGGTTGCATATCCTCAGTTGGGTCTGAAGATTTTCAGATATTCTTGTTTGAGAATCAAGATTTGTTTGAAGTGAGCAAATCTCCTGGACCAATGATGATTTTTCTTTCTCCCATTCAGTTTTACTAGATTTAAAATCATTTTGAAGCTTTTTATGCGCTTCTTCAAGATGTTGAAACTGTTCATTCTTCCACTTCAACTGATCTTGAACATCTCTGTGTTTTTCCTCGAGCTTGCTTATCACGTCATCTCTCTGATTCAGATCCTTTGTTGTCTGTGATTTGTCAGAAATTTCTACAAGTTTCTTATCTTTAAGTAATAAAATTCTCTTGAGACCTTCAATCTCCAGGTTACTAGAATCAACTTTTGACTTCAAAGAATGTGTAGTTGTTTTTGCTTCTTCCAAAGCCAAAACAAGTTCTTTGTTTTCTCCCTCACACTTTTGAAGTTTGTCTTGATATTCATACCGAAGCTTTTCAATTGCAGAATTAAGGTGTTTGAAAGCCGATTCTTTTTCTTGGAAACTTGATTTGAGGTCTTCATGGATTTGACCGAGTGTAGATAACTCCTCACATTTGGCACTTAGTTCTTGTGCTTCTTTTTCAGATTGCAGTTTTGCTTCTTCAAACTTAGTTAACAGTTCATCCTGAGCTCTTTTCAAGTTATTGCATAAATCTGTCTTGATACGAACTTCTTCCTTGAGTTTTTCATTATGTGCTCTAACTTCTTCAAGTGTTTCAGGAACATCATTTTCTTTAGCATTTGTCATTGTGTGCGTGATGAAATTCAAGGTTTCCTGTTTGATTGCAACAGAAGAGAGTACCACATATTAGTCAACTAAATATATCCAACCAACAGAAGGGCTTATTTCATTTAATCTTGAATCAAGTGACCAGAACCATAATCACATCTGTGTTGTTTCATAGACCAATCATAGTGTCACAACATCAAAACAAACAGCACAACATCACATATAAACACAAATATAGATGAGCTATCATGACCTCATTGATTCATGTCTATTCACCACTAAAACTAACTTCATATAGTTTGACTATCCTTAAATTTCTACAAAACTTCCTAATCCTTCACACCAACTGCCCTCATACCGACCAACTATATGTTTTCTCTACTAATTAGTACGAGCTCACGGCCTTATTTCTCCCAACCCAAACACACGATGTGAGACTTAAGATGTCACACCAACAGTTTCAAGAAGTTGACATTATTAATAATCAAACAAAATTATGAAATAACAAATTTGCTCCCAAAATTAGGCAAACTCTACACCTCTTAACATCCATACATCCCAATTCAAGTATATCCGAAAGTTAATACAGATATATATACTAATCTGACAATTAACATCAAATTTAAAGTCGAAACTTCATCAATTTAACACCAAAATTTAAACACTACATCTTGCTTTCTAGACACGAGTGATTAAAACTGAAATACTGCTCAAATATGGCACAAATCTTACATCGCAGGTGTGAATCAACCACATGATCAAATCAACAACGAAAGAATCAAACTAAATCAACGAATTACACTGAAACACAAATTGAATAAACCCTAAAAACAATCACATACTGAAACAAACTTCCAGTTGAAAGATCAGTGAATGTAACAACCAAATCTTACCTTAATCGTACGAGAAACTACTCGATCGAACGAACTTTCAACCAGAGATTGAAGTGTTAGAAATCAGATGTCCGATGTTCGAACTGAAGGTACAAAAGCGTATGCAATTTTTTCTTTTTTCTGTGAGTTTGAATTTTGCCCGCCTTTGAATACTCAGATACACATATACGGTGTCGTTTAGATCTTTGAAAAGAGTTACAGAAACGGTCCCTGATCTTACTCGAATTTTGTGGATTTGATCCATTTGTAGTATTTTTCTACCATTTAAGTCCATGGTATGGTGTTTTATCATTTGAAATGCAAATGATTAGGAATGTATTTAGATTTATATTAAATAAATATTACAGACTATTGAAGAATAATATTTTACATTGAATAGGACTTGCTTTTAATAAAATTTATATTTTGCTAAAAGAAGTATAAACAAACTGATATATATATATATATATATATATATATATATATATATATATATATATATATATATATATATATATATATATATATATATATATATATATATATATATATTATTTGAAGTAAAGTACATTTTTCGTCATTTGAAATTACCAAATTTTCATTGCTAAACCAGAGCAATAACAATAAGGACATTTATGTTTGTATTCTGTCTCAGTTTAGGTGCTTTTCACTTTTTGTTCATTAGTTTACCTAAAAAGCGTTCTTTACGTGAAATTTAAGGTAAACTAAAAGGATGACAAGTTTAATTGCTCGATTATTAATGAATAACCAAATTATACTTTAATTTTTCAAACTATATGTTAAATGAAAATTAAGTGAAAAGAAAAAAAGGAATGTAAATTTCAACTTGGTATTCTACTTTAGAAAAGTTGTGTTAGTAAAGAAAGCTGTTATATTTTTACTTTGTTTTAAAGAAAAAGAACGCAAATGTAAACAATAGTTATACCATGTTATTAAATTCTCGATTCAATATAATCTGGTGTTCATCTACTTTGGAAATAATACACTCTAAAATGAGGCTATTAAAAAAGAATGTACACGGTGCTCGACTTAGCTCTCGCTTTGCACATGATTCTGGTAGGGGCCGGATCACTTCGATTTGATGTACACAATCTTATTTTACACTTTTGTATATCACGGCTTGAACTTATAACTTTAAAGTCACAAAACAACAACCTTACCAGTTGCTTCAAGACCCACCTTCAAATTAAAGCAATTTTACTTCAAGAAAATGACGTTATTCAAACAAAGATTAGCCCATGAACGAAAATTTACTTTATGAATTGGTTTGAGACTGAAGTAGTTTGATTATTGGTATTAGTAAAGTTAAAAGACCAGATTTTATGTGCTTATATATGTTTGGAATTGGCTACTACACATTAAAAAAAAGACTGGCCACATATCAAGATATCAAGGGCTGACAAAATTGGTACATGTTTAGACACGATAAGACCTGTTTAGCAAAAAAGTGCATTATGTATTTTTTTACTTTTTTAAAATAATTAAAATTAGGAGTCTTGGATTTATCATTTCTTTTTCTTGATACCTAAAACATATAACTGTCACACTCAAACCACCAAATCTAAGTGTTAAACGTGTCGTTTTCATGTTTGATACTTGTGCTAATCGCGTCGTCTGTAACATGTTAAACACGATAAAACACGATTTGTCTGCCCTTTATTTATTTATATGATTTCCATGCGTGGATTTTTGTAAATAAATGATTATAAAAACAACTCCTAGTAGCCAAGCTACATGTCATGTAATTTATATGTTATCCAGAAGTGGTTTGTTACAATAACTAAGTAACCTAGTCGCTTTTCCAAAGAAAAACAAAAAAAAACCATGCAACATAGAATTGATGAAGTGTTCAACTGTTCATAGATGTAACATTAAAATGCGAGTTATGTTTAGATAAATATTCTTAATAGATAGAGGGGTAAATTATTGATGCTATATATTTTGTTTAGTAATAAATGTTATAGGTAACTAAAACACTTGACAAGTTTAAAAGGTAGTTTGATGACATATGTCATATGTTCAAATTGTGTAAATGTGGAAAAACAAATAATTCATGGCAAAACTAATGTTAATAGTGATATGTATGTACCGATTTGATCATTTACTTGTAAGAAAATTAATGAAACTCATAAAATTGTTGTTACTACGACGCTTCACCAATAAAGTGAAATTTTGTAAGAACGTGCAGTGGAGTACATATTGATTTACCGGAGCACACATTTGGTAACGAATAATGAAAACAAACTACATTCACACAACTCATAAATATTTGTGTGAACTGTACACTGTGAAAGGCAACAACCTACATAGTACATACATACCTATATATTCAAGATATATATCTTTTTATAATTCTTAAATTATAAACATGTTAGTTGAATGTTCATTAAGACTTTGTTATTCAAAACAAACAGACAAGAATCAAATAGAATAACTACAGTCAATACATGGCCAGAGTCCATCACAAACAACAAAGGAGACAATCAATGAATGGCACTAATCGACTGCGACAAAAAGAACCATAATACCTAACATTTGAGTTTTACCTACGTCGCAGCATGCTATGTACAGACCGACTAATATAGACTTCTGTGGTGAGATGATATAAAATATAGAAAAGGAAGCAAGGATGGAACATGGCTTTTTAGATGTAGGAACTATTATGGTTTCCACTAACTGTGATACGACCTTTTTTTACAAACAATTAGTGACCCACTTTTGATGTGATTAAATCCTATAAACTTAATAGGAAATAAATGGAGGGCCGGTCACGAGGATTTTAATGTCCTGGATGAGCCGAAAAAAAAGGCCCATGGGCCCTAACAACTTAAATTATATAAACTATTGTTTTTAAATGAAAAGAAATATTTTAGCAATAAACATAGTAATATCATAGTATTACAATAACATACCGTAATAGTTAACCACTAACTTGTAAACTCTCCTAGCATTCTTGATAGCAAATTGGTTTATAACATATTCGTAGTTTATAGTCTCTAATATTTTGCTTTCGATAACTATTATCGCCAATCCGTTAAGTTTTTCTTGGAACACTGTGGATCGTAGGTAAGATATCAAGTTTGAATATAACAAAATTTGTGGTATAAATTGGTTTGTGGACTTTAATTACAATCAAAATTTAAATATTTTAGTGGGCTATTAGTTGAGTAATTGAGTTAAAAAAATGGGCTCAAAAAATTTAGTTTAAAACATAATTGGGTTAAGTTTTTAGTTGTATTATACCTTATAATTATTTTTTTTATAATTATATATATAAAAAATTTGAAAAATTTTGTGCCCCCTGAGCGAGTGAGCCCTGGACAGGGGTCCATTCCGCCCCTCCTCAGGGCCGGCAGTGTCCAAAAGTATAAATTACTATACTCACACGAAAATGAATTAGCAGAAAAAAAATTCTAGCATCAAAAATGGTAATTACATCCAGTGTAATCATCAGAAAATGAAAACCAACAGACCCAATCCAGTTTTTATACAATTGAACCAAAGAATTAGCATCTCCTAGCAATTATCATCAAGGAAAGAAGAAGGTTTCACTCACTCTACTTCATTATAGTTGTGGCATATTAGCAGCCAGGCACTTGTGCTGGTTAAAATTTGTATCAAGGGGTATCAATGATCAGCAGTGCTTCAAGTTCTGCTCGGCGGCGCTCAAGGTCCTAAAATGTTCAGATCAGAAATGACATGTTTTAGGTCATGAAAACATCATCATCCAATGCGAGTAAATTGCAAATACAAGAGTAGAGGTGGTATGGGTGGGTCGGGTGGATTGGGTAAGAGGTCAAAATGGGTAACTATTCAGAAAGGGTCAGGTTGGGTTGGTCCGACCCACCTCCACTTTTTACCCCCCTGTACGAGTTTATAAACAATTAATATGATCACAAAAACTGTATTATTATAAAAATACTTTAATCTTTCTTAATAAACCATTCAAGGAGCTTTTAGTCAATTGAATACACTTACAGATGCCTTTTAACTTTTAACCCACTTGATCTGTATTCGTTTTAGCTTAACCTATCTGACCCATTAGAGATTTAACACAACCCAAATCAACCCATTTATAAGTGAACAGGTCAAAACTGCCACTTTAATGATAAGTGGATGACTAGATGTACTAATGTTCAATACAAACCAACTGACTATCCTTTCTTGCTAATTAACACTAACAGTGTACCTGCAAATCTTTAAGTGCTTGCTGTGTTGAACTTTCTTTCTTCTGGCGAGCACGCTTGAGGAAACCAAGGCACAACACTCCCTACAAATTTAGTTAATTCCAGATGAGTTTTAGCATCCTAAGTAGCAAAAAATGAACATAAATCAGAATTCTGCTCAATACTGTTGATTCGACTTACAGAAACAACATAGATCAGACCACAAGCAAGAAGTGTGTAACTGGCTATGTCCCGGAGAAGAAGAACCTCACGGCGCTCGCGATACATACCAGGATAAGCTCTTGTAGTAACAGCAACACTAAAATGAAAGCACCAACACATCAAGATTTCAAAGAATGCATCAAAGTACATGTATAACTGAACTTACAAAATTTGCAGCATTCCCCTGCCAGCCCAATACTCCAGTACCTGAAACACATCAAAATGAGATCATATCCCTCTTTGTCTCCCCTTCAATCAATACATCACTCACTCAACACCACATATAAGAACATCTTTATGTTATAACCATGAGAACTTTTACCAAAAAACTCAATAACCGCCAACCAAAATATGATCAGATAGAACACAGTTTGCGCTACAGAGATGGTGTCAACAAAATTAACCGCAGAAGACGAGTTGAACTAGAGTGTAGGTAGAACATTTAGATTCCAGTAGTCTAGGTTTTGCTGTTTTGTGACCTAAGCAATGAAAAACAACTCCTGCTCGTAGGGTAAAACTGCGTATATCATACATTATACGCGTTTTTTATTAGGTTTGGAGTTCAGATTCTTGCCTATTTGATTAGATTATCATAAAACACTGTATCATTAGGGTGTAGAATGTAAATCAAGATAAACAACCTTCCAGAACTTGGTGATGAACGACCACTCCGTCTCCGCAACAATCACAAGCACAGCAATCGCCACCGCGTAACACCGAAATATAGCATCAAATATCTACAAACACCACACCAATTCTATCAGCAAATGCATCACAATCAGCGCTTATAAGAACATAAAACACATAAACAGAATACAATCATACATCCAATCCATTCGTCAACGATCTGATCGCAGAGATCACATTTACGAGAATGCAGAGAACCGACGCAATAACAGTGACGAAGCTGAAACATCGGCATGTGGAGAGCACCGGGTCGGGTTTGGCCCGGATTGCGAGGTTGTTGGCCGTAGGGTTTGATGAGGTGGTGGTGGTGGTGTTAGTTAGCGGTTGTGAGGTTTCTTCATCGTTGATATATGTCACCATGTTTTCCGGCGAGATTCTCCGGTGATCGGAAAATCAAAAGCTCCGGTGATCGGATTAGGGGATGACGTTTTAGTGTGAGTGGTGAGTGAAGGGAGATAACGGATCCCGTTGGGTAGTTACTCTGTTGTGGTGAAGTTTACGGTTTTAGGACTTTAGTTATGGCTTGGTTAACAGTTTTGATCCCTGTATATGCAAAGTTGTCATTAATTTACCTAAATGAACCCCTTTATTTTCATTCTTGGCCTTGCCTATAGGACTGTTTAAAAAACTCGTGGTTCGTTTCTGGTTCGAGACTTGCTCAAAAATAACTTGGCTATAACATCTAAACAAGCCAAGCTGGTTTGACTTGGTTTTTTAACGAGCCGAGCCCGAGCCAAACTCAACTCGGTTCGGTTTGTTGACTCGATTGTTGGCTCGCTTAATTATTAACTTTAAGTACAGTTTATGCATGTTATATGCTAATTTATGTAATATCATATAATACACAATAGATATATGGTTGATTTGATTTTTTTTTCTAATAAAATAACTTAAGTATAAAAATATAGAGAATGAACATAAGTTAGAAATATCAATATCGTATTATTGTTTCAACGAGTTAAAATAAACAAATATTAAAAACTATTTTTATGCGTATAAATATATGTAAACAATAACAAAACTATTTTATTTAAAAGATAAACAAGTTAGTTGTGAGTCGGCTCGGCTCAACTCATTACTAAATGAGCCGAGACCAAGCCTATAAATTGAGTTCAGCAAAATACATGAGCTATTCGTTAATTATAAAACTTAATACCAAATTTACAATAATCTTTTGACATGGATCAACACGTGTTGTTCGTTAATTAGTATCGTATTATATCTTTGCTATAAGATGTGGTATGAGTAATTACATCTCTATCAACATAGTTTGTCCAAGATAAGGAGTAGTGTAAATTTGTGACCATCATGGATGATCTACGTTAATAGAAGTACAAATTATGTACCTATATTGAAGCATTGTTGAAATTGCTTCTTATGGTGCACTCTATCATGAAAAACAATGATAGAATTTTGAAAAATATGGTATGACTAACATCAAGTTGAAGGATATAATATATTGGTTTTATTAGATCAAACTAGTTATTTAAACATTATTGTTATATAAAGTTTATTTAGATAAAAGTTATGAGTGTAAAATATGGAAGAAGAGAATCAAGGTTGAGAGTGAGTGATGTTCAACAAACTAGGAAGACATATAAACATATTCTTAAATATAATTCTAAAAAAAGTTAAATTTCTCAATGTTTATTTACTCTTTCTGTTTAATGTTGATGAATTGTAAATAATTATTCGTCTAATTTACCAAATGTTTACTTACATTAATTTAACGCACATACCTAATTAGTTTATCAAACAATGGTTGTATTTTCTAAGGGTCTATTTGGTATGACGTAATAGAATGGAAGAATGAATGGAATGAATAAATGAATGGAATGGATGAGAAAATGAAATGAATCATTACATTCCATTAACCTGTTTGGTTAACCTTTAGGAATAAATAAATCATTAATTTGTGTTGTTTGTTAGATATGAAAAAAACAAAGCAATGAAATGTAAAATTAGTTATGATGGTGATGGCGAGTGGTAGTGGTGGCTGGTGGTGGCCCGAGGGTGGTTTCCGGCGGTGGTGGTGGCCCGAGGGTGGTTTCCGGCGGTGGCGGTGGCCGGCGGTAGTTTCCGGCGACGCCCGAGGCCGACGGTGGTTCTTGGTGGCGGTGGTGGCCTTCAGTGGTTTCCGGAGGTGGTGGCGGTGTCCGGCGGTGGTGTTGTCGGGGCGGTGGTGACCGGCGGCCGTGGTGGCCGATGGTGGGAGGCGCCGCGGGTGCCGATGGTGGGTAGTGGTTGGTGGTTGGTGGTGGTCGTCGTCGTGCTTGGTGGTGGTTGCCGGTGACGAACGATCTTGGTGGTCGGTGGTGGTTGTTGTGGTGGGTGAGTGGGTGGTGTTGGTGATTAATGATGGAAGAAGGGATGGAATGAAAAAAAGAAGGGGAGGGGGAGGGTGGATGGAATGAATTTGAGGGAATGAAATCAACTATGTAATGGTTCATTTCATAACTTTTACCAACCAAACAAGTCTTTATTCATCAACCCTTAATATTTCATTCCATTTCGTCACTCATTACTGCATATCAAACGCTACCTAAGATACGAGTATCAACTTTCTTTTTGATAGCACTCCTTACCAACTCTTTTGTAAATAACTCTTTTCTTTTGCAGTGGCACATAATTGGCATATCTCACATAATTGGCATATGAGCATATATCATATATGTAATGTTTTGGGGAAAAAATGTGTAAAGAATATTTTTTATGTATGTTTTACATAAATAGTTATATTTGATTGCAATTAAATATAATTATTATTTAGTGAGTTTGTAACAAACTAAATATATTAAATATAGAGCTAAAATAAATGAGACAACTTTTTAAGTTTCGTATATAGAAAAAACAAAGCTGTGAAAATAAAAAGAAGGTAGATTAATCTTGTCTCACATGGGTAAAAAGACAAAAGTTTAAGTGGTTTGAAATAAAGGACACTTTAGTATATTGTTTTCTTAGAAGTAATGCAATGCAAGTAAAGACCAAAACGGTGCAAAGCACCCTACACCAACCAGTGTGGCAATGCGGCTCGTTAATATTTCACTTCTTACATTACTGCCAGTCGTTTGAGAGTCACCTTTGTATTTCTAAACATGTGGTTAGTTGCGAGTTTTTATTGATGATGTCATGGTTCCTACTGGGGATGTCAATAGTTGGTCGGTCATCTTCAATAGTATAATGAATTTTGCAATTGAAATTGTAATCACAAAAAACCCTTTACTAATTATTCAAATTCTTGACAGCTTTTCAACAAGTTAATAATTTACCTCAAGTCTAAGCGATGGATAGTCTTGTCTCAAACACCAGGTTATGGCCATACGTTTAGCAACCGATTTGTGACAACTATATAAATAACATTCGTGAAAAAAGTTGATGAAAAATCATCTCGATTGAAATTGGGGCTCTAGATGATATAAATTAGGTCAGTTATAATTTGTTTCTAAAAAATTTAGATGGCACACCTACAAATTAGGCCTTACTAATAGTATTTTTTTAGGCTAAAATAACCATTTGATCAAAGTTTAAATTATTTCAAGAAATTCACCAATCACCTTCACACTGGGTTTTCCATCCCTTCTCATATCCTTAACCGTCCCTAAACCATGTAGTTAGGGCTGCAAACGAACCGAACGAACACGAACAAGACCTTGTTTGTGTTCGTTCGTTAAGAAATAAACGTGTTCATGAACTGTTCACGAACATTTATCGAACGGGATTTCTTGTTCGTGTTCGTTCATTAAGAAAATGGACATGTTCATGAACTGTTCATGAACACTTATCGAACGCAAATGAACACAAACAAAAACAAACGAACACAAACAACTGTTCATGAACATGACGAACACAAAAAAGCTCATGAACACAAACGAATAAAAATTATTATAGATTTATTTTAAAATAAAATTAACATTTTTTATTACAAACATTATATAAAATCAATCAAAAATAAATAAGTAGTTAACATAAATATAAAAAAATACTTGATATAATATTCATATAAATAACTGACACAAAAATTAAGAATATAAACGAACACCTTAACGAACATAAACGAACACGTTATCGAACGTTCACGAACAAACATTAACGAACATCAACGAACACATTCTATATAGTATATTGCCCGTGAAAATGAAAACTCCCTTCTGAACTAATCGCAGCCGTTCAAATACTCTATCTTTACATCTCAGCCGTTTAAATTACTAGAATTGCTTCTAGATGCCACGGTTACCAGAGGTTACCTGGTGACCATGAGTATTGCACACGTCCTCCTACAAAGATGGTGGTCGGTGGCAACCGCTTGAGACTGTGATTTTAAAACTGCTGCACGTCCTCTGTCCTGCGTAGTTTTCATGATCTTCCACCGATCCTCGTAAGTTCTTTTCCACACCTAAATATGAAACTTTTAGCTTTGATTGGTGCTTTCATTAGAAATATATACTAACTTATCTTCAGCACCTGAGATGCGTGAAAGGAAATTGGAGAATACCGTGAACATCGACTTACCTGCTCTTTCTTCCGATGCTTCTATCCCCACCAACATCGGAGTCTCACAATGATCAATGCACGCCTACAAAAATTGGTAAGTTTAATTATTACTTTTTGTTGTAATTAGTATTCCATTATTTGGGGTGATGCTCGATCAGGTTAAATTTGATAGAATGTCAAGCCCTTCAATGATTTTTTGAATGTTTTGTTGTAATATATGTTATAGTTGAAGATGGTGAAGAAAGCATCAAGAAATATGTTTGCATCATTTGCCTTTTTAACGGTCTGATTTTTGAAATTAAGAAACTAAAATAATTAATTGTTTTTGCTATTGATTTAACTTGCAACCTTTCTGCGTTTTATAAGTTTTTATTTAATGAAATCACACTTTACTCTCTGTACTCAATGTTATAGTGCAGGGAAAGGACTGCCCCCAAGTTTATAAAAGGAAGAGTATAGATTCAAAGAGTATGCAAAAGAAAGTGATGAAGTGAATGATAAGTGTTTGTGGTTTAGGAAAGGTTAAACATACAGTCTACGGTTTGTTTTTTTATGTGTCTGTGGTCATGATTGGGTTATCTGGCATCGGTGGTGCCTTGGTCCAGGGAGGGGTATTGGAGCCGTGGGTCAAATGCAGGAGAGGTATATGCTGGTCTGTACTTTCAGGAAATGCCGCTTCAAATATGTGGTCGATCCTACTTCAGAATTTGTAATCTGCATGTTTATCAGCTTGCATCGTGGAAGATCTACGACGAATGGTTCAATGTTGCTGATTCAGGTTTCGTTTATCGTTCTATATCTTTCAATTTTTCATGTACCTTTTTCGTTATTTATTATAAAGCTTATGCTGAACGGCGCGCCACTGGTGTTGATGCCACGAGTTTCTTCATTATGTCCAAGTTAGCTCGACAAGATCTCAGCCAGGTTGTTGTTCATGTCTATGTTTGTGTACTTTTGTTTGTCTTTTGTTGTTAAAAAATACGCAATTACTTCATAAATAAAACTGGTAAAAGAACAACTTGATTTTGAAAGATAAGATCTGAATCTATGATCAGTATCAATCATTTATCAAAATTAGTAACTAATTTGTGAATGCTTGATATATTAAGAAACTGAGAAGATAATGAGTGCCTAATTTATGAAATTGTAAGCCTACTGGAACTTTAATAATCCTTCTTTTTCTTTCTTTTCATTCGTTCAATTGGATTTTTCTCTTTTGTATTTTTAAATTAGTAACTAATTTAAAGTTTCATTTTGATGTATAGTGCAGCAAACCCTAAACACATTCTATCCATCAATTTCTCCTATTATTTAATACAATGTAAGTGCATGATGTTATGCCATTTTGCTAATGTAATTCACATGACTTAATTTCCAAACAGGTTTTTATGCAGTCTAATGTGCTTGAAGTTGCTGTTGACATGCATAAGATTTGATGTTGATTCATATAGGCTTGGACATGTAGATGGATTAATGATAGAAGATGGATTAAGAAGATATTGAATCAGATTGTCCACAAACTATGTGTTTTCCTTCCCATTCAAAAATATTGTGGAGGTTGGAAAGATAGGTGTTAAAATTTGGTTATTGTTATATTTTATTTCTAGTATTCTTAAATGTTGACCATGTTTTTCTTTTATTTATTTTGAAACTTTGAAGTGTAAACATGTTAAATAACATGTTATTGGAGCAGCAAAATAAGTCTATGATCCATGACAGAAAGGTGTAGCTACCTTAATTTAACTATGAAGTCTTTTTGCATTATTTTTTCTACTTATTCTGTTTTTTGCTATTGTCGAGATTATTAAGTATGGTTGGTATTTTAGTCCATACAAATCTCAACGGCAACATGAAATTTGTGATGAGGTGATGTATGTTTGTGATTCATGCAATAAGTGAATTAAATATTTTTTTCTCATTAGAAACTTTGAATAAAAATAGCAAAATGAGCATAGCTCTTGTGCAGTATAGTAACATAGTACGTTTGATGGTTCTTTAAAATCTTATAACCCTTCAATCTATAGGTTGATCTCTAAGTTTTGGGTTTAAAAACTTTAATGTTTAATTGGAAAAGAATGGTTCTACTTTTAAGTAATCTAGCAATAGTTTTGTTTTTCTCTTTTTAACTTTTATGTTTAAAGATGTTTTTATAAGTACTAGATTAGTAAACGCATAAAATGTCTCTACCTTCATGTTCTCACTCATGTTTTTTAAGTACTAAATTAATATAACTTTTACTCTTCAATCTCTTTATCACTTTTTGTTTGTTATTCTCTACCTTTATTTGATGACACTCATGGTCCTACATTCTTATGAGTAGTTAAATACCACAAGTTCCCACCATAGCGGATGGTGAAGACGTCACAAAATAAAATAATTAAAAATAAAACCTAGGAGATCAAATCGTAAGCCTACGTGGTTCAGTGACTACATAACATATGTGATTCTTAAATTTTCAACCAACCTACTCACTATCTTTCATGTTCGACTGTCAACTCACATTTTCACAAGACTAGATTATTTATGTTTTTATATTTAGGTTATATTGTAGTCCAACATTTACTATGGAATTGTCCTAAGTACTTGTATTTTGGTGTTGCACTATAAGGTGTTTGTTTACAACGCATTTCAATAAGGTAATGCTATTATGACGTTGCGATACCCGGCCACCGGACGGGTATATAACTAGTTATCGAATGTTCACGAACATAAATGAACGAACGCGGCTTGTGTTCATGTTTGTTCGTTTAACTAAACGAACGGAATTTTCTTGTTCGTGTTCGTTCATTTACTAAACGAACGAACATAAACGAACTTCCCGCCGAATCGTTCACGAACTGTTCGCTGAATGTTCAGTTCGTTTGCAGCCCTACATGTAGTCAATCATTCTCATTAACAAAATAACTAAAATAAATAATAACTAATAAAAAAATACAAAACTAGTTATAAAGATATAGAACTTGTAAACATAATAACATTTCATTTCAAAGGAACTTATAAGTCTAAATTAAAAGTGTCAAAAATATATAGCTAATTATCTAAGTTAAGTATGTAGTTCTTTGCAATCTGTTCCCCAAAGTTTGACCCGAAGTTGTGGGTTTCTTGGCATTATCTTCATTTCCTTCTTGATCGGTTGGATACGACGTTGTAAACAATACTTATCATTGTGTGACAACCCTAGGCTTAGAATTTTATACACAAGTATATTTAATTATTCAACTACACCTAAGCTAACTTGTATATATTTTTTTTTATACATACATGTGTGATATACGTATGCATGCTCTTGTTTTACTTACGCATGTATATTATTCGCTCATATGAATATATATATATGATGTACGTATGCATGCATACATGCATGCACAACCTTTTACGTATGCATGTATACATATTCATAACATTATGATACCAAATGCTATATGATCAAAATGCATCACCTATACAACATCAAACAAAACCAAAACACAACCTAACCAAATATTACAAACATAAGTTAGCAACAAGTGAAACTTACATCAACACAAATTTAAACAAACCCCTTACATTTAAACCCCAAACTAAACACCAACTAAGACCACTAAATCGGCTCATTAAGCACCCGATTAATCATGCAATCATGACTTGGTGAGTCATGAAACCTATGGAGATACCACCTTGCACAACTAGGGACACCAACCCCTCCTCTTGCACCGCCACCTTCTCGGTCCATCTTGACCCACCATCAAACCGCCACACCAAAGCTTATGTATGCATGCCACCTTGAGAGTCTAGCACCCTAGGAGCAATGATGAAACTCCTTAATGGCAACCGACTCCACCTCCCTTTGAAACTCTCGGTTGAAACCCAACTTAGACACAAACCACCGCCATCTCTTCGGTTCTTCTAGAGGCACCACAAAACCGCCACCTAGCCATGACTAAGCAAAGCTACGATGAACACCTCACCACCTAGGATTAATAGTAATCATGAGAACTCCTCTATATCAACCCTCGGCCGAAGGCTTGCATATTCACCACCTTTCTAAACATACAACCACTACTAACTCTCGGTTACCATCACACTCCCTCATCTCTCGGTTAACACCATCTCAAACTCACGGCTAACACCACCACTCACCACCTTGTTCTCGGCCACCACTCCCGAACACCACCACCGTAAGCCACGAACCATCCTCTCGGTCACCACCTCTCAACCAAATATCATCCTCAACTTCACTCGGTTACACACTCTCGGATACAAGGCAGCAACATCCAAGCCTCGTGGAAGCACCGTCTCCCGAAAGATTATCAAGAACACCAAAACCAAGCAAGCTTAGACCATCCTCACCTCCTTCTCACCCTCTCCTTCTGTCAAAATCAAGGTTTTAACTCCTAAAACCCTACTAAATTAAGTTATGAAAATCAAACATGTGTTAACATAAACACATGTGATTAACCCTTTTGATTAAACATTCAAGGTTTTTATAAAAACATATAATAATCAAACTCATTTTTCAGACAAAAAGAAAGATTTTAAAAATCTGAAACAAGTAAAACAAACCTTGAGACAATCAAATTATAGCAAGAAATTATCAACAAAAGGGTTAAAAATCTAGTCATAGTTTGTTAAATTGATTCTGCATATAAAATAACTATGATTGTGGGAACAAACATTAAAAACATATTTAGAATATTAGGAAATTGAACTCTGCAAAATTTGGTACTATTCCTATGAATTAAATAATTTATATGCAATAATTAAGGATAAAAAGAGAAAAATTATATTAAAAGAACTGATCCTAGTAAAGGTATAGAAAAATTATGTACTGACTATTATGAATTATAGAATCCACTGGAAAAATTTCGTGATCTAACTCAAAACTTTTTCTGAAATATTAATTTTTGACCATTCTGTCAACTAAAAATCGGGAAAAATACTTAAAGTATGAAATAAATTATGGAAAATTTATAGAAAATATAAAAATAAAAATGGAGCAGTTTGCGTAAAAATTAGAATTTTTGGACATGATCTGATATTTTTAGCAAAATAAAGATAAAATAGGAAAAATTATAAAAATAGCTCTGCTACAGTTTAGAGCATGAGAAAATTCTGAAAAACTTTACGAATTATATTTATTAACCTGCCAAAATTTGACTAATTTTAGAGGCCCGAAGGTATTTCTAAAGAATTATGTGAATAATGTAAAAATAATAAAAATTAGCCTGAAAATAATTTGAATATGAAATTTTGGTATATTTTACCTAACACTAAGATACATCTACTGTAAAAATTTCGGAATTTATATTAAAACCTGATTTATAAAATAAATTCTTCAATCTGAGGTGCTAAAAATGTTAAAGAAATATACATTTTCTGAATTATAAATATTTTTCTTGTATAGGTTACCATTTGGAGTAAAGGTGAGTTTCATGGCCCATTTTTGTTTTGTAAAAGTTTTTGGGGAAAAAGCATACTATCTGATGCATTATTTTCTGAGATTTATGTTACAACCATTAATTCGGATGTGGAACCGTTAGATAATATTGGTAGCGCTACTTAGGAAAATATTTCCTGCACCAATAAGATGAGTATTGTGTTGCTATATTATCTGATTTATGAAATAAGTTATGACAGATATGAATGATCTGGTTGCTATGTAAGGTTTGGTTGTATATAATGCATCTATGTTATATGATAAACCTGTGAAGCTCACCAACTTTATGTTGACTGTTTTAAGTATGCTTTTTCAGGAATTCACCATGACTAACAGCTTAATGTTCTCCTTTGATGTTTATAATGGCTGGGGAGAAGTGGTGGGGAAAGTTTGTGTAAACCTGACAGTAAATTTGTATGATCTCAGTGTGTCAGTGGATGCCCACTACCATCGTCTCTGAAGATGTTACTGTTAGGCTTTTAATGTAATAGGGTTATGTTAGTTCAAATTTTGACCATGATGAATTGATGTAATCCTAACTCCTTTATTAATCCTTGTTAAGTTATGTGATATTATATATATTTAATATGCCTTATCATGAAATATATATTTATGTGATATATAGTAACAATTGTATATCAATGAGTTCTGAACAAACAAGTCACACCCTAAGCATTTCACGCTTCCGCCGGGATGTGACAGGTTGGTATCAGAGCCATTGGTTATAGAGAATTAGGTACCATAAAATACCTAGACTATAACCATAAGCTCATGTCTGTGTAATTATGTGATTTTGCATGTCATGATTCCATGAATATTAAAGCATTTTACTTATGTATAAAAATAGGTAACTAACTGTTGGGTTCAAACCATGAAAAGATTTGTTTTGCAGCTATGAGTACTGATAACAATTTTTGTGAGACTAACTCATTCGGATACTCGGATTACAATAAAGAACTTACGCCTGAACCTAAACCTCAGCAAATTCTAGAACCTTTTCCAACCAAAAGGGAAGATAATCCTAAGACCAAATTTTATGTCCGTCGTGCACCTGTAATGGTAGGAGGATATACCATTAAAACTCCTAGGAAAAGGGTACGGCCCGGGAACAAATTCAAGACTAAGCAAGATGAAGGCAAGGAGATACAAGAAGCTGACTCCCTCGGAAACGAAGAAAATGAAGCTAAAAGACAAAGGGTGGACGAAGATCAGAGCGCAGCCACTCAACAAACCCTTAAACAGCTCAAGAAAATTCAACAAGAAATCAGGAAAATTCAGAAGGATGTGAAGGAACTAAAAGCACCTAAGGGAAACATTTTCTCAAGAATTTGGAAATGGATGCAGGGGAATTAGGAACTAACTTTTAGTGTGAAATCTTTAAATAAGAACTTAAATGAAAAATATCTTTTGTGTTTGAACTATTACTTGCTTATGTGTTAATTAGAATATTGTCAAGAATCTAAAATTCTTTTTAATATTTACTATAATTAACTATAGAAAAGCATGCCGCCAAAAAGAAATGCGCAACCCATAAGGAGGACTGTAAGAGTGGGACGACCTAGAACTAGACTTGGAGAAGAAACACCTGTTAACCCAACAACCAATGAAGATGAAAGGATCTCCCGAATAGTGTCACAACAGTTAGAAGCTGCCATACCCATACTAGTAACTCAACTTCAACAAAACCTAAACCTTGGCACCACAACCCCCGGCAACGAAATACCAGCTGATGATGCCGTAAGAGATCAACCAGCAGAGGAGATTATGACAGAGAAAGGATGTTCTTACAAAGCCTTTATGTCATGTAGACCTCGAGAATTTGATGGTAAAGGCGGAGCAGTACAGGCTCTACGATGGTTAGATGAAATGGAGTCAACTCTGGAAATCAGCAAATGTGCCAATAACAACAGAACCTTGTTTGCTTCACACTCCTTGAAAGGAGAAGCACAATCCTGGTGGAAGATGGAGATGACCATTAAAGGTAGGCACATTATGAATGAGTTGAGTTGGGAGGAATTTAGGAATTTGGTTATAGAGAAATACTGTCCATATAATGAAATAGAAAAATTAGAAACTGAGTTTCTAGCTTTAGAAATGAAAGGAGCAGCACATCGGGAATATACTGACAGGTACAATGAACTCTCGAGGTTAGTACCACATCTAGTGGCCCCAGAATCAAAGAGAATAGGAAGATATATTTGGGGACTAGTGCCACAAATAAGGGGATTAGTGAAATCAGCTAGGCCCAAGACTTTTCAAGATACTGTAAGTTTATCAGGAAGTCTGACAGATGAAATGATAAGAAATGGATCACTAGGTAACCCTAGATCTGGAGAAAAGAGAAAATGGAGTGATGACAGCACAGGGGGAAGATTTAAGGGAACCCCTCAAAAACGAATAGTTAGACAGCCTCCTCGAAACTACCTAGGAATGACACGGGAGAAGAAACCCCAGACAGAAAATCAGCCATGGTGTAACACGTGCCAAAGATACCATCAAGGCAACTGTGCGATGGTAATCTGTTACAACTGTAAGAAAAAGGGACATATATCCCGAGACTGCAAAAACCCTGCAAACCCAAAACCAGTCTGCTATCAATGTGGGAATGAAAATCATCGCCGGAACGAATGCCCACAGCTAAAGGGAAAGGCACCGACAAATCAGAACAATCCTCGAGGAAGAGCATTCATAATGCAGGCAGAAGAAGCTCGACACGAACCAGAAGTCGTCACGGGTACGTTCCTTGTAAACGATCAGTACGCTACTGTATTATTTGATACTGGAGCAACCCGTAGCTTTGTTTCAAATACATTTAGGCCACTACTTAACTTGACCACAGAAAAGCTTAATAAAAATATATGATAGAATTAGCGGATGGTAAGATAATCGAAGCTTATGAAATCATTCCTAATTGTATCATGAATTTAGATGAAAACTATTTCAATATAGATTTGATCCCTATTGATTTAGGAGGATTTGATATTGTTGTAGGAATGGATTGGTTAAGTAAGAATCAAGCTGAAATAATATGTGGTAAGAAGATGATCAAAATCCCTTTAGTTAATGAGAATAGAACACTGTGCATATACGGTGAAAAACCTAAGGGCACCATAAAAATAATTTCTTGTAAAAGTGCACAAAAATGCCTAAGGAAGAAATGTTTGGCTTATTTGACTCACATTGTTGACACTAAGATAGACAATGTAAACCTGAAAGATGTCCCAATTGTCAATGAATATTCAGATGTATTCCCTGATGAATTACCTGGATTACCACCCCCACGTCAAGTAGAATTCAAAATTGAATTGATGCCAGGTACAGCCCCTATTGCTAAGGCACCCTACCGTTTAGCACCTACTGAAATGAAAGAATTAATGAGCCAACTTCAGGAACTTTTGGATAAAGGATTTATACGACCTAGTGTATCACCTTGGGGAGCACCAGTTTTATTTGTTAAGAAAAAGGATGGAACATTTAGAATGTGCATAGACTATTGGGAACTCAATAAAGTAACTATAAAGAATAGGTATCCCTTACCTAGAATAGACGACCTATTTGATCAATTACAAGGATCTAGTTACTTTTCAAAAATAGACTTGAGATCAGGGTATCATCAACTAAGAATACAGGATGAAGATATACCCAAGACAGCATTCAGAACAAGGTATGGACATTATGAATTCCTGGTAATGCCATTTGGATTAACCAATGCTCCCGCCATATTCATGGATTTGATGAATATGATATGTAAACCCTATTTAGATAAGTTTGTTATAGTCTTTATAGATGACATTTTAATCTATTCTAAGAATAAGGAGGATCATGAGCAACACTTAAGATCGACCTTGGAGTTGTTAAGAAAAGAAAAACTATACGCAAAATTCTCAAAATGTGAATTTTGGAAAAGAGAAGTGCAATTCCTAGGACACATAGTCAATCAAGAAGGAATACAGGTAGATCCAGCAAAAATAGAAGCTGTTAAGAAATGGGAGGATCCCAAGACACCAACAGAAGTACGTCAATTTTTAGGATTAGCAGGATATTATAGAAGATTCATAGAAAATTTCTCAAGAATAGCTCAGCCCTTGACTGAATTAACCCAAAAAGACAAGCCATATGTCTGGGGAGAAAAACAAAAGAATGCATTCGAACTTTTGAAAAATAAGTTATGTAGTGCACCTATTTTGTCATTACCAGAAGGGACTGATGATTTTGTAGTATATTGTGACGCGTCTCGTCAAGGATTTGGATGTGTATTAATGCAAAGAAGTAGAGTCATTGCATATGCCTCTAGACAACTTAGGGGAAGTGAGAAAAACTACACTACTCATGATTTGGAATTAGGAGCAGTCATCTTTGCACTTAAGATTTGGAGACATTACTTGTATGGGACAAAGTGTACAATATATACGGATCATAAGAGTTTACAGCATATATTTGAGCAGAAAATGCTGAACATGAGACAAAGAAGATGGGTGGAATTACTGAGTGATTATGATTGTGAAATCAAATATCATCCAGGTAAAGCAAATGTAGTTGCAGATGCTTTAAGTAGAAAAGATAGGGTTAAACTGTTACGAGTACGAGCCATGAGAATGGAACTACAATCAGATCTGTTAAGACAAATATGGGAAGCCCAACAGAAAAGTAAAATAGAAATAAAAGGACAGGAAAAGGATTTACAGGCCGATACACATGGAATTCTAAGATTTAAAGGAAGAACTTGGATACCTGATGATGCCATACTTAGAAAGATTATATTACAGGAAGCACATAAGTCAAGATACTCCATACATCCAGGAAGTAACAAAATGTATAAGGATTTGAAAAATTATTACTGGTGGCCTGGTATGAAGAAATCCGTTGGGGAATTTGTAGAGAAATGCAATACGTGCTCAAAAGTTAAAGCAGAACATCAGAAACCTTCGGGGTATCTACAACAACCGGAAATTCCAGAATGGAAATGGGATCAAATTACCATGGATTTCGTGACCAAGTTACCAAGGACCTCAAGTGGCTATGACACAATTTGGGTTATAGTAGATAGGTTGACCAAATCAGCACACTTCCTGCCAATCAGAGAAGATTACAAGATAGAGAAATTGGCAAGAATTTACATACGAGAAATCGTATCCAGACATGGAATACCAATCTCCATTATATCTGATAGGGACAGTAGATTCATATCAAGATTTTGGCAGACCTTAAATCTTAGCACAGCCTTCCACCCACAAACCGATGGACAGAGTGAAAGGACAATACAAACATTAGAAGATATGTTACGTGCTTGTGCATTAGATTTTGGTGGCAACTGGGATATGCATTTACCTTTGATAGAATTTTCTTATAATAATAGCTATCATTCTAGCATTAAGACCGCCCCGTTTGAAGCCCTGTATGGAAGAAAATGCAGATCGCCCTTATGTTGGAATGAAATAGGAGATAGACAACTTATAGGTCCTGATTTAATTCAAGAGACATCTGACAAGATTAAAGAAATCAAGAATAGATTAAAGACAGCCCGGGAGCGGCAGAAAAGTTATGCAGATAAAAGAAGAAAGCCGTTAGAATTTCAAATTGGAGATAAGGTCTATTTAAAAATATCACCTACCAAGGAATCTTTCAATTTGAAAAGAGAAATAAGTTGAACCCAAGATATATTGGACCATTTGAAGTTATCAACAAAATTGGTCCTGTTGCGTATAAGCTAGATTTACCCGAAGAATTAAGTAAAGTACACAACACGTTCCATGTGTCAAATCTGAAGAAATGTTTAACAGATGAAACATTAAAAGTTCCAGTTCAAGAAATAAAGATAGACGAGAAGCTTCATTTTACAGAGGAACCAATAGCCATATTAGATAAAGAAATTAAAAAGCTAAAAAGAAGCAAGATCCCCATAGTGAAAGTTAAGTGGAACGCTAAGAGAGGGCCAGAGTATACATGGGAAAGAGAAGATGAAATCAGAAGAAAATACCCCCACCTATTTTAAGACAATGGTCAGATAAGTTCATTACTATTCAAATAAATTTCGGGACGAAATTATTTTTACGGGGGGAGAATGTGACAACCCTAGGCTTAGAATTTTATACACAAGTATATTTAATTATTCAACTACACCTAAGCTAACTTGTATATATTTTTTTTATACATACATGTGTGATATACGTATGCATGCTCTTGTTTTACTTACGCATGTATATTATTCGCTCATATGAATATATATATATGATGTACGTATGCATGCATACATGCATGCACAACCTTTTACGTATGCATGTATACATATTCATAACATTATGATACCAAATGCTATATGATCAAAATGCATCACCTATACAACATCAAACAAAACCAAAACACAACCTAACCAAATATTACAAACATAAGTTAGCAACAAGTGAAACTTACATCAACACAAATTTAAACAAACCCCTTACATTTAAACCCCAAACTAAACACCAACTAAGACCACTAAATCGGCTCATTAAGCACCCGATTAATCATGCAATCATGACTTGGTGAGTCATGAAACCTATGGAGATACCACCTTGCACAACTAGGGACACCAACCCCTCCTCTTGCACCGCCACCTTCTCGGTCCATCTTGACACACCATCAAACCGCCACACCAAAGCTTATGTATGCATGCCACCTTGAGAGTCTAGCACCCTAGGAGCAATGATGAAACTCCTTAATGGCAACCGACTCCACCTCCCTTTGAAACTCTTGGTTGAAACCCAACTTAGACACAAACCACCGCCATCTCTTCGGTTCTTCTAGAGGCACCACAAAACCGCCACCTAGCCATGACTAAGCAAAGCTACGATGAACACCTCACCACCTAGGATTAATAGTAATCATGAGAACTCCTCTATATCAACCCTCGGCCGAAGGCTTGCATATTCACCACCTTTCTAAACATACAACCACTACTAACTCTCGGTTACCATCACACTCCCTCATCTCTCGGTTAACACCATCTCAAACTCACGGCTAACACCACCACTCACCACCTTGTTCTCGGCCACCACTCCCGAACACCACCACCGTAAGCCACGAACCATCCTCTCGGTCACCACCTCTCAACCAAATATCATCCTCAACTTCACTCGGTTACACACTCTCGGATACAAGGCAGCAACATCCAAGCCTCGTGGAAGCACCGTCTCCCGAAAGATTATCAAGAACACCAAAACCAAGCAAGCTTAGACCATCCTCACCTCCTTCTCACCCTCTCCTTCTGTCAAAATCAAGGTTTTAACTCCTAAAACCCTACTAAATTAAGTTATGAAAATCAAACATGTGTTAACATAAACACATGTGATTAACCCTTTTGATTAAACATTCAAGGTTTTTATAAAAACATATAATAATCAAACTCATTTTTCAGACAAAAAGAAAGATTTTAAAAATCTGAAACAAGTAAAACAAACCTTGAGACAATCAAATTATAGCAAGAAATTATCAACAAAAGGGTTAAAAATCTAGTCATAGTTTGTTAAATTGATTCTGCATATAAAATAACTATGATTGTGGGAACAAACATTAAAAACATATTTAGAATATTAGGAAATTGAACTCTGCAAAATTTGGTACTATTCCTATGAATTAAATAATTTATATGCAATAATTAAGGATAAAAAGAGAAAAATTATATTAAAAGAACTGATCCTAGTAAAGGTATAGAAAAATTATGTACTGACTATTATGAATTATAGAATCCACTGGAAAAATTTCGTGATCTAACTCAAAACTTTTTCTGAAATATTAATTTTTGACCATTCTGTCAACTAAAAATCGGGAAAAATACTTAAAGTATGAAATAAATTATGGAAAATTTATAGAAAATATAAAAATAAAAATGGAGCAGTTTGCGTAAAAATTAGAATTTTTGGACATGATCTGATATTTTTAGCAAAATAAAGATAAAATAGGAAAAATTATAAAAATAGCTCTGCTACAGTTTAGAGCATGAGAAAATTCTGAAAAACTTTACGAATTATATTTATTAACCTGCCAAAATTTGACTAATTTTAGAGGCCCGAAGGTATTTCTAAAGAATTATGTGAATAATGTAAAAATAATAAAAATTAGCCTGAAAATAATTTGAATATGAAATTTTGGTATATTTTACCTAACACTAAGATACATCTACTGTAAAAATTTCGGAATTTATATTAAAACCTGATTTATAAAATAAATTTTTCAATCTGAGGTGCTAAAAATGTTAAAGACATATACATTTTCTGAATTATAAATATTTTTCTTGTATAGGTTACCATTTGGAGTAAAGGTGAGGTTCATGGCCCATTTTTGTTTTGTAAAAGTTTTTGGGGAAAAAGCATACTATCTGATGTATTATTTTCTGAGATTTATGTTACAACCATTAATTCGGATGTGGAACCGTTAGATAATATTGGTAGCGCTACTTAGGAAAATATTTCCTGCACCAATAAGATGAGTATTGTGTTGCTATATTATCTGATTTATGAAATAAGTTATGACAGATATGAATGATCTGGTTGCTATGTAAGGTTTGGTTGTATATAATGCATCTATGTTATATGATAAACCTGTGAAGCTCACCAACTTTATGTTGACTGTTTTAAGTATGCTTTTTCAGGAATTCACCATGACTAACAGCTTAATGTTCTCCTTTGATGTTTATAATGGCTGGGGAGAAGTGGTGGGGAAAGTTTGTGTAAACCTGACAGTAAATTTGTATGATCTCAGTGTGTCGGTGGATGCCCACTACCATCGTCTCTGAAGATGTTACTGTTAGGCTTTTAATGTAATAGGGTTATGTTAGTTCAAATTTTGACCATGATGAATTGATGTAATCCTAACTCCTTTATTAATCCTTGTTAAGTTATGTGATATTATATATATTTAATATGCCTTATCATGAAATATATGTTTATGTGATATATAGTAACAATTGTATATCAATGAGTTCTGAACAAACAAGTCACACCCTAAGCATTTCACGCTTCCGCCGGGATGTGACAGGGTGCACCTCTGGCTTATAAAAATCATATTTTTATATAATGTAAACATACATTATATTAATTATAATTCTAGCAGGATATATTGCCCGTACTAAAAGTCGAACTATAACCCCGATCAGTATAAATATTACGAAGCTACTGCTTCCATTGCAATCGTTAGATACTCATAATTACCTCTCATATATTAACTTGCTATGTCATCGGGCCATACCTCCAAGCAATGCATACAATCAACGCTACCTATCGTTTTATGAAATTCATATACACTTACAAAAGTTGTATGTTGTTGGGTGTCAGACATATTCAAGCACTCATTATTCACGTGAGTCACAACTACGTATATATGTTAGTTGATGTATTATAGATGTACACTTATTTAACGTAGTAAAACTCCTTTTAGATATAACATCCTACATCTTAGGATAATTGAAATTATGAAAAGTGTTTGTCTATGTCATTACTATTCATATGAATAGTTTTCTTCCTATTTGGAACCTTCTCGTAAACACCTCATCTCAAATTTTGGATATTTCTCCAAGTAATCTTGCATGAAAGGATCATGGCAAGCTTCACCATTTTTGTTTACAAATTTTCTTGTATTTTAAGGTGCCCTTGAACTTGTAGCTAGCATCTTGAAAATGATATAATGCATCTCGAGTAATTGTTGACAAAAACTAATGATCACGCACAATTTGAACTCTTAGAAAAAAGACGCATACTTTGAACTTTATGATGAGATGACATTGGTTCGTACATATATGTTACACACAACCTCTCAGCTAGCGAGATGATGAAGACATTGTCTAAAGTGTTTAGGGTTAAATTAATACAAGAGAAAATTGATAAGATGATGAAGACATTGTCTAAAGTGTTTAGGGTTAGATACAAGAGAAAACGGATAAGATGATGAAGACATTGTCTAAAGTGTTTAGGGTTAGATACAAGAGAAAAGTGATAAAGAATGATTTGAAAAATATGAATATGTTAAATGATATATGTAAGAGTTATATGTATCAACTAAAATTCAAAAGTACAAAAATAGCCATTAGGCAATGATCACATGTGAGTAAAGCTTTACATCAGAACAGTGACGTAGCTTGAGCACTCCTATATGCGTAAGAACAAGTGCGTAGTGTCAGAAAGTGATCTTGGCAATTACATATATCCTCCCAAAAATTTGATTAATTACATATTTACTCAACGTAACGTTTTAATTGCATATATCTCCTTTCCTTGACATAAATACTACATATATATTTACCCATTCAACTAAAATTAACTTTTAAAAAGGACTATTTTACCCTTATTTGTTTTTACTAATTCTATAAAATTACGTATATACCAGTTTTTAACCATCTTTTTGTATATATTTTTACTAACTTTTGGGTTTTGAGGATTTTCACGTTTTGATACTATTGTTCGTTATTTTTTTCTTACTCTTTACTCAAACCTTACATTTTATGAAAAAAGAAGAACAAATGGTGAAGAGCCATAAGATGATTGGAAGAGTCCTAAGTGATTATCTCTATATTTGAAAAAAAGGGAATATATGTCGTTATGTAAAAATTTAATATTTTTAATACAATTTTCTTTTATATTGATGAACTGACAAAATATCACTTTATAACGTTAAATTTTACAAGAACGAGTAGAACAATCTAAACCATACACAAACGCATACATATATATACATATATAATATTTTCTTTTGTCAATGATTTATATTTTCTAAACTCTAACTTGTCAACTTGCACATGCATATACCTATGTTATATACATGAAAAAAATATCAAACTCATTTGTTCATATACGTATCAATTTCATCTATTTACCAACTAACATATGTGTATATTATACGAGTGTTCAATGAATTGAATTTCAAGTTCTTGATTAATTCAAATTTTAACATTTTAAATTTGTATTCGAATTTAATTCGGGTTCTTATTCGAATTTGAATTCAATATCAAATTTAAATGTCAAATTCGAATATCAAATTTAAATGTCAAATTCGAATAGAATTTGAATTCACCATAAAATTTATTTTGATTTTTTATTTCAAAACTACTATCTATTAATTTACATATAAATTTGAACTTTTCAGATGATAGTAGTCTAGTATTTAAAACATTCAGTAAATAATTTTTCAAATTACAAATTAAAATATGATGAGTTTATGGCTATAAGACTAGACGTAGTGGTGCCCCTAGGTGGCTCCAAAGCTGATGATGTGAACGCAATTGGGACGTTAAAACCACTACGTCTTAGTTAAAAGAGAAGCTTCAAACTTATTTTTAGCTAAATCTTTAAGGGACGTTAAAAGATATGAATAATTTATTTTTCTCACTTTTAATTAAAAAGGCTTTAAACCCATTACACTTGACTTTAAATAATTTTAATTAATTTTTTATTTATCTATTTGACATTTTTAACTAAATAAACCACTACACATAGTATAATCTACAAGTTAATAATCAAAAAGAATAACTAAAAAAGAAATCATGATTAGAGAATTGGGAACAACAATTTAGAAATTGAAATATAAGTTATATAAGTATATTTATATCTAACAAGTATTTCATTTATATAATATATATAAGTATATTATATGAAAAATTCTAGGTATATTTTTAGTTTGAATATCAAATGGAATAAAATAAAAAAATCACAAATCTACAATTCGATTTGAATTCGATAATAAACTGCGAATCAAATTCAAATTGATAAAAACTATTAAAACTGAATTTATACAATTTCTTTTATTTTTGAAGCGTTAAAATTGAGAAAATAAATATTACATTATATGCTCAATAATATAGCATATGAAGTTTGAAAATGCTATATAAAAATAAAAAGATAACAAAGAAGGCTCCGTGAAGTGAAGGATTTGCTGAATAGTTTCGTAAGCCGCCAACGTTTAGTAGATACCGACAAACTTCCATTAATATATAGTAACAAAAAAACCATTGTAATATGAATCAGAAAATCTATCACGTAAAGGTATTATTAACAACTTTCCTTTAATAGAAACAAAAAAACTATCATAAAGTAAAACTAAAAGTCTAATACGTTACGGTATTATCTACCATATCTCACGTGGTTTAGTATAATTTTCAAAAACCTATTATTTAGTTTCTTACATTGATTAGAGTGATTAGACCTAGTTTAGTTTCCGCATGGTTAGGTAACGCTCGACGTGTGATTTTTAATTTGACGTGTATTAATATAGTTAGGATATAAACTATATATTACACGGGTTGATTAAAGCCAACCTGTTATAAACCAACAATATCTATCAAGATTTATATGTCGTTATCAACCATTAGTGAAATAAGAAATAATTAATATTTAAAAATTTATAACAAAGAATGAAGATTTAAGAATAATAAAATTAAATTTTAAGATATTACATAACTAAAATATTCTTATGATTTAATAAATTTTAACAACTATTTTACATCCTAACTTGTCAAGCCTACTTTGTTGTTTGTACTTTTTAAATGTTATAGTGTGTACGCTATACAATTCATAGAATACTTTAGTGAGTGAAAAAGATCGAAAGTGTTCTTGTGTACTTCATCGCTAGATCTTGACACATAAAAGAGATTGTTAGATGGAAGCTTTCTTGATTCATTTGTGCGCCATATTCAAGAGTTTTTCTTTTGTTTCTTGTTTTTATTATTTTATTATTAATTTTCTTTTACAATTGGATTAGTGATGGGTGTTTTATTTAATATGTTTTTCAGGGGCGTCTCAACAGCTTAAAAAAATAAGCTAGAGCTTTAGGTCCACTCATTCTAATAGGCCACCAAAAAATAAATTTTATTGTATAGCTCATTCTCGATCTAAGCCCGAAATAAACTAAATTAAAAAAACATAATGAATGAAAGAAAGAAAGAAACCTAGGTCGCCAGGTCGTAGATCTTCAACACAGGCTATTGGTGAATTCCTGATTGGGGGGTTGGAGTGGGGGGAGTTGAAAGGAAAAAACGAACAAAGCCAAATGGTTAAGATGAATAACCGCGCACCCATGATTCGCTTATGATTTTGCTTGCCCCAAGCAAACCGAGCCACTTAAAACTTTAATTTCTTCACTGGAATCACGAATAAGAACCCCCCCCCCCCAACGTTCATTTGCTTCTCTAATTTCATCCGGTGGAGTCACGATTTGCTTCTTTGATTCCGTGCAATTAATAAGCCTTTAAACTTCGATTTCATTTGGACATCTAGTGTAGTAACGGACTCACGATTAAGTACTAGGCTAAACGGGTTCTCTGATTGATTGATTCTCTCCCTAAATAAGATAAATAGCTTAATGTATTGCTAATTGTTTTTCTTTAATTCTTTGTCCTAGGGACAAGTTATTAATTGATAATTGTTCTAAATTTGTTTTAGTTTTGTATATGCTTCTTTTTATTTGATTTGCATATTGCTAATTATTTGTTTTAGCATTTTACTTGTTATAGTTTATTAGAATATAAAATGATTGAATCAATTAGGATTTGCTTTGAATTAACTGATTTAGGAATCATGAATCAACTAGTGCTTGTGCTTCAAAACATGAAAGTTTTAAAAGGCCTCCAATTTCATCTTCGCTTTAGGCCTCTAAAAACGTTGAGACGCCCCTGATGCTTTTAATCGTGGTATTTCAAAGTCTTCTATGGCTAATTTTTTTGAAAATTGGCATACAAAACCCAACTTGCTTACAAACACATATATGTTTAAAAGATGACGACACTTATTGTAAGCTCCCATATAATATATTACTAATTATATAAACAATCACCAATGAATAACTGACACGTGTTCTGTCACACTAATTATCCATTGAAATACTTGGGTGGGAATTCTACTTTACTTAACTTCACCGACGGATTATCAAGGGCTAATTATCATAAAAAACTAACTGTGTTGATGCCCAATAATCCGTTGGTATTAACCTCTCCTTCATGTGGTTTTGGGATTTGATTGTTTTCATTAGTGATTTGAGGAAGTGATAAGTTGGTAAAGAATCCGTTGGTGAAACTCATTCTTCCTTGTAATATTATTACTTTCCTAAATAATAATATTAATAAATTTATAATAAACTAGCTTTAGTAAACCATGTATTACACGGGTTGAATAAAAATATTAAATAAAAAAAATATTAATTATAAATCGATATTTTAAAATAAGATAAATAAAATAAAAATTTTATTTCAAAACAAACGTTTTAGAAAATGTCATACTTAAAAACTTTCTCATTATAACTCTATTTTAATTATTTTTGTTTATACAAATTTAACTATTTAAAAACACCAATTATAAAATATTTTATATTTTTAAACAAGTTGATGTTCTAATTTTTTTTAATTTAATGAAAAATTATTTCCTTAGAAATAACATTAGTAAAAAGATCTCTTTTTTAATTTATTAAAAAACTATTTTAATCTAAAAGAATAATTAATATTATTAGTAATTAATGTGATTATTAAATATGAGAGAGAAACAAAAAAATTGATGATGATAAATATGGTATTGACATATGTCACTCTTAGATACCATTTTATTAGAGTAGTGATCTATTTTTAAAATTTATTAGTTTTACAAATATTACGCACAATCAATAAAATTTTGGATTTCATATGACTTAAGATAGCTTGCTTGTTTTGAATTCCAAATTTAAATATATTATGTATATATACAAAATCAATTAGCGACAAAAAGTTTCAAAAATGAGAATGAGTTTTCTGTTAGTTCTTGTTTTGAACAGACTGAATGAAGCCCCTTATATAGGGATTGGATCATCATAATGAAGTGAAACAATGTAATTGTTCGCGAATGAATAAAATTGAGGACGATTATATTGACAGTAGTTGATATTTATATCAGTAGAAATTCTTTAGTATTATTAATAGAAATTTATTGGTGCCTTGCATTTCAACAACTTAATTGCTGCTAATCACACTTATTGCCTATTCGTTACCACTATTGTTGTTGAGTACTTGTTGTTGATGGACCAAGTTGTCACTAATAATCATAGTTACTATCGATGAACACTTTACCTTACTACAATTTATTATTATTTTTAGTAATCTTGAATTTCATGCAACTTTTATTAATCGGGCAAATCCAATGCAACTCTTAGGGCCTTGGCCATTGGATCTCAATGGGACGATACCTTGAATCCTGTCATGGGGCTTCACCGCTAAAATCTTAGAGGTTTCTTAGAGCCTGAAATCAAAGTGGTTTTGATCGAGTGTAAACTCCACACTTTCTAGCTCTTATCCATGTTCGCCTTAATCTCTAATTTAATCTTAAGTAAACTCAATTATATTAAAATCGTATTAATAAAGTTAAAATTACCAACATAACCTTAGTGTGGGATGTGAAAATCTTATTTAAACGGATATGTGATATAATTGTTTAGTGCATTTCCTTTTAATAAACACATATTAATAGATCCATCATGAAATCAAATGTAAGATAACGATGTATCCTAGTTGTTTCATTGACTTTTGATTAAAATAAATGATCACCTACACAGAGCTTAATTGAAAAGCACAGATGTTTCAAAATAAATTCTCCATAAATGAAAAGAAGAAGCAGCCCTAGCTGGTTCAAATTTTCCGTCTTGCCATACTAACCAGTTGGAATTTAATAACATCTAAATGTACATGCATCATCTAAAAATCTAGTAACACTAGCATTGTTTTCAATAACGGGTCGGAAGGACTGGTTGGACCAGAAATCGGACTCTAATCCAGTCCGGTGCTTAAAATCGGTTTGGTGTTGAATCGGCGGTCGGACCGGTTGAACCAATTTTTTCTATATATTTTTAATTTTTTCTGTATTTTTTAAGTATATTCATTAAAATAATTATAATTTTATCCAGTTCTTATATCCGGTCCGACCAACGGACCAGTAAGACGTCCGGTTCACTGTCCGATCTGGTTTTAAAAACATTGAACACTAGTGATTTGCTCGTATAAGAGCATTCAAAGCCCGTTCTTAAAAAATATGTGAGTAGAGTCCTTATATTATATGAAATGCTTTTAAGTGGTTGTGAGTGAAGTAAAAAGAAAATGATACTGTTCATCTGTAAATTTAAAGATTCACTATTAAACCCTTATAAAATTTTTAATATTTTTGAAAGTGTTTGTGAGTGTAGAAGAGAGAAAATGTAATGATAAATGTATAAAAAATATTATTTAATTAAAAATAGAGAGAAAAATAATAATTTTTAGTGTAATTATAAAAATAAAAATAAGAAATGAGATGTAAATGCTCTAATAGTGTTCTTTTTCATGAGTTCTCTAGGTTGTTTGCGGATAGAAAGGAAAGTCCGCGACCAAACTCATGATTTGGTACGAGTACTAATGCTCGCAAGTCGCAAGTACTGCAAGTTAACTGTTAATAGGTCGTATTTAAAATTAAAAATACTATTAAAAATAACATTTAACTTACTAAAAAAATATCATTACGAAATATTCGACAAAACAACAAGTTTAATATAGAACTTAAATCACAACATAAACTTAACATGAGATACAAGGGCACGATTAATAAAAAACCAATAATAAGTAGAGAGAATCGCCTACTAACTTGTACGAATTGTTAGCAACTTAGCAGGATAAAATGAAAGTAGATTTTTCGTTCTCGTTAGTGATAAAATGCAAAGTATGTTCACGCATATATTATGATGGATACAACTCAGTGTTTCTAGATAAATATAGATAAAAGTTAAGCAAATTAAATGATATATTTAAATTCGATCGTATCAAACATTACTTTTTATAAGGTATTAAAGAAGATAATAACATCTTACTAATAAGTAGTAAAAAGATAATTTCATATGCTCTTATTGGTTGATCAAGTTGGCCATACTTTTTTGGTTAATAAATCGACCCCTAAATCAAGGGCATCGACCGATAGATACATAAGCCCACATGGGTTGCATTGATCACTATACTGTTCAAACCATTTGCTAGAGGAACGTATTGTCTTTGTATCATTTATGGAGTCTTGACTCTAGCTTGATGTAACATTTCATTTGGTCATTTGAACAAGTGATACGTACAATGACAATTAAAAGGTATAAAATACAAAGCTTTAAGAGGAAATTTCATAATATCTGAATGGGAATCAGTGACGGATCTAGAAATCATTTTCATAAGGGTTGGCAATTTTTAGGGGCCAATTGTCTATTATTAAATGTTACATGTTTTTGGTTCGGTTCAGGTCGAGTTGATCACATAAAACCGGTTTGGTTCAGGTCGGTTGCATAATAACAAGACAAAATCAAATTTAATTTCAGATATATAATAAAAACATATTGTTTGTCACTAGAAATAGATAATAAAAATACAATATTTCTACAATTGCTCTATACTGGTTTTTCTTTTGAACCATCCTAAACTAGTAGTTTTCAATATAACATATATTATTTTTTTTCAAATTCTCATCACCAATATCATTACGTTATGTAGAGAAGATTTCTAAATCATAATAAAATATTATAAAATCAAGAAATTATTTATAAAATATTCAACCAATAAGTTTCAAGCTTACATTCAAAAAATCAAGCAAATAATCAAATAATAAAATAAAATTTAACGAATAATATTAAAAACAAATACCAAAATTGAGAATTTTAGGTTATTTAGAATCAAGTTTAAAAGAGGGGTGTGTAACTATAGAAAAAGGATGGTCAGCGGTAGGAGCTTTGACATCGAAGATTCTAGTGAAAATTCGGCAGTTGAGGGCATGAACTGGCTATGCTGATCAAATTATTGAGAAAAACATATATGTGATCGAAGTAATCGTCTCTTCAATTGCTTCTAATGTCTTAATTTTGTAAATTATGATAGATTGTTTATTAATTATTAGGTTAGTTGTTTAATGCTTGGGCCATTGGAGTAATAAGCTTAACTTTTTATTAAATAATTATTGTTGAGCAATTGAGTTTATAAGAGTTAAATGAGTAATGAGCTTAATTATATATGTAAATTACTGAGTTTATAAGAAATTTTAAAATGTGTTAATAAATTTACAACAGGTTTATATTTGTAAAATTTTAAATCTTTAATTTGTTTTTTTATAACGATATCAAAGTTTCATGGGGTCGTCGGTGTCCAAAGTTTTTGGGGGTCTGTCAGGATTAAATCGTATACATACATAGAAAAATAAAATTTTATGGGGTGCGGCCGACCCCTTATGTTAATGTTATGGTGATCTCAGGAAAACTTTTTTTTGGGTAGCATCTACATTTAAACGGAAAGTTATAAACTTATGATTTGTAATTGTGAATGTCATACAAGGTTGAAAAATGTATGACTAACTTTTATTCGTGAAACCGGTCTTCATAATAAATCTATGGCTAATGAACTAGAAATGGTTATTAGAAATCATATCACCTTAACTTTCTGATTATTTGCGGATTCCCTTTTATTAGTCTGAGAAATCTACAGTAATTGTTATGGTTTTCTAAAATTAACGGTATGTTAGAAAGGAACCTGATCAACTCTCTTTTCAACATTAAGTTATGTTTTCAGAAATCGTATGTCAAAAGGTTACAAGAGATTTACCTACATTACTAGTGGCTTTGACCTAAGCAGTAAATCTCACCCTGATGTGGTCCTAGTCACTACGAAGCGGATAGATGAGAAATCGCGCCAACTCACATTTATAAACATTAACATAATTACTTTAATCAATATCTTTAATCACACCACCAATTCGTCACACTTACATAAGTATAATCTAATTAGGATGATAGCCTTTATTTCCTGGTTTTAAATCCAAAAGTTTTAATCTTATTTTACTTTGTTTTAATTATTATTTCTAAAACCCTAAAAATCTTAATTACATCAATGTAACTTATCATTATCTCAAACAAAAATCAAATCTGGTAGTCAATCATTAAGGTTGTTAAGTAGGCTAGGTGTGTCCATGGATTGATACTTGGTTCTTACCATCACTATATTACCACACGATAGGTACACTTTCCTTTTGTGTGTGTGGTTTAGTATTAGTAATAACCAATTAAAACTGAATCTATGCGAAAAGCCTTTATCAAAATATATATACTATCCGCACCCATCATAGGACGTGACACTCAAATGAGACATCAAGATGATCATAGCAGGACTTGAAAATCTAAAGAATATGTTTGGTTCCATGGGCGCACCTACATGTTGGGGTGGGGGGTTGCCTCCCATCCTAAACGGAAAATTTTCAATGCTATGTATATGGGAAAATTCCGACCGCTCCCGTTAAAATTTTGTAATCGCCCCCCTTGAACTTTTGAAACTGAAGAGAAAACAATAATGACTCAAACATATTGTCGGGGGTGGAACTACAATTGGGTTACAGTTCAGCGAATCATATTTTCTCGCTAACCGGTGTTTATAACCCAGTAGATTTTTAGTACTTACACCCTTAAATAATCAAGTAATTAGTAGGAAGAAAAAAAATTATATCAAGATAAATGTTTTTAATTATTAAGTAAGATAAATTTATATTGGCCGACATTATTCTCAAACATGTGTTTTTCGGCATTAAAGAGTTTGGGAACCATTTTAACGATAAGTATAATTGTTTCACACATATTACATATCATCACTTTTATGAGTATAATTACCTTTAACATCATATATAACCACTTTTATGAGTATAATTTCTTTAATGTAGTTCTTGATATATATGAAAATACAAGATTTTAGGGACCATTTTAACGATATTTTTCAGTAATAAACCGAATTCGACCCGATCTGACCCGAACTGGACCAAAAAATATATTATATTATGATAGCCAAATTACCCTTAAAATTGATCACATGGCAATAATTTAGTGTTTAATTAATCTAAATACGTGAATTTATATTGTGATTATGGTGGAATAGGTTCAAGTTGCGTGTGTTTTGATTTGTAGTAATTGGAGTTAGAAAAGGCTTGTTTTGGAGAAAAAGGAGCAACAGACGAAACTAAAAGGGTTGAAGCTAAAAATAAAGAAAGTTCAAAGAATGGCCCAGTGAACCCTAAACCGACGTATGATATGTCGGGTATGGGCATATCAAACGCCAGTCAGTGTATTGGCGACGTATTTGTGGGCGTATTTGAAGAAAAAATAGAAAGTTAGGCGTCAGAATATAGGGTTGGGCGTATGATACGCTCAGGGTCGGCGTATAATACGCCGGTCTTCAACAAACTTTCTAATTTCAGGGAATTTCAAGTATTTAAAGATATTCAATCATAATTCGAAGGGAAACCTTTTCCAGCCAAAGATAGGTGATTTTAAGGTGTCTTTTGGTGCTTTCAAGTTTCCCAATACACACAAGAATTATCATTGATCATAATCAAAACAAGATTGAAGATTCAATGAAGACCATGAGTGGCTAGTTCGTTCGTGATTATTTCCGGGAGAATTGATTATGCTAAGTAAGACTTTCTATGTGTTTTTATTAGAGTTTTGTTAGACAATGGTTTTTGAATGTAAGTTTAACTTTTGGTTAAGTTAAAACATTCGTTTATAAATAAAGTTGCTTGTTGAAATTATCAGTTTACGATTTCCTTGCATCATGAACTCACTAAACTCGAGAGGTAATTTGATATAGACAAGTTAATAACATTTTGAATGAATAAGTCTCAAAAGTTTGATCCTTTGTTATTAAGTTAATCGAAAAGTTGAAGTCTTTAGAATTAGATTTTGGCAAACCCTGGGTTTGATCATATAAATTGTTGATCTTGCATAATTGAGGATCTGAAAGTGATTGTATTTAATAATCTGAGTTAATTTGTTTTAAAGTTTCTTGCTTTATGCACTTTTGCTCATTAATTAATTCAAAGTTCCAATTTTTAATTTAAAGTTCGTGTCTTTCAGTTAACCGAGTTGTATTATTAAACTATAACACCCGACCCCTCACACCAACAATATTGTCCGCTTTGCCCATGAGGAGCTCACGGATTTTCTTTTGGTTGCCCGGGTGAAAACTTCCCAGGGAGGTCACCCATCCCTGGATTGCTCCCACCTGATCACGCTTAATTGTGGAGTTCTCATCTCATCCACAACCAATACGCCCAAAACGCGTTGTTAATGTTAGAAGCAGGACATTCCTTATAAACAAAGAATCTCTCCTGTCTACGGCCGATGTGGGATTCATGTAGGGTGTTACAAACACCCCCCCTTTTGGACTCATCGTCCTCGATGAGGTTTGCCCCACCATCCCATCTATGGATGTGGGATTTGCCTAAGGTGTCCCTCTGAACACCCCCGGGAACTTACCATCTTGATGAGGTTTGCCCCACCATCCCGAATGGCACAGAAGTGACTTTGATACCATTCTGTCACACCCTCAAAATTCACGTGCAAAGTTTTACCGCGAGGCGTGTGAACAAACCAGGATCACAGTCACTAGTTACTCAGAACGACACTATATGCCACATTTAAAACAAAACCAACCAAAGTTTAAACTTTAAAAACCATGCAGAAGCGTTTTGAAAATAAAACAAAACCAAAGTATGTAAATGTAAATATTTGACAAAACACGCACCAACCCAATATTTGAAACTCATAAATGAAAACCAAGAGTTATGTCTTTAAAATAAAGTCTTAGGATTCATGCTGGACCCGTGATGTGCTCCTAATAGCAACCTTAGTTATCGACCTTAGAATAGCATATTAAAAATGTCAACACAATGGTTGGTGAGTTCAAGAGTTGCGTTTAATCATAAACAATAAAATTTGTATAATATAAGAAGTGTATTGAAATAGATAGCTAGTCTATATTCATAAGTAATAACCATAAAGAGTTTATAAAATAGTGGGGCATGAACTCACCTGATGCTACTTTGTTATATGTACGATAGATTGTAAAGCGATCCAAACGCTCACCTGACCTTGTATAGAACAAGATATAAGTCAAACATCGAAATACATCTCTATGTTTTATCGCTTCTAGGAAATTGTAAAAGCTTACTTGCTTATATTCTCCACCTTCAGTGGAGAAGTGTCATATATACTAATCCCATTTTCCCTCTACCATACATTTGCTCTTAAATTGCGGTAGTGTTACAAATCCAGAAGAAAGTAATAAAGATATAAACAACAAGTGTAAACTTATTATATTTCATGTTAGTTAATATAATATGATATGATTAAATATAATGTTTTGAAAGTAAAACATAAAATAAAAAGTTATATAAAGTAAATATATATATTCACAAAATAAAAGATAGCAAATTACATACACTAAACATTAATACATATGCAGTTCTCTCCCTCTTCCCATACCTAAACCACACCCTCTTTTACCAGGTAAACTTTTTGTTTTATCACATCTAATTTATTATTAGTTCTATAATAAACATGACGTTCATAAAGTCAGATGCGTTTACTTGGCGGATATTTATGAAAAGGATATTAAGATTCCAAATTATATATATACTAATTACCAACTTTCTTATCTATTATGAGTTATACAACATGCATTATGAGTTGTACAACATGCTTTAAGGGTTGTACTAACATTTTCTCTTATTTTTTTAAATTTTTAATTTTTTTATTTTAACTCAATACTTTTATATTTTTTATAATATAGCTCAAACATTGTTTTACTTTTAAATATGGTCCCTATACTTTTTATATTTTATAAAAATTTTCGATTTATGTTTCGGTCTATATTTTGCGAGTTAACACGCCACAACGTGCGTGAGTGGTTCAACGTTTTTACGCTTATTTTATCCCGTTTAACGCCCCATTGCAACGCGTTGGTCCAAGATCGACTTACTTATTGTTTTATATGTTTTACGTTTCGCTTAACAGTGGTATGTCCTTAGTGCTACGTTTTGGTCAAAGATCGGTTTTATTTTTTTCGGTTTTTATACGAGTTTTTCGGTGTTGGTGGTCGTTAACGGTGGTGTATCGTTGGTGTTACTTGACATGGTTGTACGCACCCAGTAACGCGGGGGGCTTAATTCTAGTTTAATTTTTAATTATGAGATGATCTGTAACAGGGCTTATTTATGAAGAAAGTCAAATTCAACAAAGCCTCATATATATATATATATAACTATACTCCCTGTAACATGTTTATGGTGTGATCAATTCTTTACAAATACGAAAACAGTTTTGGGTCAATTTTAAAAATGTTTTGCTTATCACGTTAGGTTCTGGTTATTCTCTCGGTAATGTATTTGCTAATAATGTTAACCCGCTTATTTTTTATATATTTGTAAGAATGTGCTTCTTGTCAATTTGTCATAACTTAAGCTAGTTACTATATAGACATGTGAATTGATGACTTACGTACATTATCCAAATGTTCGTATAATTAAAAGGATTGCAATCAACGAAAGTCTAGCCAACCACAATTTGGCATTTGTCACAACGTCATGTAGGGGATTTGTAATTTCAAAATTTAGATATTCTTAGGGTGTGAACGTACTTTCAGATTGAAACAATTCGATGGTTCAATCCGAATTAATCAATCGGATAAAACTCAAAAATCTGACAAGAAGAAAGTACGATTCTCTGATATTTCGTGAACCAGAGAAGGACCAAAATGGCGATCGATATCATACTCAAAGGAAAGAGCCAGAAATTGCAATTGGTGGAAATTATCATTTTAAATACAAAATGCATAAAAATAAAGTAATTTTTTTTCTTCTGAATTTCACATGTGAAATTTCAGTAAGATAAAAATTTCGATGCATTTTTAATTAAACAATTATTATTAAAGGGTTCAAAAGCTCGACCTCAACCAGAGGCTGGCTTTGCCCTTTGAATCTAGCCAATAGTTGTCGCCCTTTGGATCCACTGCTACCCTCCGACCTTGTTATCTCCTTAAAACCTTCATTGCTTGATGGCTTAGTCCTTAAGAACCAACGATGTTCAAATACATAATATCATAATTAAATTCAACATAAACATACACTCTGTATCCTCCTAACTTGTTTGATAAATATTATGATTTACATTGTCCAATAACACAACTCAATTACACTAAAATATCTAACACGTTAGTACTATTACATTCCTTCCTTTCATATTTTACCGGCATCATAACAAGCTCGTTTGAAGTTGGATTATTTTCTAACCCACCTACTTCTATCAAATAGGTTTAAATAAATACAAGTCTGTAATTTATTAGGTCCGCTATACTGACCAAAAAGCTGACACCCATAAAACATTACAACGTTAGTCGAGTGGTCAAGGTGGACCTTAGCAAACAAGATTTAATTAGACAAATTGTATCCACAAATAAACAACCATATTTATTATTGGTAGGTATGATATTTCCTTTGGTAGTTTGGTGTTATTATATATGTGCATCATTCTAAGCAAACCAACACGTCCTTCATCTAAATTCCTTATATAGCACTTGATCTAATTTTAACATTGCAATCTGCCTGCATGGGTAGTTTTAGAAAACACAATGGAATATGTCCACAACCTGCAGATGAACATGAAGGATGTTGCATCCCGATTGTTGAGTCGTCTGAGTGTGGTGTGACGAATAAAAGAGGCGTTATTGGAGCCTTTTTGACGTGGGAGAAGCTTGGAGTAGCTGTTTCAAGCTCTAATGGGTATAAACCCGTGCTTACGGATGCCAATGGTTATGCGAAACCAGGGGAGATTGTTGCAGTTATGGGTCCTTCTGGTTGCGGCAAGTCTACTCTCCTCGATGCGTTGGCTGGTATGTAAACATGTTTATATAGAGTGTCAATCCAATTTATATTTCAATAGTTTTACATGTTAATTATGCGAACATGCAGGGCGATTGGCGTCAAACACAAGGCAAACGGGGCAAATTCTAATCAACGGACACAAATCAAGACTTGCATATGGCACCATGGTATGATCAACATGATCAATAAGTAAACAACTTTATATTTAAGTATTGGATATATCATATACTTAAGTTAGTGTAAAAAGTTTTAAAGTTGGATATATGTTATGGATTAGAAGAATAATATTCTTAGAATTAAGTTAGTTTGGCTAGCTAGCTACACTAATATGCACATGATCATGCTGATACCTTTTCAAATTTGTGTAGGCATATATGACTCAAGAACAAGTTTTAACATGGACTCTAACGGTTAAAGAAACAGTTTACTACTCAGCTGAACTGCAGCTACCCAAGTCGATGCCAAAATCCGAGAAGAGGGAGAGAGCCGATAAAACTATAAGGGAGATGGGGCTGCAACATTCTATGAACACAAGAATAGGAGGCTGGGGGATCAAAGGACTCAGTGGTGGCCAAAAGCGGCGCTTGAGCATATGTTTAGAACTCTTAACACACCCTAAATTTCTCTTGCTCGATGAGCCTGTTAGCGGTCTTGACAGCGCATCGTCATATTATGTCATGAGCCGGATTGTTAAGCTCACTCAGCAATACCAGATGACGGTTGTCACCGCGATTCATCAACCTAGTAGTCAAGTTTTTGGGCTTTTTAACAATCTTTGTCTTCTGTCTTTAGGGAAAACATTATACTTTGGTCCTACTTTTGCAGCAAATCAGGTTATATATCTTGATATTATGATCATAATAAATAACATACAGTAATAGTTAGATATCATAAAGCATGTACATAACTACTAGTACTTTTGTTGCTACCATCAGTTTTTTGCAGTAAATGGCTTTCCTTGTCCAGATCTACAAAGTCCTGCAGATCATTACCTAATGACTATCAATACAGATTTTGATGAGGTAGGACCTTGCACATGCATGAAGTATATTGTTCAATTCTTCAATCTTTACCATAAATGAGTAACAATATCAGGCCTTCAATCTAAACCCTGATAATCTCATGCCTTTTATACAAATCAATATTATTCGCTTTCTCACAAGTAGCTTATAGTACGGTTTGGTTTTTTGTTTTTCTGTTGAAAATTTCCTAGAATGTCACTCGTCCTGAGCTTGTTCCCACTTGAACATGTGTGACTATAAAATTTTACTCTCATGCACAATCATTGCATCTGAAACGTGTTGGTGATATCTAAAAAAATTTACATTAATTATGAACTTAAAGTATTTTGTGTCTACAATGTAACCGATCCGGGATTTACACAAAAAAATTTGTTTTCAAGATAAGTTTGTAAATATAAGTCTTTAAGAACTGCTAGTTCTTATTTTTTTTTTTTTTTTCAAATTTCTTGTTTTTACACCAAAACTAATTGAAGGCTCTTGTTAAATTTTTTTCAACTGCATGTTCTTCTTTATCCACTAATAGGACAGTGATAGTGGAAACATTCCTGATGAAGTAATCCATGTACTTGCTGAAGCCTACAAGTCATCTGAAGTATACAAGGATATTCAAAGAGAAATAGCTACTCTAAGTGCAAAGGTACATAATTGATAATATATACTCGTTTTTCATAAATCCAAACTTTACTTACATAAATGATATCGATGAAATTTATTTTATCTTTGAAGAAAGGTGATCTAATAGAGGGGAAAGGAGGTCTGCAAGCCAGTTTCATTACACAGTGTCGGGTGTTATCAAAAAGATCATTCAAAAACATGTATCGTGATCTAGGATACTACTGGTTGCGACTTGGCATATATATTGCATTGGGTTTTGCATTAGGAACACTCTTCTACGAAATCGGTTTGGAATTTGACTCCATCAGTGTAAGTTTTGCGTTAAACCATCCAAGTGCATAACGACCTTCAAAAGTTTAAAAATCATGTACGAATATGACTAGGTCACCTCGATCGACTTCTAACTGATTTTGTTAATTCTATATATTATGAATCAGGGAAGCCGCAACTATGGTTGCGAGTTGCACTTTTGGTATTTCATTGAAAACGGGTCCAAACTCCACTTAATTATCTAGATTCATAGATCATTAGCAAAATCACTTATAATTAATCAAAGTGGTATGGTAAAACCACCTAGTCGTACAAATTATTGTGTTACAAATCATTCAACACAAGTTATTTGGTCACCATGCAATGTAACTCTCGCAAGAAAACGACTAGGAAAATGAGGAAATGATCATAACGAAAAGTCGAAAGTAACACTTTGACCATTACACAATTTCAAAGAGAGACTCCATTTCATATATATCCTTTTTCTTTTTCTTTTTATATTTTATAATTTATGTCATATTTTTTATCATGATTTAATGCATATTATAGTATTTTAGTAAATATAACTTTAAAAGACAAAATACTTTAATTAATCACATCAACAGAAAATCTCTTCAACAAATTTATTATATTAATAACAGCATATATCGAATTTTATTAATATTTGGTTTATTTTCTTAATTATAATACAAATATATAAAATAAAATATTTTGTTAAATTTTACAAGTTTTAACCCGGTGTATTGTTGAAAACATATGTATCTTCATAATATTTTCAATACTAGAGACAATAATGGTATCTTTTTTGTGATATAATGTATTATAAGTAATTTAATACATATATCAATAAACCTATTTATATGAGAAAAAAACCAGAAAACTCAATCTCAACCTTTGATAAATGTTCTAATCAATCATAAATAATTTTTTCAATTAGTTTAAATTTAGTGAGTTTTTTTCAGTGAACAACGGTTGAAAAGAAATTTTAATGACAGTAATACATATACGATATATTATGTAAGAACCGGTGTATTACGCATATTGAATGAAAACTAAAAAAACTAAATAGTTAGTAATTAAGATTTAAGAATTGTGAAACAATTTTTATAAATAAGGTATAATTGAAATTTAGTATAAATACATAATTTAAGTAATGAATCAATAATATTAAAACTAAGAAAAGATATTTATAACTTAATAAAACTAAAAGTGCGAGTATGATTAAGGATATAAATAATATAATATTAAAACACATAAAACAAAATAATATGACTTGCTTAAAATTAAAAATTAGTAATATAAGGTTTGGTATAGTTTAATTATCAACCTCTAAAAATAATTCTCTTATAATGTTAGACATCCTTGTATATTATAAACTTATTTTTTGAAACTATTTACTATAAAGAAATAAATATTCACTGTCAATTTTCAATTGATTATATCAATAAGGCTTAATTTCATTAAATTACCAAGTACTATTTAAAAGTTCACTTCAACAAATTCAATAGATGTGTTCACGAATAATTTCACTCACAATTTTATTATCACAAATAAGTATATATCTTTAATTATAAAAAACTATTATATAATTATGAATGTTCCGGATATAAAATATAAATATAAACATTGACAAAAGAGGGTATATACGTAGTTTTGAGTTAATTAAGTTTATAACTTGTAAATAACCATTTGTTAAATTTTATTAGATTAGGAATGTGTATTCATGCTTTGTTGGAGGAGATATATGCATTTATTTAAGCGGTTATAAAATTTAGTTTATTTAGTCCCTTGGTAATGGATTGTGTATAGTGAACGGGTCAACTCGACTAGTTATTCTTTTAAATCACTTATATTAAAATGGTTGGAAATTATAGTATTATAATAATATTTAAACACTTCTGTTTAAAAAAACATTTTAAAAGATAATGTAAAATTAATTAATCATAAAAAATAAAAGAGTAAATAATTAAAACCAAAGAAAGATATATTAAAGTAAGTTTATTTTAGGATATCTTAGTAGAAAAAAAAGTTATATTTATTGTTTTTATGATTTTTCTTTAATTAACAATAGCGAAGCGGGAAAACAAACATTTTGAGGTGCTAAAAAGTTGCTACGTGTCACATTAAATCTTATTTTATTATAAATAAATATAGATGTAGATAGATGTATTTTTAAGAATGTATCATGCATTAGGGCAATTGTTTGCAATTTTTATTGTTTTCTCGCTGTAGGAAAAAGCTAAAAAAGTTAAATTTTGACATGCATGGCTAATATATTAACACTGGTGTTGCTAATAATTGGAATGGTTTTTAATCACACAGGCTAGGGTTTCAATGATTTTATTTGTATCTTCATTCCTAACCATTTTAGCCGTTGGTGGCTTCCCCTCCTTTGTTGAAGAAACTAAGGTTTGTTCATACATATTCTTATGTTGTTGCATAAACAAAATTTACCTGCATTGAGTTCCTTTATAACAACAATATATATTGTAATAAACACATGTAGGTATTCCAATGCGAAAGACTAAACGGACACTATGGGGTTGGATCATATGTTACCAGTCATGCAATCTCTTCGACGCCATACCTACTTCTCATTTCTCTAATCCCAGGAGCAATAGCTTACTCGTTCATTGGACTCCAAAGAGCACTTGGACCATTCATATATTTTGAATTAGTCGTCTTAATGGCAATGTTATTGGTTGAATGTCAAATGATGATTGTGGCTGCAGTTGTGCCAAATTTGCTCATGGGCATCATATGTGGTGCTGGAGTCCAGGGCTTGATGATACTAGGCGCAGGGTTCTTTCGGTTGCCAAACCATCTACCTCATATCTTTTGGAAATATCCTATGTACTATATATCATTCCATAGGTATGCATTGGAAGGACTGTACAAAAATGAGTTTGAAGGGCTTATATTCCCCGCATACCCAGGTGGTCCTCCTACCGTTGATGGTGAAACGTTACTGAAGAGTGTATTGCACGTCGAAATGGGATACTCTAAGTGGATTGACCTTGGTGTCATGTTTGGTATGGTGGTTTTATATAGGATAATGTTTTTGTGTATCATTAAGACAAAAGAGAAGGTGAGGCCTATCATTAGAGATTTCATGTCAAGCTATACCTTTAGGAAATAGAATGCAATTGCATCAAATATCCCTGCTTGTCTTTATTTTTCAATGATGTTTACCAAGGTGCTAAGGATGCCTTTCAATTCTTTTGTCACTTGTTTTTCCATACCATTGATCATGTACTAAATTATATGACATGTGAGTAAATTTATGTATTAAGCTACCATTCTTGTATTTGAAGTATTTAGTTAAAAGTTTTATATAATTTAAATATGCTATTTAGTGACTTGAATAATACAACCAGGCATCCATTCCCACGCATTGCGCCGAGGTCTCACAATGATTTCAAATATAAAATACAGATATAAAAACATAACGTGAGAGAAATCACTCCCACGTAGTACCCTAAAGCATCGTTGTCGTAAAAACTATTGCACTCAATATTGTTTACACATATTCGGCGTGGTTCATCATGTACCTAAACAGTAATGACAACCCCTATAGCCTAAGACACGAAAAATACTCTATTTTAAATACGACTCCATTTTGAAAAAGAATTTATATCAGAACGTTAACGAAATCTAAAACAGTCTCGCATTCCGTTTTCTATAAAAAATTAACGAACAAAACTTATTACAAAAAAATAAAATTATTAGAAAACTAAACGGGTTAAAAGCGTACATTATTATATTATAAGAGCTGAAAATGAAAATGAAAAAAAAAAATTAGAAGTGACACATGACATTAGTGGCAATCTAAACCTAAGAAAGTTAAAGGGCAAAATTCAAGATCTCTTAAATTCAATGTAGCCTTTAGTTGCTATTTAATATGTATATAATTGTTAAAAAAAGAAGTAGATTAAAATTATGAAACATATCTATCTAACTCTAATCCATGTTATACATGTCACTGAAATCTTTGATAACAAGCCATGTTAGGCAAATAGAGTTTAGAACCAATGCTTCAAACATAAATGAATGATTGTAGGTTGCTGATCAACAATTGATATTGATGAAAGAGATTAACAAGTGATGGTGAAATACAATTGATGCTCATAAACGACTTATTAACCAACAAATAGTAACTTACTACTTATCGAATAAGTTATAATTGTTCTAGTTGCACTGATGAGCAAATATCTCCGACTGGAGTACAACTAACGAAGACTTATAATTGATGATGATGTTAGAAACCAACTAAACAAACTTGTGGGTGCTTTACAAATGTGAGTTTTGTGTATTATATGTGGGATGGTGCATATGCGCTATCCTTTCTCCTATTTATACTAATAGAGGGTCAAGATTGTTCTACATCATGAATATTCTATTGATGATCTATACAAGTGAATCTATGTCATTTATGTCAAGATAGTTCCTTAGAATTGTCTAGATTGGTCATGATGTATCCATGTTATTTCTATAGCTTTATTGGACTAGATCCTTGATGACCTGTCGTTGGGGTATGCATAAACCTAATCAACCTAGGTAGTTAGGGTAAGTCAGATATCGTATCCACAGGAGCATATGGTTAGTGTTACACGATTTGTTTGATTATTTAATTAAGTTACTTAATTAAAACTAAATTACTGAATTACTTATACTATTGTCTTTTGGCTGTGAAAATTAGATTTTGAAATAATTATAAGTTAACTAGGAAAATAAATTATAAATAATGAAACTAATTAAGAAGACAATTATGAGAAAGAGTAATCCACTTTGGATCTAGGTTTGGTTTTTGGTAATTGTTTAGGTCAACTTGGTGGAAAATCCTTAACGGGGATTCTATACGTGTAAGGATTAGGTGATGTTGATAACCAAGATGTAAGATCTCATTCCCAGAACGCTTACAGTTGGACAATCATCACACATAAACATAAAACATACATTTAAATTTACTAAAACATTGCAGTAGAATACTTTATAAACCACTTCATATATTAATAATTGCTTTTGCAAAATAATACAACATTGTTAACCGTTACAAAATCTCATTGTTTGCATTACATCACAAAAACGTCATTATATCTAAAAATGGATGCCATCCAGAAACTTGCTAAGTAGCTGCGCCCGTGCCATCCTCAGCAACCATTACCTGCCAACTGAAAAATATATAAAAGTCAGCGTTGCTGAGTGGGTTATAGTTTTATAATTAAAATACTTTACTTTCGTTTAAAACCATTCTTTATTTTCATTCACGATCATACATCATACGTACACATAGATAATCTTATTATTATCTTTCATTATCGTTTGTCATCGTACGCCGTTTATTATCATTCGTCATCATTCATCATTATCTTTTACTTTCATCTAAACCAATGTCATGTGTTATACCCCCGCGTCATGCACAAGGCTGGTACTGGCCAAAGTCTATAAATAGACTACCATCATCATGCACAAGTGCTGGAACTAGTACCGGGGCAAGCGACAAGGGTCCCGTACATCTGGTCAATCACGAGAATCAAACATTGTGTGCAGCCTATGGGGTAGCTAACCCGTACACAGTTGAGCTAACGACGTTTCAGAGTCGTGCACCTCCTTTCATTTGCTTGCAAGACTTTACATTCATTTTTTACGTTCCACTTTTCATTATCTTATTTCTTTCACTTTGTTAAGATAATACTTTAGGTTCATTATCGTAATCACACCACGTAAAGCGACATAATAATAATTAATAAGAAACATAAAGAAAACACAACATAAACATACACATCAGCATATAATCATCATACATCACCCACCCACATACATATACACATGAACATACAGGTACACACCCAAATCTAATAAAAACGTTTAAATATTCATTTCCAGCCCCAAACAAGTTTAAAACCTTTAAAACAGGAGATCTAGAACTCACCTGGATGCAGTGAGTAGCTTCTCAATTAAGCTTTCTAAGCTAGGATCACAAATCACAGCCTGCAGATAAGTTAACACTCAAAGGGGTTAATTTCTGCCTAGATTCGCTGCTAATTTCGCTGCCAGATAAGCAGATTCGCTGCCAGTTTCGCTGACAGTTTCGCCCAACTTTCGTTGGAATTCCATGTCTGCGAAATTACCTGCGAAACTATAGTTTCGCAGAAAGCTTCATAGTTTCGCTTGTTGACTACCCAATTTCGCTAGACGAGCAGACAATTTCGCAGAATGGGCTGAAATGACAAACCAGCCCGTTTTTAACCCAAAACTTCAACCTTTTACATCCAAATCCTTGGTTTATCATCCATGAAGCTATATCTAAGCTTTTTACATGATTTCATACATAAAAACATGAGTTTTGTATGATTCTTTGCCACTTTCAAAACCCCAAAACCCTAGAATCCGGGTATAATCTAAAGAGACGTTTAGATGGTGATTCTTACCTGGATTCTTGGTCTTTTCTTGTTGTTTGGATGCCCACAAACGCAGATCTTCAACCCTTTGATCAATCGAGCCTCGAAGCTTCACTTCTTCTCCACTTTCTCTCTCTACACTCTCTTTCTAGAAAGTGGTTTTTTGAGTTGCAAATAAGAGTGACTCTAGCTAATTCGTATATATATACCGGGTGTTCACGGGACCTTAAACCCACTTAACACATAACTCGTAAGGTTAACTTGGTCCATAACCCATCTCCCTCTTATTTACATTGAATGACTCCAACTAATCCCTTTATTATTAATTGGCTTGTTTTGACTTTATTTGGGGCGTTACACAAGACTTAATGAGTCTTAGTACACAATACCAATTCAATTAGTAATCAAAACTTTGCAACCATATAATTCGCGCAAGATTATATAATATTCAAATAAAAGTTAACCAAGACAATTGTTTAAATAACTAAAACACAAGTTAAACTTATAAAAGAACTTAACGGGTTCTAAGGTTTAATCCCAACACAAGTTAAACACGACCAAAAACCTAATCACACAAAACCTATTACCCGAAGTAGATCAAAAAAGTTTAACCAATCATAACAATAAAAAGAGTAATTGCCATTTGCATCCCAAACATTTGTTCATTTTAACCAGTTGCATTCCTGCGGTTTCAAAACTGCCATCCGGCCCCTGACATTTCATTTTTATTTCCATTTGAGTCCAACACACTGACAACGTTAGATTTTTCCGCTAATTTTAGTGAAATGATAAAAATACCCTTATTTATTAAACAAAATTCCACCATCCACACCCCCACCCCTTTTATATTTTCTCTATCTTCTCCCTCTTTATGTCCACAATCACTGCCACCACAACCACCTCCGTCATCGCACCACCGCCATAGTCGCCGCACCATCGCCACCATCGCCGCACCATCGCCGTCGTCGCCGCACCACCAACACCACTTCCACGACCAGAAGACCACCACTAATCCTATCTTTTCACTTCTCTTCTCTTCTTTTCTGTGTGTGTGTGTGTGTGTGATTGATAGACCACAACCACCAAGATGTGAAAGTGTTGTTCTAGAGAACCAGATCTAGTGGTGGAAATGTGAAACACGGTGGCGGCCAAGGGTGTTTTAGGGGATGCGATGGTGGTGATGGGTGGCTATGGTGGTGGTGATAGGCTGCGGTGGTAGTGATGGAGCTAAGGTGGTGGTGATGGGCTATTACGGTGGTGGTGATGGTGATAGGGGTTGCGGTGGTGGTGATGGGTGGCTATGGTGGTGAGGATGGGGGCTGTGGCGGTGGTGATGGGGCTGTGGTGGTAGTGATGGGGCTGCTGTGGTGGTGGTAGTGGTTGCGGTAGTTGTGATGGGCTGCTGGGCTGGTGGTGATGATAAGGGTTGGGGTGGTTGTGGTGGTGGTGATTTGAAGAAGATGATGTTGATGGATAGGACCCACAAGGTTTTTTAATGTTATTATTTAATTTTAAGGGTAATTTCGTCTTTTTAATAATAATTTTAACAGAAACATTAACAGTATTAATCATTTGAACTCAAATGGAGATAAAAATAAAACGTGTAGACTCAAATGAAGATAACATGAAACGTTAGGGGTCAGATGGCAATTTTAAAACCGCATGGATGCAACTGGTTAAAATAAACAAACGTCAGACATGCAAATGATAATTTACTCTAATAAAAAGTTCATATGCTGTTACTATACAAATTCCATTAAAATAAACTAAAAAGGCTTTCCTGACTGTGTTTATAATCAAATACGTGATTCTTCCTCGATTTACGTGCATCAACAGCCAAAAGGGTTGATGCCCTCTTGTTGTTTTTTGCCTTCGATGGATTCCCAAAAGCAGCCGTCGATCCCCCTATAACTGCAGCCGTCGACATCTTTTTATACACCACTCGTGACATGTGGTTATTTCATAGACTTTAGATTAACTTTTAGTGGGCTTTTTGGATTAACTTCAATTATTCAAACAATTCATATTTCATTTGTGGGCCATGTCAGGGGCTGTAGTTTGATTACTACTGACTGAGTAAGATTTGAATGAGTCAGAAGCTGATCCAGTAAGAAGTTCTGACTGGGTCTGTATCTGACTGAAACTTGGCTGTTTGATTTAATATCTGACTGACTCTGCTGAATGAGAAAAATAACCATTGTGTACACTTCTGTTCAATTTCTCTGCTAGTTGAGTGTGAAATGATAAATATACCCTTAATAATAATAATAATAATAATAATAATAATAATAATAATAATAATAATAATAATAATAATATAATAATATAATAATAATAATAATAATTAATATATATATATATATATATATATATATATATATATATATATGTATATGTATATATATATTCACAAACATCTTCTCCATCGCTGCCTACATCTCCGCCTACATCTCCGCCACCGCCCCTCCGCCACCGCCACCGCCTCTCAACACCTTCCTCTGAAACCTCTCTCTCAACCTCATTCATCAACGTCTCCATCTCCACCTCTCTCTCAGATCTGTACACGTCTACTCGTTGGTCGCGGTCGCGCAAGGGTGGTCGCGCAGGTGCTCGCGGTCGCCGTGGGTGGTCGCGCAGGTGGTCGTGGTCGCCGTGGGTGGTCGCCCAGGTGGTCGCGGTCGTCGTGGGTGGTCGCGCAGGTGGTCGCGGTCGCCGTGGGTGGTCGCGGTCTCGTAGGTGGTCACCGTGGGTGGTCAGCCGGGTCAGCATTTTTAATTTTCAGGTCTGGGTCAGCCATCTTGGACCCGGTCAGCTGAAATGAAGCGCGTATCAAACAGGCTGACCCGCTGACCGAGTCAGCCGGTCAGCCGGGTCAGCCGATATCAAACACCCCCTTAGAGTTATCACGTGGGATTCATTTTTCATCTCAATTCTTCATATCATCTGCATTTTCCACACACCATAAATCCATATCAATGAACACCATACTAAGTACTTCCATTTAATACTTTCATTTAATACTATATATTCTAACTTTTGTTGTGTATTTTAGATTATAATATCCATTCTAAACAATATTAATCATCACAATATTTAGAATGTTTGAATTACACTCGCTAAGTGTAATTATAAACATATTATTTAGCCCATAATATTTTAAAACTGTTAAGCTTTAAATATGAATGCCTAAATATATATTAAGGCTTAAAAACGTAAACTATAATAAACACATGTAAATTGTACGTTCATCACATTCTCCAACTTAACCTTTTTCGTCCAGAAAAAAGAAATGCAATGAGATCATAACCGGTATGTTAATCTTATAACACTTCATTTCAGCTAGGAACATAATAATACATTAACCGTGATTGTTAATATGTTTTGTCTATTTTAAACTCAAACCGGTTTAATCCCAGCTAATGTCACATGCTTCTTATATTATACAAATTACCATAATGGTTTAATCGTCTCCATACCGATGCCTTTAGTAAAAACCTACCCAACCTCAAGATGTATTGAATATTCACCCGCACAACCTTGAGGAACCATAGTATGCTATTATGACACATTATTTTTTCCTTTTATTTTTGTTTTTTTTATTTTTCTCGGGGTCGGGACTTTTCTCCCTTATTTTGCTCTTTTTCCCAAATAACTATATATACATTCTTTTTCCTTCTTTTTCAGTTTTTTAAAAAAAATTTTCTCTTTTTTTTAAACTAATATGTCATGCTAACATAGATATGACGTGTGACAAGGCAATTAATTCTCAATCTATTTTTGTCGGGACTCAGCTTTTAACTATTGGCACTAGGATGTGAAACACTAAACATATTCATTTATTAACATTCAAACAAGACATTAGCCTTCATATTTAGGCGAGCCTATCAACATATCACAAGTTATATGTATTTTCTGCCCTAGAGATTCATTTCATGCACAAAGTATCAACATACTAGTTTTCTATCATCTCTCGTAAATGCATAAATCTATTTCAAGGGACATTGATCATTTTTTTTCAAGGGTATTGACACAAACTTTTTTAAATTTTTAATTTTTTATGTTTAACATACAAATGCAAATATGTATACATGACCTAATATGCAAAACTATAAATTTAATTATTTTCATACAATTCATAAAAAGAACGAGTGCACCTGATTATTTCGTTGTGGCGAGATCTTCGTGATTAGTAATGATCTTCAAGTCTTATTCAACACCCTGCAAAGCTTTAAAAATCGTGTAGAAGCGACTTCTCATGTTGTCGTTAACACAATTTTTTTTAAAATTTTGCATTTTTTCGTTTAATCCCAAAATCACAATTCCAAGACAACGATGTACCCCTTCCCCAACTTAAAGTATTGCATTGTCCCCAATGCAACATTTAAGTTAATTAAAGAAATATAATAAATACAAAAATAACAGTAAATTACAAAACATAAAAATAAATCCTAAACTCACTTTCGTAGGAATCATGGTTGCATTTAGCGTATACAACAAGCCTTTTAAACCCCTCGGTAGGCCCAAGTGGACGAGTGAAGTCTCGTGAGGGTTTCTAGTGAACATACCCACAAAGTTTTAGGTCTTCAGCTAGACCGTACCTGAGATTCTTTCATGAGGGTTTAAGTGAACATTTACCTACTGAATTCCCAATAAAAGCTCGTATGTTGACCTGCCAGTTCCATAATTGTTTCAGCTAGACCGTACCTGAATTCCCACGAATTGGAGCCCTAACATTTGCAGGTTGTGGCTTTCACCATAGCCACTCCTCGCTTGACCTACCCTTGTTGCATGACGTGTTAAGCTTGCCTCTAGGCACTACTTTTCCATGCATGTGGCGTTCCTTAGGACAGGAACATACTTGTTTTACACTTAGACTTCTTTTATGTGTTGATAGCAATGAGGAGTTGTAATCGTATCAAACCCAAGCATGTTACTAGTGTAGTCGTATCAAGGTGTTAAATTATTAAAGATGTTTCTACCAAGTTGGTTTATGGTTCTACTCCTATAGCGGTTGTTGGTGTAAATTTATATGATTTATGAGCTAAAATTGTAAATTAAATAAAAAAAGAAAAGGATTTTAGTATACTGTATTACTCTCTTAGGTTGATTTTAGACAATATATATTCCACCACTACATTCTCATGGCCAAGGGAGAAGTATAGTTCCACAAGACTCGAACCCATAACGTTTGATTGAGGTGCAAACACCAATCTAATTCTATTTGCCACTACAACCAACCCTCTACCTTGTTACTACATTTGATCATTAGTTGTTTTAATCAATTAACTTATAAACATATTTCAATTATATAAAGCTATAAGATAATGAAAAAAGAAATTTATTATTATTGAATATATTGTCTTACAATATATGAAGATCATAGTAAACCTTAATTTGCTTGTGTATTCTTTATGAGAAACCCTAATCTACTGCATTACAAATACTCCTATAAAGTTGGAAAGGGAGTTAATCAAAAGCTAAGACTGAAAACACATAAAACTCAATAATAATAATAATAATAAGATAATAAGATAAACACGCTTTAGTAGACTCAAAAATCCAAACTTGTGCCAATATATCCATATTATGTTTGACTTTGTTATACATATTCTTCATAAAAAAATACATAGCAATGGACCATAGTCCTAGTCGTAAAAAAGCAGGTGACTATGGGGCTGAATTTGACATGATCGACTTGTAAGGCCATCGACCTTCAAAATAAATATCATCAATTTTTTTGGTATTATATAGTTCATTTGTTCATAGTTCTTGAATGATAAACATGATGTGCTAAAGGTAGTCGACAATCGGCGACCTAGTCGTGCGATGGTGTGTAAAGGCACAAAACCGGCAGTCTATAGGATCCGTAGATCTAAAAAGGAATACGAAAGCAACACATGTGAATGTCAGGTGCCGCCCATTAGATTTGTAGACTAAGAGATGAGATTTGTAGATCTAAAAAAATCTAATCAACCATGGTTTGAGATTAGTGGTCATGGACCATGATTCTTGATATGGCTAAAACACCAATAAATAATAAAAAAGTGAAAAATTGTGGTTGATGCAACTTAGAAGTAGTAACTCATGAATAAACCAAGAGTATAATGGTGAATGAGTAAAAGTATAACCAATCAATAAACAATCAGTATAGCAAATCATTAGACATAAGCCAAGATCAAAAGAGCTACTGGTTGAACATGAACCGATCAGAAAATATAATTAAACTATTAACTTATATCACGTTAAATATTGGTTAAATGGCCGGCTTGAATCATCAACCAATGACTAAACTTAATTCAATGAAAAATAGAAAATATAGAAGAAAGAAAACCTAAAACGAAGGTGGGATATGGTGGCAATGGCGGTAGTGGCGGCATGCCACCTTGTGGTGGCAACAACTAAATTTTGTATATTTTGCATGTTGTGCAGGAAAGACGGTAACTAGAACTTTAAGCCGCTTATACCATGAAATACAGTGAAATACAAAATTAATTCCTTAAATAGGTTGTCTTATAATATATGAAGATCATAAGAAACCTAATTACCGTGTGGGCTCTATACTAGAAACTCTAATCTAATACATTCCAATAACAAACCCAAGGTACAAGGATTGCAGCTTAACTACAAACAACCATTCCTTTCCCCCTGCATTGCTGGTCAAAGATCACCCCACATTTGATTCAAAAGCTACCGTTGGCATGACAGTGTGAGGTAGGCTTCGATCTCCTGGAACTAGAGGATAAAAGAAAATTGACAATGGAAGAAAAAAGAGGGAAAGTCAAAAAGGGAAGTTAGTGTCAATAAGACAGTCTTGTACGTTTCATACGCATCACATGTTATATTTTACTATAGACTAAGTTGTCAAATGTTTGTAAGAATAGTTTGTTGTATCTTGTGTATATGTGATGGTAAATCATTGTTAACCTAAGTTCCAATTGTATGGTTATATAATGCATTAGTTTATTCACTTTCCATCTAACTGAGTGCATGCATGAGCAATGTTACAACATATTGACATAAAGTATAAAACTATAAAACTCACATTTTTGCACGCCTTTGTACATCTGGCTTAGGCTTTTATAGATAATATAATTGAATACTAAAGACAAATGGGACATTTGATACATTTTTATTCTAGTTTTTGAAGGTATAGCTTGACATGAAATCTCTAATGATAGGCCTTGCCTTCTCTTTTGTCTTAATGATACAGAAGAACAATACTCGATATATAACCACCATACTGAACAAGATTCCAAGATCAACCCATTTGGAGTATCCCATCTCGACGTGCAATACACTCCTCACTAGCATTTCACCATCAATGGTAGGAGGACCTCCTGAGTATGCTGGGAACCTAAGCCCTTGAAACTCGTTTTTGTAAAGGCCTTCCAATGCATACCTATGAAATGAAATATAGTACATGGGGTATTTCCAAAAGACATGAGGTAGATCATTTGGTAACCGAAAGAACCCTGCAGCTAGTATCATCAAACCTTGGACTCCGGCACCAGATATGATGCCCATGAGCAAATTTGGCACAATGGCAGCTACAATCATCATTAGGCATTCACCAAATAACATTGCCATTAAGACGACTAATTCAAAATATATGAATCGTCCTGGATCGCTTTGGAGTCCAATGAGTAAGTAGGCGATTGCTCCTGGGATGAAAGAGATGAGAAGTAGGTATGGTGTTGAAGAGATTGCATGACTAATAACGTACGACCCTACCCCATAGTGTCCGTTTAGTCTTTCGCATCGAAAAACCTACATATATGTAATTACAATATATATTGTTGTAAGAAAGGAATTAATTTAGCTTAAGTACATTTTAATTATCTAACAATACATAAAACGTGTCAACAAACCTTGGTTTCTTCCAGGAAGGAGGGGAATCCACCAGTAGCTAGAAATGTGAGGAATGAAGAAACAAACAAAATCAATGAAATCCTAGCCTGTTTGATAGAAAACCATTATCAATACTTTACCTTAAGATGACTAGCAAACACAAGACTTGAATTATTAGCAATACGTGACAAGTTCATATTTTTTAAGTTGGTTTTCTAGACTTAAAATTAGATGTTTTCATAGTAAGACATCAAGCAAAATATCTCTAACTAAATACATCACTTTAGCTTAAAAGTTAGTTTTCATTAAAGCATCATCTTTTCTTTTCTTTTTCTTTCTTTTAATTTTTTTAACTCTTATTCTATATCCTTATTGTATATGATGTTTGATCATAGATTATCAAATATAACATTTTGGTATATCCATTACTAGCACGATCGGGTACCTAGAAGATGTGATGAAGCCACTTCGAAGTTTGAATCGTCCCTGTATATTGTTTTCTTTCAAGTTTTTTTATTGCCTCTTAACTATTGTCCCATATAGGGGTTGTCGTGGTGAAATTAAGCAAAAATATAGTTTCAAAACGTCGTTAAACACTTGCACATTTCTATGTAATACATACATTGATGGAGTCAAATTCGAAACCAATTTGGAAGAAGAGCGATCCCAATGCGAAACCCAATGCAGTATATATACCAAGTCGCAACCAGTAGTATCCTGGATCACGACACATGTTTTTGAATGATCTTTCTGATAACACCATACACTGTGTAATGAAACGGGCTTGCAGACCTCCTTTTCCCTCTATGAGATCACCTTCCTTCAAAGATAAAAAAAATGTCATCTTTGTTTGATGTAAAGTTCATATTTATTAAAAAAACTCAAGGACTACCATGTACCTCTGCACATAGAATGCATATTTCTCTTTGAATATCCTTGTATACTTCAGATGACTTGTAGGCTTCAGCAAGTAGATCGATTACTTTGTTACGAACGTTCCCGCTATCAGTGTCCTGTTAGAGGAGGGGGAGAAAAAGAACAGGTTGAAGAAAATTCTAACAAGAACTTTAAATTTGAGTGCGAAAAGAAGAAATTTGATGAAAATAAGGGAACAACACAATAATATCACTCATTAAGGAAGAATAAATCCTACCTCATCAAAATGTGTATTGATAGTCATTAGGTAGTGATCTGCAGGACTTTGAAGAAGTGGGCAAGGAAAGCCATTTACTGCAAAAAACTGATTTGTAGCAACAAAAGTAGTAGTTAACTCCATGCTTTATAATATCTAATTGTTACCATATGTAATTTGTTATGATCAGAATTTCAAGATACCTGATTTGCTGCAACAGTAGGACCAAAGAATAATGTTTTCCCCAAAGATAAAAGACAAAGATTGTTAAAAAGCCCAAAAACTTGACTACTAGGTTGATGAATCGTGGTGACAACCGTCATCTGGTATTGTTGAGTGAGCTTAACAATCCGGCTCATGACATAGTACGATGACGCGCTGTCAAGACCACTTACAGGCTCATCAAGCAAGAGAATTTTGGGGTGTGTTAAGAGTTCTAGACAAATGCTTAGGCGCCGCTTCTGGCCACCACTAAGTCCCTTGATACCCCAGCCTCCTATTCGCGTGTTCATAGAATCTTGTAGCCCCATCTCTTTTATAATTCTATCTGCTCTCTCCCTCTTCTTGGATCTAGGCATTGATTTGGGTAGTTGCAGTTCAGCGGAGTAGTAGACCGTTTCTTTAACCGTTAGAGTCCAGGTTAAAACTTGTTCTTGAGTCATATATGACTACACTAAGTTGAAAAGGTATTAGCATGATCATGTGCATATTAGTGTATCCATAAATAAAGATTACTTCCCTCTAAATATGCTTAAATAGGGGTCCAATTCTTTTGGACTAGGTGTTTTGTTTTCTTTCTTGAAGTCTAATTTAAAAATTAAAAATAAGTGAAAAGACTACCGATGGCAATCCTATCATGATTAAACCAACACGATATTAAAGGGGTTAGTGTATGAGGTAAACAAGTTAGGTTCATAAATGTATCACACATTAACGACATGATTAAAAAAGTGTCTTAATCCGCTTAACCCGTTCTAAACACGAATAAGCTAGACATTTAACTTATCGTGTTAAACAAGTTAATAAGTAGATATATGCATGTTTACGATCATCTATCACAACGACCTAGTTTTATAGTTTTATAAATAATTAATATATTATATAAATTAAATATGAATTGTAATTTCTTATAATTATAATGTTATCATAATAGTTATGTCTTATTTACCTTGTTTGGTGAGTCATATCTATAATAGTGTTAAATATGTAGTGTCATTTGTATTATTGAACTATTTGTATTGTAATTGTGTTAAACGTGTTGTGTCCTATCGTAACATGTCATTTGTGTTACTAAAGGGGGTTATAGAGAGATATATATAGAGAGATAGATAGATAGAGAGAGAGAGAGAGAGAGAGAGAGAGGGGGACAGAGAGGGAGAGAGAGAGAGAGAGAGAGAGAGAGAGAGAGAGAGATAGATAGAAGAGAGAGAGAGAGAGTAGAGACACACACAGAGGGGGAGACACACACACACACACACACACACACAGATAGAGAGAGAGAGAGAGAGAGAGTAGAGAAGAGAGAGATAGAGAGAGAGAGAGAGGTATAGAGAGGGATATATATGGAGATAGAGATAGATAGAGTATATAGATATAGGAGAGGATAGATAGGCATATAGGGGATATAGGGGGATAGGAGACAGATAGAGATAGAGGGGGAGAAGAGACAGAGAGAGAGAGAGAGGGAGAGAGAGAGAGAGGGGGAGATAGAGGGAGAGAAGGAGAGACAGAGAGAGAGAGGCAGAGAGAGAGAGACAGAGAGAGGAAGAGAGAGAGAGAGGCAGAGAGAGGGGAGAGAGAGAGAGACAGAGAGAGGAAGAGAGAGAGAGAGAGAGAGAGAGAGAGAGAGAGAGAGAGAGAGGCAGAGATGAGAGAGAGAGAGAGAGAGAGAGAGAGAGAGAGAGAGAGAGAGGAAGAGAGAGAGAGAGAGAGAGGAGAGAGAGAGAGATCGAGAGAGAGAGAGAGAGAGAGGAGAGAGATGGAGAGGGAGAAGAGATGAGACAGATAGAGATCAGAGAAGAGAGGGAAGATGGGAGAAGATAGAGAGAGATAGATAGAGAGAGAGAGAGAGAAGATAGAGAGAGAGAGGGAGGAGAGAGGAGAGAGGATGAGAGAGGGAGAGCAGAGAAGAGAGAGAGAGATAGAGAGAGATCTAGAGAGAGAGGAGATAGAGAGAGAGAGTAGAGAGAGGATAGGATAGATAGAGAGAGATATCTCTAAGAGAGATGGAGATATATAGATAGTAATAGGTGTAAGAGAGTATACTAGAGAGACAGATACATATAGATATATAATAGATCATATATATGATAGAATATATATAGATATATATACATATATATATATATATAATATATATATATATATATATATACATATATATATATATATATATATGTAGTATTAGTGGGTGTGACCCGAGTTATGCAGCAGAGGTTATAAAAATTAAAAAATTTAATTCTGATGATTTATACGTTATTACTAACATCCGAAAAATATTATGTGCGAAACGCTAATAAAAAGTGTAATAGAAAAAATACTATAAAAATAAATACCTAGAAAAGAAAAATAGCGAACACGTAAATGGTGACTTACTATAGTTAAACTAGCTCTACTGTAAATTGATTAAATGAAAAATTGACATAACTCGAATACTTAAATATAACACATAAAAAAAGTTCATGTGATTAAATTTAAATTTAACATAACCCGAAGGCTTAAGTATAAAATTTAAAAAGAATATTCAGGTGATTAAATATAGCTATGACATAACTTGAAGGCTTAAACGGAAAACTAAAAAAGAAAAAGAAAACAAAATGAGTATGTATAAATTTGGGAAAAAGACAAAGAGAGAAAAGATGTTATGGTTAGTTTCAAAAAATCTTTAAAGGTTTAATGTAAAGTTACAAAAAAAGTAGGTTTTTTATTAGTTTGGAGAAAAAGAAAATTATTATGGTAGCATTGACAAAATCTACACTTTCACTACTTATAATTTTTTATATTGTTATATATAGTGATGCATGATGTGTAATCGAACCTCTTTTTCGACATGTATTAAACATTTGCTATATTTGGGTATTATTATTATTATTATAACTACGTAAATATTTAGTGATTATATACTTAAGTATTTAAACAAAATATTACTTAAATAAAATAGTATTAAGTTATAAAAATATAAATGATAAATGTATATATTTCAGTATAAATTTAAAATATTATAAATAAGATAATACTTAAAATAAATGTATATTAAATAATATACTAATTGGGAGAAATTAATTAAATATGAGAAAAATAGAAACTATTATATAAAACATTTATACCTTATGTTTAGAAAGTTATATTAGGTGTCTTAAATTTTAAGTAAAATTATAAGTGAATACTGATCAAATGTTTTATATAATAGTATTAATGATAATAGATATAGATTATTACTATCACTATTATTATAAAATCATTTAATAATTATATAGTTAAGTATTAAAATAATATAATACTTATTTATAAATTTAATAATAATAACTACTATTAAGCCCCCCGCGTTGTTGCGGGGCCGTAAAACCTTGTCAAGTAGCACTAATATTACACCATTATTAGTGACTACTTACACCGAAAAAACTTGTATTAAAAAAGAAATAAAAACGAAAAAAATAAACAGAACGAAAAGTAAGCGTAAAAACGTTAAAACATGTAGGCAAAACGTAAAACATATAAAACAATAACTATGTTGATATAGAACCAGTGCATCACGACAGGGTCGTTAGACGGAAAAAAATAAGGGTAAAAACGTTGAACCACACACGCACGCTGCCGTGAGTTAACTCGTAAAATAAGACGAAGACGTAAAACAAAAAGAATTACATGATATGAAAGGTATAGGGGATCAAAGTTGAAAATAAAAATAATAATGGGGTTAAATTGTAAAAGATATAAAATTATTGAATTAAAATAAAAAAAATTAAGAATTAAGAAAAAGACAAAAGTGGAGACAACCCACTAAACACAATGTACAGTCTCCTAAGCATATTAAGTTGTTAATTAGTAATATAATAATAATAATTATTATTATTATTCTTATTATTATTATTATATTATTATTATTTATTTATTATTATTATTATTATTATTATTATTATTATTATTACTATTATTATTATTATTGTTAACTCCTTTACCCGCTTGCCCTTTTTCTGTGTTTGCGCGGGCATCTGTTCTCTTAGTAAGAGGTTGCACTCCAGACCGTTATTATTATTATTAAAAAAGTATTTAATAATTATATAGTTAAGTTCAAATAAGATGATACTTATTAATAAATAAATGTTAATTTTAAGTATTATAAATAATATAATATATAATGTAGTGAATTAAATAATCTTACATTATTAAATAATGTATTAATAATATGCACTTATTAATTTAATAATTAGAAAAAGTTTATTAAATGATGGGCAAAATAGGAGTGATTGCATAGAACACTTGTACCTAATGTTTAAGAAGTTGTATTAGGTGTTTTAATTCTTTTTTATAGTTATAGATTAAAGATGTCGTATCATGTAACCTTCATATAAACATGCCTGAGTTAGCGTTAAAAAAACCTGTTAGCATCATATTGAAAAAACCACATGTTTAGTTAAATGTCGCATGTCAAGTACGTTACATTTAAGGGCCTAACGTGTTAGTGTTAAAACCACATGTTTAGAAAAAATTCATGTATCAAAAATGTCTCCTTTAGGAGTATATACTGCGGAAATATGATATGTAAAGTTGGACGGTTGGAGTGATTTCTTCCATTAGTTATTTATCATTCAAACCTCCATGTTTAGAGAAAACCCCTTTTTTAGAAGACCTCAAAGTTGTCCACAAAATGATATTTGCTCATACCATGGTGCCATATGCAAGTCTTGACTTATGTCCATTGATTAGAATTCGTCCAGTATGCCTTGTGTTTGAAGCCAACCGACCTGCCCACGTTCACACAACAAACATTTAAATAGATTATTGTAAACAAACTTATGTTATACACACTTAGGAATGAGAATAAGCATCATATGTGTATACAAAATTGAGTAACAAAAAGCTCATGAAACATACCAGCCAAGGAATCAAGGAGAGTAGACTTGCCACAACCAGAAGGACCCATGATCGCGACAATTTCGCCAGGTTTAGCATAACCAGTGGCATCGGTAAGTATGGACTTATATCCATTTCTTCCACTAGAGCTTGAAACAGCAACTCCAAGCTTCTCCCATGTCAAATAGGCTCCAATGCCTCTTTTATTCGTCAGAGCGGACTCAAGCTCGATAATCTTGATGTGACATCTTTCCTGTTCATCTGCAAGTTCCGGACATATTCCATTGTGTTTTCTAAAACTACCCATGCAACGTAGATTCAAATGTTAAATAGATCAAGAACTATATAAGGAATTTAGAAAGAGGACGTGTTGGCATGTTTGGAATTAAGAAATGAGTGCGAGGCTACATATATAGTAGAGTTAATTACGGTTTTCGTCCATGCTTTGTCAAAAATTGCAATTTTAGTCCTAGACTTTTTTAGTTTTCTTTTTCTTTTTTCTTTATTTTTTTAGAATGGCAAGCTCACATACCTTTTAATCTTTACTCTTTACACCAAATGTCCATCACAATACTAGAATCCTCAACCACTTTAGGAAAATACCTTTACAACCCACGTGAATATTGATGGATCACTACTAATAACTGCTAATTTTCCAACAACAATTTCCCATTGGGTCGCAAAACTGACGAATTTGCGATAATATCGCGACAAGCCTTAAAATTTCCGTCCGATTTCCGACAAGTTAGCGACCACATTCCATTCAAGAAAGATTGTCAATAATTTGTCAAAGTTTTCTCGGACAAAAACCTGTCAAACTTTGTTTATTAAATTATTAATAATATTATGTATATTTAATGTTATTATGCACAGTAACTTTTTACAATGTTCAAAGCATAGTGTACAATCATTTCTTTAAAGTGTACCTTCCCAAACAAACTACTCAACGGATCCACTAATTTAATAAACTAGGTTATTAACACGCGCGTTGCGCGGGGAATTCCAACATGATCCCAAATATCAAAACGCAAATGTAACACGTCACGACATCAATTGTACGTGACATGATAACTGATATGGTTATTGAGACTCGATCAAAAACAAGTTATTATATTGGGCTTAGCTACCTTTATTGTATAAGGGTAAGTAAGGTCGTCTCCATATGGAATTTGTAGAAAGTGTTTAACGATTTTAAGTTGATAAACGAAAAGACAGAAACTTGGAACTAAAGCTTAAAGCTTTGAACGAATTTAAGAACACACGTGCATAAAGCAAAGAATACTAAAATTGATTTAATTATATTGTGACAACCCTTAGAGCTAAGGTTAGGTAAACTAATATCTTAAGAATTTTTATAGGTTTATACTTATATACTTTATTGAGAAAATATTAAGGTAAGTTTATTTGACTAACTCCTTATGAATCTTATATGTTTAATTGATTATGCATATGTTACGTGAACATGCATGCATCCATGCATAAATATTTACGTATGTATGTATATGAATACTTGTGAACTTTGTGATAATTGAACCATGTGTATTAGTTACCAAATCATAAGACTAAGTGATTAGTTACTTGATTGATAAATGTTCTAATCTATCATTTAATAAACTAAAATTTAAAGCAAATTAACCTATGAAAGAATTATCAACAACAAAACTAAACTAATCATAAACACTAAACTAACCTATCAAACTTTACCTAAACTCGGTTCACTTAAGGTATTAGACAAAGATTAAGAAACTAATTAACCCAACTAACAATAACTTAATACTTAAGAATATCATTAGTATGAGATCATGACACCTAGCACTTCGGACACTAATCACTCTTCCAAGCTTAACACCTTGCATGCCTAAATAAGCCACCTAAATCTACCATTCATCAACACATCACTCTAGAATTTGATGTGATGATTACCCTCATTAATGGCTTCGGCCGAGAGACACCATAACACCACCATCCCATCGACCACAACCCACACAACCACCACCATCACCTCTCGGTTCAATCTCTCGATCCTCTCTCTCTCGGTCACCATAACAACCACACATCATCACCTAAAGCTCCATATGATCATCATCTTCAAACCAACATACTTGTGATCAAACCTTCAGAGCATCAAGAACTTAAGCATCAATCTTCTAAGCTCTTTTCTACTCCAAATCAGGTTTGATTCTCAAAATCCTATGGTTAACAAGTTAAGAAGTTTATGTATGTGTTGAACATACATATGTAACCAACCCTTATGAGTTACAAATCATCAAAGTTTTGTACAAACAATATGAAAACTTGATTTTAAATAAATATTACTAGGAAAGTAGTTTAAAACAGAAAGTTTGATAATTTTTATAAAAACCAAAAATTCAAATAAAAACAAAGGATTTAAAGGGTTGAAAATGCTTGTTAATTTCATAATTTAGATTGAAAATCTAATTGACTGTGATTGTGGGAATAAAATTTGAAACTTATTAGAAAATATTGGAAGTAATTATACTGGAAAAATATGGAACAATTATATGGGATATATTAATTTATATAATTAAATTGTGAAAATAGAAGAAAAGTACCAAATAAAAGACCTGGACGTGATTAAATTCGGGAAAATTATATGATGACCCTAGTAATATATCTGAATTACAAAATAAATTCCATTAATTAACTCCTTAGAATGATAAAGTTTCATATTTTAGAATAATTAAGAGAAAGAACATCGAAACAGACGGAAAAACAGTAGTTAAATCATGAAAACTTTATATAAAATTCTATATACTGAATTGGACAGAATGTATAAATTTCAGAATTTTGACGATATGTAGCTATTTCTGCCAATTATTGTCAAACTTGTAAAAATTATAAGAAATTACCCGAAAGGAGATATTAATTGGAATTTTTATGGGATAATTTGGATATTATAGTCTTATTGTCTTTAAAATTTGGTAATTTTTGGGTGACTATAGCTACTATTTAGAAACTTTGACATTAATTAGTAAATAAGTGCTGAAAATTTTAAAGAAATAAGATTTATTCTAACAATTAATTATTTTATAGAAAATATTTGACTTGTTGCTAAAAATAAGGTGAGATTCATAGCCCTATTTTTACGTTTATGGGTTTTGGGTGAAAAAACATACTATTTTGTGATTGATGGTAATATAAATAAGGCCTTTTGAGATATACTGTCATTGTGCCATAAACTACAACCATTAATTCGGATGAGAAACCGTCTGGTAATATAGGTAGCGCTATTTAGAAAAATATTTCCTGCACCAACCACGATAAGTGTTGTGATGCTATATTATCTGATTTTGTGATTTGTATTTGTGACAGTTATAAATCACCTGACTTATAAGTAGGTTTGGTTGTAATCTTATTTATATTATATTAATATATCTTGTTTAGTGATTAAACCTATGTTCTCACCAATATTATGTTGACTATTTTGAGTATGCTTTTTCAAGTAACCAAAATGAGTAACAGTGTTATGTTTTCCTTTGATGTATACAATGGATGGGGTGAAGTAATAGGGAAGACATGTGTCAACTTAACTGTGAATATGTTTGATCTTAGAATAACAGTGGATGCGCATATCTATTATTACTGAAGAATGAAGGAGTTACTAGACACTTTTGTACTAGGGTTACACGAAATTATGTAAAAGTCTTATGTAGACGAATTTTGTATGAAAATAAATGTAAACCATGCTTATATATATATATATATATATATATATATATATATATATATATATATATATATATATAAGAATATATGTGATATTATGTTATATTACTTGTTATAATTAATTTGTGATCAATGTGTTCTGAGCCAAAAAGTCACACCCAAGCATTTCACCCTTCCGCCGGGATGTGACATAAATAATAAGAAACAATCACTTCCGGGTTTCAAGTTCTACAAAATCAATGGTTTATCAAATGTATCTTAGGGTTGCATAACACGACTCAAGATCTTGGATTTTGATTGAATTGATAACCATGGAACAATCTTTTAAGACTCGTTCATTCACAAAGTTCTCAATTCATCTATATCACGTTATCTACTTTTATCAATGTTAGGACCGTGTACGTACGGAGTACTAACTGATTCTGCGTTTAAACCAGATCAAATAGTGCGGAATCCTATTTTATTGGCAATCCAATCAGTGAGAACGATAACCCGATCGATATAAGATTGAAATAAACGTTAAGAACGAGTAGGAATCGATCAGGAACGAACTATGAACTTGGACAGGCTGTTTGGGACGCTCTGGACGGCTAGGTTTTATGTGTTTTCGAAATATCTCTTCAAGTGTTATGTTTTTCCACGAATTAGATGGTATTTATAGGTTAGTTGTTTTCATTCGTACGACTGAACCATTAGCATGGTTCATGCGATTGAGTCATACGCACGACTGAAGGTTCAGTTGTGCGACTGAGTCAATCTTATGTCTCAATCATACGACTGATCCAGTCTCCTGGTTTAGTCGTGCGACTGGTCCATAAGCATGATGTATTCATGAGTATGGTCCATAAGTATGGTCCATTAGCATGAATAATCACCCGACTAGGTTGAACATAATACTCAATCATTATTGACTTAGAATTATGTACAACAACCTCAAACCTATATAAGAAGTTCATACATATGAATCAAAGATAAATAAACATCAAATCATATATCATATTTCATTACTTCGTCAAATTACACATATGTAAGACATGAAAGACTTTTACATTTAAGCACATAAACTAGGAACACATGTATCTACAAACTCCCCCTTGGACCTAGTTTACCCTATCGTCTAACATTCTTCACATGTTCTTGGAACTTCTTGTACTTCTCTTCTCTTGTGACTCCTGCATGTATATTAAATGCAAAACAGAGCCATATAACGTGTTGGAATTGAAGAGCTTGTACAATGTCTTGCGTGTCATAGAACAGTGGCCACTTGTATAAAGTATAGACATCTTCAGCAGACAAGTTAGTGAGCCACATTGGGTCAAATACCCTAATAGTCTCTATCTTCCCATCTCTGTTCAAAACTATGACCGCTTCCCTTGTCCTCCAGTCATAATACCACCATTTGAAGTGTGGAGTGAAGTCCTGAGGCATTTCCCGTAAGGGAATCTTGGAAATTATGCATCGGGGACTTCACTTCAACATAACTTTAGGCTTTCCAGATATAGGATCAACTTCAAACTTATGAATGAACCTCTTAGGTTGTTGAGGTCTGAAGTTTACCCACCTGGTGTGGTATTCTTTCTTCAATGCAGCCTCAAACCATCCTGACATCTTTCTTGGGTTAGCATATAACAGATCTAAGCATGCCAGTCGGTTGAGCTCAAAACCAGGAAGAGTCTTCAGATCATGTGGATATCTGAAGTACTCAATCCCCTTCTCTCTTTTAACTGCATAGACTTCCAAGTCTTCAAAATATGCCCACGCGATAATCTTGCCTAACACTTTCTGATGTCTTTTGACTCTGTAAAGTTTGGTGTAGGCATTCTGCTTTGGAGGTACGCGCTGGGCTTTCATTTCAGCAAAGCAAGCGGCCCATTCAGCTTTCTTGAGATCAACATTTGCATCTGAAGCTTGGGCTTTACTTTCATCCTTTTCTTTCTCTTTCTCTATCTCTTCCAACTTATCAAAAGTAGCACTGCCAAAAGTATCACCCAAGTTGGGGATAACGTTTCCTTCAGGGTCAGTGTACTCTGGATAGTGCTCAGCTGTAACATCCTCAATCTCAATCTCATCAACATCCTGTAGCTCCTCATCGCTCAGTACATCTACTTCTGGAGCATCTTTGACAATTTCATCAGGATTGAGTCGGAACATTTTAGCTAACTGGTCATCGGTCAGATCATGAATGATTTCTCCTTCTTCGGGAGTGTAGCTCACTGACCTTCTAACGATCCCTTGCAAGTCAAGAATCATAATAAGTTGAGTCTTAACTTGCTGAAGGGGGGCGACATCATATTCATCTGTCTGTTGAGCTTCATCTGTTTGATTAAACATTCATCACAACACACATAAATCATTAGATAAGACATTTAAACATAATTAATCATTAATTACATTAATGTAATACACATTTCAAGTACAAAAGGTTCAAATACATAAACATCTAATCATTACTTTTGTCTTGATCTGTAGTCTCTTCAGCTTGAGGAGCTGAGGACGAGGCTCCTTGATCTTGATTTCTCTTGGTACGCCTCTCTTTCGCTGATGGATTTGAGGCTGACGCAGATGCATCACCTTCTTGATCATCCTCGTCATTATCATCACCTTCTTTTCCTTTTTCACTTCCTCCCGCTACCTCGTCATCATCATCATCTTCCTCAGATTCATCTTCAACCTCATCATCATCATCATCCTCATCATCACCATCCTTAATCTTTAACGGTTCACTCTTTGATCCCTTTAGCTTTAGCAAGATCTTCTTATTTTTCTTCTCCAGATCCTCAATCCTCTTTACCAATGCCATCACCAGCTCGTTTTGACCTTTAAGCGCCTGGTGAGCTCGGCCTAAAGCCCTCTCATACTGAGCGTTCTTCTCACTCAGCTGTGTAATCTGCTTTGCCTGAGCTGCATTCACCTGCATCAGCTGGTTTAGCTGTGTAGCTCTTAGATCATCAGTAGCGATCAGCTTCAGCACGATGCGGTTGAGGTTGGCAAGCTGTTCCTCTAACCCGATATTGGGTAGAGTGGAGCCATGGGTCATTGGGGCTTGGGTGGATGTACCGGCTTGTTGAATGGTGGTTGTGGTGGTGGATGTGGTGAAGATGGGAGGAGGAATGGGAGTGGATTGTGGTGGAGTGGCTGTGGTAGTGGTGGTGGGAGGTGTGGTAGTGGTGGTAGTAGCTGTGGTAGTGGGTGTGGTAGTGGTCGTGGCTGTGGCAGTGGTAGTGGGTGTGGTAGTGGTGGTGGCAGTGGCAGTGGTAGTAGAAGATGTAATCAAAGTGAACCTTGGTCTCTTACTCTTTTTGTCGAGGGGTTTGGCCATCCTTTTCTTCCTTGAACCTTTGGCAATAAGGGCTCCCCCTGAGCTGATAGGCTGGTCAGGTGTGTAAGTGGGATCAGTGACATCAGGATCATCACCTGTAGTACCAGCTAGGCGTCCAACCGCCTCTTTCCCTTTGTCGGTGGCCACAACCCGGCTACCAACTGTCCTGACGAGAGGCTCATCATCCGACTCTTCTTCGTTATCTAACAGAAAGTCAGGGTGGATAGCCGCCTGCTCAGATCCACCTGGAGCAGAAGACGTACCATGTGGAGATGGTGGAGACATAGTAGAAGTGTCAGTGGCCCTTGATTGACTAGGACCAGTATCTCCACCACCTTGACCGTCATCCTGATCGTCATCATCGTTGTCTTCTTCATCGGTGGGTGCCACGATAGGCTCAACATCGGAGTCACTGTCATCGTGACACCACTTCTTGCGAGAGGGCGCCACATAATCTTCTCTGGCCAGGTGCCCAAACAGTCTCCTTACCGGGGGCTTCACTTGCTTCCCCCATTAGACATTCATCCGACCTAAAGTCGTGTCATCCATCACCTCGAGTATAACAGCATCGTTTCTCTCTTTTGGCAGCGAAGGAAGCTTCTGATCAATGATCATCTATAGAAAACGTGGGTACATACAGAAGCCTTCCTTGCCTTTAGCTTCCAGGTTCTCGACCATATAAGAGAAGAGCATGCGCGAGAAACTGAACGGGTGGTTCAGTACCAAATCAACGAATGCGTTCTGGATTTGGTCTGATAACTCATCAAATCCTCCTCTCCTAGAGGCTATGCACTTCAGGACAACATGAGCCAAGTACTTGAACTAGGGGCACATGTTGCTCTTGTTGAGTACACCTGCGTTGATGTCCCCAACGTACTTTATCAATAGAAAGCATCCCTGAACAGTCAGGGGATGCAACTTGGTTGTGCAAGTACCATCATCACCCAGGTCCAAGATTCTCCTGAGATCATCTTCTGTGATCTCTATCTCCTGCCCGAAGATAGAGCTCCTAATGCAGTGAGGCTCAACAGATCTGTCAACTGAAGCACCTTCCCAGAAGGCCTGCTGTATAGACCTGTAGGGTGTGCAAGGAGTAGAGATAGCCTTGTAGGTCCTCTACCTACGTAGAAAGGCTATAATCCCAGTGAACTCAGTGGCGTTCCTGGAAGTCGCATCAAGATGAGCACATATATTGTGCTTGGTGCTCATCGTCCATCTATCAGCCATGTTGCTGCAACACAAGAAACATATACATTAGTTGTGTATAAGAGATGACAGTTGGAACTTAACCTGTTTTGATCAAACTGGTTCAATCGTGCAATTGAACCATACGACTGAGTTCAGTCGTGCGATTGAGCCTGCGACTGAGTTCAGTTGTGCTATTAAGTCTATGATTGAACTTAGTCGTATGCTATGCCAGCGGTTGAATAAGTCATGCGACTGAAGCCATGCGCATGATTCATACGTGTGATTGAATCATGCGTCTGGCTCAATCGTGCGACTGAAGTTCATTAGCATGTCCATTCACATCCTACACTGTTGAACACCCTAGATATGAATCTTTGTCAAAACTTTATATTAGACTTCGTGTTTAGACTCATTTGGACCGCAGAGACTCTAAATAGCACTTAATGTCTTTTAAATCAACTTTAATGTCCATTTAAGTGGTCTATTTTTTAGGGTTTAGTCTCGGTTCTAGGTTTTAGCATAATCGGTCCTTAAAGATGCAATTAAGATGTTCATTTGGATCAATTTCAGTCGCCCAGTACCTGTAGATGAGTAGAAAACACGTTAGTATCACAAATCAGGCAGTAATCACAACAGTAGAAATTTGGGCAGGGTGTGTATTTCAGAGAACTTTGAAGGGTGGTAAGGGTTACGACCGACTGACCCCCTTATTTATATTATTTTAAATTTCAGTCGTGCGACTGAACCCATACACATGCTTCATTCGTGCGACTGGATTTCAGTTGTGCGACTGGCTCATACTCCTTCATCCATTCGTACGATTGGTTTAGTCTTGTGGTCTGGTTGTCCCATACTCATGGTCCATTCGTGTGACTGGCTCATTCGTATGGTTCAAACGTGCGATTGGCTCATCCTTATGATACATTCGTACGATTGGCTCATACTTATGATTCAATCGTGCGATTGACTCAAACTTATGAGTTTGACCTCATACATTTCCATACAGTCAGAATCTAACTTGTGATATATAACATTATGAACAACGATCATCTCAGACGTGACCTTTTTAACTAAACATCATTTGATCACCTCAGATGTGATCCTCTTAATTTGAAAACATTTGATCACCTCAGATGTGATCCTTTTAGTTTGAAAGCATTTGATCACCTCAGACGTGATCCTATTACTTTGAAAACATTTGATCACCTCAGACGTGATCTTTTTAGCTTGTGATTCACAGTGTTCATCTAGTCACATAGTCCGACATTTACACTAGAAAATAGAAAACAAATTTGAAATTTAAAGGAAAAACAAGACATATTTGTGGTTTTGGGTTTGAGCAGAACAACTTTAAGTTAATTTAATCATTTCTGGAAAGATTCATTATGGAATCATACAGGTATATCATAATCATTTGGGACCTTTTTAATATGCACTTTGATGCTAGATTCTTGTTTTGTCTGAGAGTCAATAGCACTTTCAGGAAATCATACTAGAGCTATAAGATGCACATAATGATTTTGACTGTCAAGAGTTGCAGTCACAATGATTGTCAGTATGTTTGTCCACTTAAATCCATACACATATTTTTGACTCACTTTGGTGATGAGTTAGGTTATATTATTTCAACAAGCATTTGTGTATCTCACACTTATATGGTAATCAACATTCCTCAGGAGATTTTTGAGCGGTCTACGGGTATTTGACAAGAAGAAACTATTCTAAGAGCTTTCAAAGAGATGCCAAGCCTCAGGTCAGTGCCATCGCACAACAGAGAGGCGCAAACAACAATGAATTCTAGAATATTTAGGTTATGCTTATCCTCAGATCAGTGCCACTGCACAGTAGAGAGGCACACAATCTATCTTCTTGTTAGAGCATTTGTTTCTTTTGCACATAACACACCAATGACATTAGTTTTAACTTGATTGCTTTTAGCAGTTTTTCCATGTGCTTGCTCATCTTTATGGTCATCCGCACACATTTGTGGCGTTTATTTTGCTCGTCACCCCTTATTGGAACTGCGTTGATTGTGTTAACCAGGGATAAGATAAGAACCCACAGCAAGTTGAACAATTAGTTTGAATTTTAATTCACCAATGAAGTCTACTCATCTATTGTGTTGAATCTACCGACATATCATATAATGAACTAGCAACCTCTAGGTCTACTTTCTCTATGTTACCTCAGTAGCAAACTAGTTTAACTATCATTTTTCTTTAGTTGTGCTTAGACTTCTCATACTTATACTTTGAATTTCGTATTATGAGCAAATTAGTTTTGAAGTCCCAACCAATTTGTTCCCTGTGTACTATCATTTTCCATAAACTGTGAATCGTAATCACAGATTTGATTTCATTTCTTTCAGCTAACCTGCCCTCCCCCTCGTTTTTTTTAAGTAAAAAAATACTAAAGTAAGACTTTTCTCCCCCTAAAATTCTGAAACCGAAAATCTTTTTGTGTTTTTGGATTTTAATAGACAGGAAAATAAAATAAAATAAAGGAAATAACTAATAAACTAAAAACCTACTTGTCGGACTTAGAACTGTCGTCTTCTTGAATCACATCACTTTTTTTTCACGCCATTAACCTCTAAAATATATATAAACCGTGGTTTGTCAAATGCTTTTGTGTAGAGGTCGGCGCGTTGAAAATCAGTATTAATTTTCCACATCGATTAATTACTTTTCAAAACAGTCACGTATAAAGTGACATTTAATACCGATGTGTTTTGTTTTAGGGTGTTGGACCGGATTTTTGGTTACAGCAATTGCAGCAGAATTATTAACAAAAATAGGGGTGTTAGAAAATTACAAACCATAGTCGCGCATTTGCTGTTGAATCCAAATGATTTGTGAACAGCAGCTTGCAGCAGCAACGTATTCAGCTTCACATGTTGACAGAGCAACTGATGTCTGCTTCTTACACTGCCAGATGACTAACCATCTACCAAAGAACTGACATCCCACTGATGTTGACTTGTAATTCATTTTGCAACCACCATAGTCTGAGTCACTATATGTTGTAAGCTCAAAGTCATCGTCATGAAAATACCACAACCCGAGTGTTGGAGTAACCTTCAGATAACGAAAGACCCTTTTAACTCCGATGAGATGATTTACTTTTGGTTTTGCCTGATATCTGGAACATAGACATGTGGCGTACATAATATCAGGACGCGAGGCTGTGAGGTACATGAGAGATCCGATCATTCCTCTGTACATGGTGGCATCAACCAGATCACCATTTTCATCTGGTGCCACGTCATGGTTCGTGGCAAGTGGAGTTCCAGCTGCTGATGCATTCTCCATGTCGAATCGACTGAGGATATCTCCTACATATTTGGTCTGATGCAGGAAGATTCCTTTGGGTGTCTGATCCACCTGTAAGCCAAGAAAGAACTTCATCTCCCCTATGACACTCATCTCAAACTATGCTTTCATTATAGATTCGAATTCTTTACATAATTTTTTGTTTTTGGAACCGAAGATTATGTCATCCACATATATCTGTACCAGTAGTAAATCACCATCCTTTTCTTTGATGAATAATGTACAGTCAATAACTCCTCTGCGAAAACCGTGTTTCACAAGATGAGTTGAGAGTTTCTCATACCAGGCTCTAGGGCCTTGATGGAGCCCGTAAAGATCCTTGTCCAGTTTGTAAACTCTATCCCGATGATACGGATCCTCAAATCCTTCGGGTTGACTGACATAGACTGTTTCACGGATATCATCATGAAGGAATGCACTTTTTACATCTAGTTGATAAACTTTAATCTTCATGTAGGATGCATAGGCTAGAAATATACGTATTGCTTCCATCCTTGCCACCGGTGCAAACACTTCATTGTAATCTATGCCTTCGACTTGTCGAAATCCTTGAACCACAAGCCGAGCCTTATTCCTAATTATGATCCCTTGGTCATCTTTCTTGCACTTCAGCACCCATTTAGTGCCTATCACCTTAGCACCTTTTGGTCTGTCCACAAGGGTCCAAACTCCTAACTTCTTGAACTGAAGGAGTTCTTCTTGCATTGCACTAACCCATGCCTCATCGTTTAAGGCTTCACTCACATATTTTGGCTCAAATTGAGAAAAAAACATCGATATGCACCATCGTGAAGATATCCCTTTTCCATGACTGGGGCATAATCAGCTGAGTATAGCTGATTTCGTGTTTGTACTCCTGATCGAACATCTCCAATGACGTTGTCCAAGGGATGATAAACATTAATCCGACATCCGGGAGTGGTGGGAACAACTACTTCAGTATCCAGATTTTGAAACCCAGGTTCAGTATCTGTAGCTGTTGGAGTATGAGGTTCAGAAGTGTTAGAGGCATTAGGATTTGATGCTTGTGTACTTTCATTGGTGGGAACCTGTTCCTCCTGGTCCACATTTTCAGTCTCAACTGCTTCATCATCAGAGGAAGAATCACTTACTTCAAGCTCTCCCCGTGAAAGACTAGAAGTATCATCTAATGGAGTCGATGATGTTGAGTCAGGTAGTCGAGTGTTCAGAACATTGTACATCATCCTAGCAGAAAGCTCATCATCAGTATGAGAAGGTGGTAGATTGAAGGACTTAAAGAATCCATCATAGTCAAAGAAGAAGGAGGGTCCTTTTCCAGCAGGAGGGGTGGTGTATCTTTGAACATCAACATTGCACCACACTTCTACCTGACCCGTTGAGTTGTTATAAACTCTCTTGTCTGGTATGCTGTATCCGAGAAAGATACCTTCTTCTGCCTTCTCACTAAACTTCCCAGTCTGAGTTTTCTTCAACAACATGCATAGTGCGCCAAACGGTTCTAGATACTCCAAGTTGGGTTTACGTTGCTGGAGCAGCTCATAACATGTTTTCCCATGTCGTTTGACCACTAAACTCAATTGAGCGTGTAACAAGCATTAGCCACTACCTCATTCCAGAATTAAATAGGCAGTTTCGAGTCGGCTAGCATTGTCCTGGCAGTCTCTATCAAGCTCTGATTTTTCCTTTCTGCAACGCCATTCATCTGTGGAGTGTAGGCAGAGGTAAATTGATGTACAATTACTTTCTCTCTACAATATGCCTCCATCCACTGATTATTGAATTTTGTGCCGTTGTCTGATCGAATTTGCCTTACTTTTAACTTGTAGAGTGACTCTAATGTAGTTACTAGATGTTTGAATGATTCAAAAGTTTCTGATTTGGCTTTAAGAAACATCATGCAAGAGAATCTTGAGTAATCATCCGTTACTACAAAACAGTATAAATCTCCAGCAATGCTCTTTGTGCTTACAGGGCCAAACAGATCCATGTGTAGAAGCTCAAGAGGAATATCAATAGAATTCACTTTCTTACATGCTACATAAAAATCCGGAAGCTGGAAATTCTTGACAGTTACTCCATTTACTAAATCATTCTGAACCAAATGATTCATCTTCCTTGGATTAATGTGTCTCATTCTCCTATGCCATGAGACTGAATCCCTCTCGGTTGCCTTTGACAATAAACATTGAACAGTGTGATCAGTTGTGGAGGCTTTTGATAGATCCAAGATATACAAATCGTTATATCTTGAAGCGACATAAGAACCTTATCCTCCTCAATCACATAATCCTTCTTCAACATGTAGCACTTTTTGTTGTCAAATACAACTTTGAATCCTTTATCACAAATCTGAGAGACTGAAAGTAAGTTGTTCTGTAGTTGTTGAACGTAGTTGACCTTGTCAAACTTTACTTTCTCGTTTCCCACTTCGCCTTGAGCGGTGATGTAACCTTGACGTCGAAAAGGAGAGACGAATTCCCTGTCATGTGCCTGGACGCCCACTATCAATAATCCAGGTATTAGTGATAGCGCTGTAGCGGACACCCTGCACGTTCAAGGAAACTTATTAGTTCATATTTGGGAACCAAGCCTTAACTGGCTTGGGTGACCCAGAAGAATCACACATCATAAATTCAACCACTGTCCTTTTTAGAGAATGAGGGCACATCCTTCTTCTTCTTGTCCTCACTATCAGACACATTACTTGATTTTCCTTTCCATAAACCAGTTTTATGTAAGGCCTATTTGTGGTAAACAGATGACTGGCTTATGGTTTAAACTTTAGGTTCACTAAAACTCTTAGATGGAGTATTAGATCTCATTTTAAAAAAACTTGGTTTTTCATCAAAAAGTTCAATTTTCTTTTTGGGTGTCTGATAATAAGGACAATTAGGAGAGATATGTCCTCGTTTTCTACAACTGTAGCAAGATCTTACTTCTACAAATTGAAGAAAACTTTAATGTGGTGTTGAGTTTGGTAAAGGTGTGAGATGTGTTTGGTTGGGTTTTGTCACTTCTCCTTTAGGTGTTTCAGCTTCTTTAACAAAGTTAATTGTTTTGACATTTTGAACATCTTTAACTTTTAGTTTACTTGGACTTTGATGACTAACACGTTTATGGTTAACTGGTTTAGTCATTTTGGGTTCTGAAATCGACGTTTGTGAACCTGACCTTACATTTACCCTTTTAATTTCATCATCCAAATTCTCAACTGGCAGTTTTCCTTTTGATTTCAAAATAGAATCCTTCTGTTTAGTGCCAGATTTCACCGGTTTACCCGTGGAATCAGGATCACTAACCAGAGGAGTGGACACCACATGATCCTTTACTGGGTTATTATTGATTGGTCTACATTTTGTGTTCAAAAGGACTGCATGTGGTGGCGGAACTACTTTATAACCCAGACCTTCCCCATCACTAAGTTTTGAACTATGTGAGAAGAACTAGCCAAACTATGCAGTTTTTGTTTTAAAGATTCAACTTCGACTTCTAAAACTGCTTTTTCTTTTTTAGTTTCTTCCAAAGAGTTTAAATAAAACTTTATGTCATTTGATTGATTTAAGGCAACAACCTCGGTTTCCTTAGTTGTTTCCCCAAAAGTTCTATCTTTTCTTTGAAACTGCATTCATTTTGTTTTAATATACGATTAGCTTCAGTGCAGAGTTGTAAATCATTTACTAAGTTATCATTGTGTTCTAATAACCTAGCAAATTTCAGATCAATGCTTTCCCTAAATTTTTCACATTCAGAACAAGAATGTTTTGCAAATAATTGATCTAAAGAACTTACCTGTGATGAATCAGTTGAATTAGCCATCAAGGCAGAATCAGACCCTTCGGTGACTGGAGATTCTGAAATCGTGGCTCTTAGTTCTTCCTCTACCAGGTGATCTACCACATTCACAGCTTCTTTGGTATATGACATCGCTTGCTCAGCTGTAATCTCACCTTCACTAGCAGATACATTGTAACATCCGCCCATTTTGGAAAATAGAAACCCAAACCCGAATTTGTTTGGGTCAATTTTTAGAAAATCAAATACATTAGTTAGAAACTTAATTTATTTTAATCCTTCAAAAAACAATAATAATACTATTTATTCAACTTCCATTTATTAAATCAATTTATGGTAAATTCATGATTTATAGAATAAAATTTTATAAATTCATGAAGTTTATTTGTCATTTATGAGTTTTAATTATAAAACAAAAATAAAGGATTAAAATACAAGATCATTATTTTTACAAATATGTAAGGTCTATAAAATGTTATTAATATTTATATTACTTTTAAATATTCCAATTAAAATAAATAATCAAATTACAACTTCTTATTTATATTTATAAAGTCTACAAAGATTTAATAAAAAAAGTTGTTAAATTACAATTAAAGTTTTAATAAATTTAAAGTTTAAATTGCAATTATTCTTTTATTTATTTAAATTATTTAATTTTATATTTATTTCAAATTCCAATCATAACCCCCTTTTAAAAGACTTATAACTCACCATTAACACCATTCATAACCTACTCCTAACCTCAACTATAAAAGCAAGTCTTAGGCCTCACTTTTCATTTGCTCATTCTCTAAAAATCTCACTCTCATATATTTCTTTCATCCATTGGTTATGATCATTTTAAAGAATTTTATTTTACAAGAAATTTCAAGAGTTCTTAATACTAAGGTAATCTTTTATTGCTTTTATATTATACATTTTAATCATCCTAACATCCAATTGTTCTCATGACTTTATGTTCTTACTATTATTCTTTCTTCTACCAAATCTCTTTTTATTTTAATCATTATCATTTGATCATTAACATTTTAATAATCACTAATCTTATAACAATCACTAATATTCCTAAATCAAGCTAACAACACACTAACATAAACAAAGAATCCCGTTTGCATATGGACGGCTATGCCGCTGCATTCGGTTATTCCACAAGATTATTTTTCTAAATGATGGCTATGCCAAAGACTTAGAATATTTTTATAATTCAAATGAAGACTAATATACCATATATTGACATAATAAATTGATCTAACCCGTTTCATGCTTTTACGAATTTAAAAGTGCACATAAGTGCCTTACTACAATTCTGGCAGAATATAATCTTACTTCAACCGACCATAACTTGATTATAACAAACTAAATTTGAGTAAAATCAGACTCCAATGTTAAGTTCATTGAATTACCCTTTCAACGACAGTTTATACGTTTTCAAACTCAATCGGACGACTCCACAATAGCCTTCACAAGATAAGTGCGCATTTCAGAACCTTCTGTCTTGTGCTGCTTATTTAACCTATTTACGGATCTTTTCATAAAAATGTTTCTGAACAAAAGTTGTCTGGGAGACTTTGAACTAGTCAAATGTAAATTTTTATAATTTTATGAAACAGTTTACTATTTTAAAAACTTGTTTAAACAGATACCAAACATTCTGTCCAAAATCTAAAATTGGTACAATAATCGTTTTTCAATCTACCTTTCGCTTATTGGCATTCCTAAGCGTCCTAACTTCTTGTAATGAATTCCGACCTCAAGTTATTGTTTCTTTTTATCATTTAGGACATCACCTTTGACTCTTGAACATCCAATCTTTCTTATGTACTCTACAACCATCACTATTATTGTGAGTATTTCTATACCCCTTTTTCATATTTTTACACTTTGGGGTGAAACATGTTACTTCATAATCATTGTACTTGTAAAAGTTTGATTCTTGTAAACTTATGGCAATTTACTTGTGTGTTGTGGTTAGTTGAACCTTGTAGCTACCATGTAATGTCGAATATATGTACAATCATTAACTATTGCTAGCCTGGCGACGTCATAGATCTATGGGCCTGACAAGCCTGCTTGGTTGATCCAAGTACACTTAGCTAATCGTATATACTTGTAAACGTTTGAGACTTGTAAAACTTTGTCAAGGTTTGATTGTGCATTCTGTCTTACATCCCTAGTTACTTTGTTCTCTAACTTACAACATGAATTGTCATCTTTTATATACTTATGTATTGAAAACTATGGAAACCTCACCAACTTTATAGTTGACCCTTTATTTTTAACATGTTTCAGGTTTCGTACTTGAAGATCTTCTTGTGCTCATATAGGACTTGGACCTAGACTAATTGAAAGACTTATGTTATTGGTTGTATCTTGATTGTTATGTTATTGTTTTATTTGTCTTGTAATGTTTAATGAATAATGACATTTAATATTATTTCAACTTAATTAGTTCCATGTGCTATGAGCAATCGTCTCCCATTCGTCCGTCCCGATGATTCCGTCGTAGGTCGGGGTGTGACATACATCATCCAGTGCTTCGACAAAGGCAATATTTGATTCCCTTGGAGAGACAAATCGGAAGGACCAATCTTGACCTTCATCACCTTGAGCAGTCAGAGCCTTTGTCTCTTTACTTGAAGAAGCAGTTCCAATCATGTCTTTGTCTTGACGGTTGAAAGTGGGAAATGGGTTACCATTTCCAGTTTTCTTGGGCTTTACACATTCACGTTTAAAATGACCCTTTTCACCATAGTTGAAACATGTGACTTTGGTTTTGTCAAAACCAAAAGTCGTATCTTTAGTGGCGACTAAATTTTGCCCCATCTTTTTGACAAACTTCTTAGCTCTTCTTACTGCACTTGCTAGAGCTCACATGATGTCCATTCTTTTCAGCTCATTCTCATCAACTTGCTTGTAATCCTCATCAGCAAGATGACAATTTCCAATCTTACCGGCAACTAGACCATCATAAGATTGTATCACTGCTGCTAGAAGATCCATATGCTCCTTAGCCACTTCCACTGTGATATTACCGAGATTCTCGGTCTTCAACTTTGTAGTATTGGCCTCAGGAACTGTGTATTGGGTGCAAGATGATCCTGACATTTCAGTTCCTGATGCAGTGGTTTGGGAAGGAGCAGAAGAACTAGACACGAATGTTGTTTGTAACGGTGCTCCTGAAACAGCTGGAGTCGGAACTGAGTTGTAAAGTAAAGGATTCTAAACATAGGATCCTTTCTTCGACTTGTATTTCATTCTCAGTTCTTCATCTTTTAACTTCAAGATGAAGTCATTTATGTCTAATGTCACAAGAATGTCGTTCTGTCTCAGATTAGACACAAATGAATCCCATTTCTCAGGCAAACCATCAGCAAAGCTTGAAACTTTATTTCCATTGATGTGGTTACGCCATGAGTGTAGAGCTCACTCATTAGATGATAGAATCTGTCAATAATATCATCTAAGCTCTGATTCCCTATCGAAGAAAAATTATCAAACTTCTTCTTGAGAGCTTTAGCCTTTAGTGCCTTTAAAGTTGCATTTCCATCTTATCTCTTCTCCAATGCATCACATAGCTTTTTAGCCTGCTTGTTCTCAAAGAACTGATGAAAAATATCCTTTGGTATCAACTGAGTCAACAAGGCATAAACTTTCTTCTCAGCATTGAAGAGAATCTTCTGAGCTTCACTCATTCCTCCCAAGGTTAACTTGACTCCATTAGCACTGACTGGTATTATGTAATCAGTCTCAATGGATGTCCAAAGATTGGGATCAACTCCATTTAAGTAAATCTCAAACTGATGTTTCCACTGAGGATATTCATCTAACGTTAATAACTTTGGCGTTTTATTATGGTTACCAATCTCATTCTCCAGAAGAAGTAGGTTCTTGATGCGTGAGTCCTTTCCGGCAGTAAACGCAGCAAATTGATCTTCCATTTCTACAAACTTGGTACTTGGGGAACAGAACAGCTTCAATCGTGCAAATGGACAATGAGTATGGATCACTCGTACGAATGAAGGGTGCGAATGAATTCAATCGTGCGATTGGATTCAGTGGTGCGTATGAACAGGGCGATTGGAATCAAACGACAGGAGTTGTTCAGTCGTGCGAATGAGGAATGCGACTGAGTTCAGTCGTGCGAATGGAGTATACGAATGAGATCAATCGTACGAATGAGCTATTCGTGCGATTAAAGGCTGCTGTTTTTGCAAAATCGAAGATTTTGACACTTTGATACAAATACGATTTTTCTAGGAACCCTAATCTGCCGTATAGTGAAAAATTGAAACTTTAATGCCAGAAAACGTCGAAAACACTTTTAGAAGCAAAGTGGTGACTCTTTTGATTAAAACGTAGGTTTTTTACACCAAACCTAATTGAATCAAACGCAAAATCAAGAGCCAAAGCTCTGATACCACTTGTTAGGACCGTGTACGTACGGAGTACTAAGTGATTCTGCGTTTAAACCGGATCAAATAGTGCGGAATCCTATTTGATTGGCGATCCAATCAGTGAGAACGATAACCCGATCGATATAAGATTGAAATAAACGTTAAGAACGAGTAGGAATCGATCAGGAACGAACTATGAACTTGGACAGGCTGTTTGGGACGCTCTGGACGGCTAGGGTTTATGTGTATTCGAAATATCTCTTCAAGTGTTATGTTTTTCCACGAATTAGGTGGTATTTATAGGTTAGTGGTTTTCATTCGTACGACTGAACCATTAGCATGGTTCAGTCGTGCTACTGAATCATGCGATTGAGTTATACGCACGACTAAAGGTTTAGTCGTGCGACTGAGTCAATCTTATGTCTTAATCATACGACTGATCCAGTCTCCTGGTTTAGTCGTGCGACTGGTCCATAAGCATGATGTATTCATGAGTATGGTCCATAAGTATGGTCCATTAGCATGAATAATCACCCAACTAGGTTGAACATAATACTCAATCATTATTGACTTAGAATTGTCTACAACAACCTCAAACCTATATAAGAAGTTCATACATATGAATCAAAGATAAATAAACATCAAATCATATATCATATTTCATTACTTCGTCAAATTACACATATGTAAGACATGAAAGACTTTTACATTTAAGCACATAAACTAGGAACACATGTATCTACAATCAATAAGCTAACGATGCAAGAAAACCGAAAACTGATGATAAACCAAATAACTTTCTTTATAAACAAATTGTTTAACTCAATCAAAAACCTCAAATATATTTAATCACAAGGTGTTTAACATAGAAACCCTAACATGACTAACCATCTCACTTGATAAGAACTATCCACCCGAAAGCAACCTAGAATGATTTAGCCACTCATGGTCTTCATTACTTCTTCAATCTTGAGTTGATGATGATCAATGATGATTTTTATGTGAATTGGAAAGCTTGCAAGCACAAAAAGACTCCTTGAAATCGCCTATTTTCGGCTGGAAAAAGTATCCTCTCGAATTAGGATTGAATATGTTTAAATAACTTGAAAATCCATAAAATTTGGGTGTTTGTTGATGATCGGCGTATGATACGCCGACCCTGGGCGTATCATACGCCCAACCCTGTTTTCTGAGGCCTAACTTTCTGTTTTTTCTTCATCAAATACGCCCACAAATACACAGTCATACGCTGACCGGCGTATGATACACCCATACCCGGCGTATCATACGCCGGTATGGGGTTTACTAAGCCATTTTTGTAACTTCCCTTATTTTCAACTTCAATCCTTGTAGTTTCGTCTTTTGCTCATTTTTCTCCAAAAACAAGTCTTCTTTAACTACAATTCCTACAAATCAAACACCAACAAAGTAAACTTGTTCCACACTAATCACAATTTAAAATCGTGCTTTTAAATTAATTAAACACTGAATTGTTACCACGTGATCAATAACGTATAGACTAACAACCGACCCAACTTGTTACAATGTCAAATAAAAGTATTTCACGTCAAAACGTAGGCAACGTCAAAACATAGATAATCTCAAAGCATATACAAAAATATGCATGTAAACATTTTATATCTAAACCCACTCATTTCTAATCAAATTTGAATCAAAACGTATGCAACGTCGAAACATAGATTATCTCAAAGCGTATAGAAAAATATGCATGTAAACGTTTTATGTTTGGCCTGACTTACACCGACAAATAACCCAAAACTTTAGAAATATAAGGGGGTTAAATCGACAAATAACCCAAAACTTTATAAATATAAGGGGGTTAAAGTGACATTTTATAAAGTTTTTAAAACGTGTTAGGATGTGAATGTGTTAAAGTTGATCAGTTAGAACATTTAATAAACAAATTATTTAAATATTATTACTATTATTATTATTATTATTATTATTATTATTATTATTATTATTATTATTATTATTATTATTATTATTATTATTATTATTATTATTATTATTATTATTATTTAAATATTACTGTTATTTTATTTTTAGTTACCGTAGAATCCTATATGGCTTAATATATGTATAATTATTATATAAATATTACTATAATTTTATTTTGATTATTATATTGTAGATTCCTATATCTTCCTATCTTCCTATTCTAATAAAAGGGTAAATGGGGTGCTACGTGTCAGCACCACAATCATTGGGGTGACACGTGTCAGCACCACAATCATCCTCATCAAAATTTTCCCGCCTCTCTCTCCTATTAAATAATTACCTTAATTACTAATAATACTATTTTAATACTTTTTAATAATTAATAAATTAAGAAAGAAATCTATTTATTAAGGTTATTTCTTAATAAATTAATAGTTTGAAATTATCAAATTTTGGAGTTGTAATAAGAAAACTTTCAAAAATGACATTTTATAAGGTTTGTTTAAAACAAAATATTTATTTTCAACAAAAGAAATTTAAAAACAAAATTCTGAAAAGTTGATATTACCGTTTTTTTATTTCAGTCATAGCATATTTTAGAATATCATTGTTTAATTAATAAATTTATTATATTAATATTTTATTTATTTAAACCGTGTAATACACGGGTTTACTAAAGCTAGTGGATTAATATATGTATAACTATGTTTTAATAACTCGCGTGTCGCTCGCGGAAATTTCACCATATTCCCAAATATCAAAGTGCGAATCACGTAACATGATAACGTATATACCAATAATCGAGCCAATTTGTTTTTGAACTAGATTTACGTCGAACCGTAAAGCAAATCGAATTTTACCGTTGAACGAAACGTATTATACTTGACCCGACTCTTTCCAAACAAAATCATGTCAAAACATAGTCCAACTCAAAACGTACATAAAAAACATGTGGAGCTGCGCCGTATGTGACATGATAAAGTATAGATTACCATCATTCTGACTCTTTTCTGAACTAAATTTACATTAAAACGTAGAGTAACTCAGATTTATACCGTCAAATAAAAACATTTATATTCGACCCAACTTATTTCAGAACAAATTTACGTCAATATGTAGGCAAACGTCGAAACGTATATCTTCTCAAAGCGAATATAAATATATGCACAAAACATTTTTTACCCGAGTGGAAAGGTACGAAAAACCTTAACTTTAAGAATCTAAATTTACCATAAAACGTTTAATAAACAAAATATAAACATATTATTGTTAGTATTTAAATATTATTATTATTATTTTAATAAAATTACTACAGTAGAATCTTTAATGGATTAATATATAGGACACGTAAACCCAAAACTTTAAAAACAAAGAAGGTTAAATTGACATTTTATAAAGTTTCAAAACATGTTAAGATGTAAAGGTGTCAAAGTTAACCACGTATAACATTTTATAAATATTATTATTCTTTTATTATTATTAAAATCAACAATCAAACCAATAATTGTTTTAGTTTACATCTATACAACACTTTCAAACCATACCTACAAATCTCTATAGAACCAGATTGTGATAATCCCCACATCCAACAAACCAGACCGTAATTATACTCACCTCCAATTAAAAACAACTATTACATATACATTAATAATTAAAAACATTGTATTACACAATTACTATTAAATGATTATTATTATTATATTAGTATTATTTAAATAAACAATTATTAAACAATTACTATTTAATTATTATAATTATTACTGTTCAACTACATATCAATTAATATAGATATTATTATTGATGTTCAGCTACGTATCAATTAGTATAGATGTAACTGTTGAACCCAAAAGTTCTTGTAATTGTTTATAGGAACGGCTTGAAAAGATTGAAAAAGTTCTGGGATATTTAATAGAATAAAAATTTAGATGTTAGAAATATGGTTTTTTCTCAATCATATAATTTATATAATTTTTTCTCAATCATATATATAGGGGTTCTATTGAAAACTACATTATAAAAGAAAATCATAAAAATCACTTTTTAGTCATTAATCAAAGGTCAAGATTACAAATGACAGTTTTTTATTTTATATAAATTTAATACGGCAATTATTAATAGTGAGGGGTAAAATTGGCAAACACTGTTTTTTTTGTTTCTACAATTATGCCTATAAAAAAGGAAACAATGTTCATTTCCTCTCCGGTATATATTAATATTTTTAAAATATTTTTATCATTTTATTTTATTTTCTCCATTGCGAAAATCGAAATTTAGAGTACATATATAGAACAATGGAGTTACATATATGTATCAACATAGTTACATATATGTAACAAATAGAGTATATATATGTAACAACCAAAACTGTTAGAAAATTTAAAAAATATTTATATAAATGAGATGACATATTAAAAGTTAAATATATCTAAAAAGAAAAATTATGTATGCATAACAACAATTTTACATATATGTTCTTATAGTAAAATTGCAAATCTTCATTTTCATATGCTTTCATATATGTAAATCTTTTGAGTTCATTATTGTTTTCTACAATTCATATTCTTTGTACATGATATTTTTCCATCCACTTCATTACCATCTTTATCTTGGTTACATATACGTATCAAGTTCTTCATCATCATTATCATCATCCCCTCATCATCTTTATCTTGACATGACATGAAAAAATTCTTCTTTATTGAATAGTTTTACGTCCCTTAAATGTAAGACCCCGTTTCCGGGACGCTACAGTTGGTCATTCATCGCACTCAAAACATATAATTACATTTTTCCTTTCTTAAATAGTTGTAACGGAAACATTAAAAACATAATTTCATTCCGTCAAAATACTGTTGCACCTTAGTACAACCGTTCCTTTAACAATATCATGTTACATTTATTACAAAAGCATTAAACATAAAGATGCCATCCAAAATACGCTGAGTAGCCGCCCCATGTCATCCTCAGCAACATACCTGCCAACTGGAAACACATCAAAGTCAGCGTTGCTGAGTGAGTTCTAGTTTTATAATAAAACTTACTTTTCTTTCGTAAAACCGTTCTTTACTTTCTTTAATAAAAACATTCGTTACATACATGCATTCACACATCATACGTACATACAGATAATATCATTATTATCTTCGTCATTTCGTTCGTTACATTCATCATTCATCATACATCATTATCTTTCACTTCTTTCTAGATCTTGTCAGACTTTACCCTTTACATGGCACACAGCCACGATTACTGAGGTCGAATGACAAGGATCCCATTTCATACATTATTAGGATATTTCATTAACGTTCATTTCATACATTCATTCTTTCATTCATCTCTTGCTCATTACCCTTCATTACTCGAATTTTGCCTCATGCAATATCCCCGACTCATGCTCGAAAGCTGATGATGTGCCGGGACCTGCTCACAAGTCCCCGACTCATGTCCGAAGACTGACACAACACCGGGATACGCGACAAAGATCTCACATGAGTCAATCACAGGGATTGAACTCCATCCGAGGCCGTTGCAACACAAAGTCGCTCACCTCATTAGCAATCTCAATGATTGCACGCTATCCGAGTCTTTTGCACCCCCTAGGGTTGCTCACCTCATTGCCCATCTTAATGATAGCGAGCTATCCGAGTCTTTTGCAACAACAAGGTTGCTCACCCCAAGGCAACATCACGATAGCACGTTACTCGAGTCTTTTGCAACGACAGGGTTGCTCACCTCATACATATGCATGGCTTTATGCTACACCCCCGGAGTTATGCGTAACCCGGGTAACCATCATCCATTACACCCCCAACATTATGGGTACTACACCCCCACCGAAGTGGGTACATCACCCCCATCAACATGGGTACATCACCCCCATCAACATGGGTACATCACCCCATCGAAATGGGTACATCACCCCCATCGAAATGGGTACATCATCGAAGATCAGTCACGAAGACTGGAACCCTTGCGTGCACACAATAGGATAGCTGAACCTCTCACGATTGAGCTTAAGGCATTAGAGCCGTGCACCTCACTACGCTTCACTTACAAGCCTCACACGATTTCATTTATTCATGCATTCATTCATTCATTACGTTCCTCTTTACTTTATCTTCCACTTTACGTTACATAATACTTTCATTTCATTCATTAACGCTCAACGCAAAGCCATAGAAAGATAAACATACACAGCAAGGAACACAACATAAACAGGAACATACAGCATCATCATATGTACGCATCAATCATACATCACATCACGCACATCATACATACCATGCATCACACGCACCGATGTGCCTAACATAACACATAACATCATACATATCATTATCATCTCCATCAACATCATCATCATAATCTCATCATCATGCGTCCTCTTATACCGTCCATGCCCATCACATCGTCGAGGAATTTCATTTCGGCTATCATCTCTGAGCACTTAGGCGAATGGGCATCTATGCGAATGGACCCTATGCGAATGGACTATGGGCGAATGGACATCTATGCGAATGGACTCTCAGTCGCATAACTTTCATACGTATGGCCTTCAGTCGCATGACTTCAGGCGTATGGGCTTCAATCGCATACCCTTCGTGCGAATGAACCTCAGTCGCATGGCCTCCAGGCGCATGGACTTTAGTCGCATAACCTTCGTGCGAATGAATCTCAGTCGCACAACCTCTCAATCGCATGACTACCAAGCACATGAACTTCAGTCGCATGACCATCATGCGTATGGACCTCAGTCGCATGGCAAACATGCGCATGGACCTCAGTCGCACTTCAGTCGGCCGAATGGCCTCCAGTCGCCCTCCAGTCGGTCACCTAGTCCTAGCTGGTGCAGAGTGCAGTTAGCTCGACTGCAGCCGCGGGTTTTCGACCTCCAACTCCTTCCAAACCTCTTTTAAGCTCAAATCAACCCTTTAAAGGTTAGGGAAACATACCATGACCTCATACAAGCATAACCAAGCAAGAAATCGAGCTTCAAACGCATCATACACATACATACATACATCAAAACGGGTCTTCACCCAAAACTCGAAAATAGGTTTTTGGACGTGTTCCAGCCCCAAAATCAGTTGAAAACATGTAAAAGAGGGGTCCTAAAACTCACCTTAACGATCCCGTCGAGTAAAGCTTCGATTTGACACGCTCCACGTCGAATTCCACGCCCAAATCCACCTGAACCAACTTTTCTCCTCTTTTCTCCTACTCTCCTCCTCTCCTCTCTTGGCTGAAAAATGGGGAGAATGGGAGTGTTTTCCCCCTTTTATACTCCCATGCATCGAAGTTTCTCTCGTTGGCGGGTTTGGTCCCTCGACTTCGGACTTTATTTCTTTTTCTTCTTTCGTCGGCTTCAAAGGAAATTTCCGGGTGTTACATTAAACGTTTAATTGGTTTGATTACACAAGATTTTTGTGGTTCATTGTTGTTCTCGATGTCAAATTCGGAACACGAGAGGGATGTCGGTGGTGGTAATGTTGGTTCGAACTTCCACAAAATGTATACAACGACAAGCTGGTTAAGATTGTGTTGTCGACGAATAGATCTTCAAAGTTCTACGGTGGCTGGTGGTGACGAGGCGATACTAATGGTGGTGTTTCATGAGAGCATATGTAATAGTCAAAATTAAATTAAATCAAACCCATTATTTGATAAATTTAAATACAAAATTAGAAAATTTAATAAATCAATTCAAATTGAGATCGAGAAAGACTAGAGATTTAGTCAAATAGAATAGAATATACTATAACTAGGATAATTGTTAAATGACATAAAAGCCCTTTAGAGTAAAATAAAAAAATATATTAAAAATATATGATTTGTTGAGAGTGGTTTTTATGGTTTTCAATAATAAATGAGGTTTTCATATGATCCCTCCTATATATATATATATATATATATATATATATATATATATATATATATAGATATAGATAATATATAATATATATATATATATATATCTATCTCTATATATAGATATATACTATGTTATATCTATAGATATACATATGTATATCTATATTGATATATCTCTATATATATATAGATATACATATATATATATATATCTATATATATATTCTCATACTATATATATATATCCCTATATATATATATCTATATATCTCTATATATATATATCTCTATCTCTCTCTATGTGTGTGTGTCTATATTGTGTCTATCTATGTGTCTCTCTCTCTCTGTGTGTCTCTCTCTCTCTCTCTCTCTCTCTATCTCTATCATTCTCTATCTCTCTCTCTCTTCTCTCTATCTCCTCTCTCTATATATCTCCTATGTATATATATATATATATATATATATGTAGGGGAGGGATCAAATGAGAACTCTCTTTTTTGTGAGAACTCTAGGAACCAATATGAACCACTAGATTTCAATGGCAAAATTGTAATTAACAACAATATAATCAAAAAAATCATAAAATAAAAATTAATAAAAAAATAAAAAAAGTAAAAAAACAGAAGTGTTTCTCTCGTTTCCCTCTACCATTAAAAAAAAAAAAAAAATTATAAAAAATAAAAAAAATCTCGTTTTTTTACGAACGTCATTTTACACATATGTAATTCTTGGAATTACACATGTGTAAAACAGAATTTACACATATGTAATGACTCATTTACACATGTGTAAATAACGAATGGACGAATTTTTTAAAAAAAATATATCAATATGGTAGGCGTTGGAAAGATAAAAAAATAATGAAATTAATGGTGAAATTTTTATGAAAAAATAATGTCGTGAAAAAAAGTTATGAACGTTTTTAAAAAAAGGTGGAAGTGGCATGTGACTTGCATGTGACTAAAATGTGTGGTTGATATTGGTTCCTAGAGTTCTCACTAAAAAGGGTGGTTCTCAAGATAACCCTACCCTATATATATATATATATATATATATATATATATATAGGGGAGGGTTCAAATGAGAACCACCTTTTTTTGTGAGAACTCTAGGAACCAATCTCAGCCACTCATTTTTTATCACATGCAAATCACATGCCATTTTTCCCCTTTTTTTAAAACGTTCGTATCTTTTTTTCACGACATCATTTTTTCAAAAAAATTTCACCATAAAATTTAGTATTTTTTTATCTTTCCAACGCCTACCATATTGATATACTTTTCTAAAAAAATCTTCAATCCGTTATTTACATATGTGTAAATCTAGTTATACACATGTGTAGTACTGGATTTACACATGTGTAAATCCGATATTACACATGTGTAAAACGAATTTCGTTAAAAAAACGGAAATTTTTTTTATTTTTTATAAAATTTTTTATAATTTTTTTATGAAAGAGGGAAAGTAGAGGAACATTTTTGTGTTTTTATTTTTTTATTTTTATGTTATTTTTTGATTTATAATTTTTTAAATATGTTTTTGTTAATTACAATTTGCCATTAAGAACTAGTTATTGAGATTGGTTCCTAGAGTTCTCACAAAAAAAGCTAGTTCTCATTTGATCTCTTCCCTATATATATAATATATATATATATATATATATATATATATATATATATATATATATATATATATATATATATATATATATATATATATATATATATATATATATATATATATATATATATATATATGTATATATGTATATATATATATGTATATATGTATATATGTATATATGTATATATTTATATATGTATATTTATATATGTATATTTATATGTATATTTATATCTGTATATATATATAAATATATATATATCTATATATATATATATATATATATATATATATATATATATATATATATATAAATGTGGTGATAATTGAGTTGTTTTTCATAATCACAGAACTATTGATTTACAGAATCAATTTTTATTTTCAGAATCACAGAACTATTGATTTACATAAATGTAAATTAAATGTGGTGATAATTGAGTTGTTTTACATATGTGTATGTCATATATGAACAATAAACTATGTAAAACAACTAAATATCACCAGTTTTAACTTACATTTATGTAAATCAATGATTCGTAACTTATATTTATGTAAATCAATAGTTCTTTTGGTTCTGAAAATAAAAAATGATTCTATAATGATTCTAATCATGTATGTATGTATGTATGTATGTATGTCTATATGTATGTATGTATGTATGTATGTATGCATGCATGCATGTATGTATGTATGTATGTATGCATGTATGCATGCATGCATGCATGCATGCATGCATGCATGCATGCATGCATGTATGTATGTACGTAGGTATGTATGTACGTAGGTATGCATGTACGTAGGTATGCATGTACGTAGGTATGCATGTACGTAGGTATGTATGTACGTAGGTATGTATGTACGTAGGTATGTATGTACGTATGTATGTATGTACGTATGTATGTAGGTACGTATGTATGTAGGTACGTATGTATGTAGGTACGTATGTATGTAGGTACGTATGTATGTAGGTACGTAGGTATGTAGGTACGTAGGTATGTAGGTACGTATGTATGTAGGTACGTATGTATGTACGTACGTATGTATGTATGTATGTATGTATGTATGTATGTATGTATGTATGTATGTATGTATGTATGTATGTATGTATGTATGTATGTATGTATGTATGTATGTATGTATGTATGTATGTACGTACGTATGTACGTACGTACGTACGTACGTACGTACGTACGTACGTACGTACGTGCGTATGTGTGTATGTGTGTATGTGTGTATGTGTGTATGTGTGTATGTGTGTATGTGTGTATGTGTGTATGTGTGTATGTGTGTATGTATGTATGTGTGTATGTATGTATGTATGTATGTATGTATGTATGTATGTATGTATGTATGTATGTATGTATGTATGTATGTATGTATGTATGTATGTATGTATGTATGTATGTATGTATGTATAATTACACTATGTTAGTTTCTCCATAAAACCTTTAGATTTCTAATTTAACCACCTAACTTTAATAATTTATAAACAAGCACACACTTAGTTTACTCAAAGTATGTGCATATACAATAACATTCACATTCACAAAAATAAAATATCTTCAGAACTATAATTTATAATATACTTCTAAAATAACTTAATAATTATAATAGATTGCTTAAATAACGTTCTCTATATGTCCTTTTTGGAATTAAATTACAAATTTAAACACACTAATATCTACTTTACAAAAGTTGATGCACGTGTTTTATACAACCATCTGTTTGTCTTTCACGTAAGTTTTGTATATATCTAACAAACCATCTTTTGGTATAATCGTTGGTTGATATATTACAACGATGTATTTTTATGTTTAATATAGTTATAATATTTCGGCATATAAAACATGTTGATTATTTCTTACTCTTTTGTACTAATATGGTTTTCACGATACTAAATAAAGATCCTCGCGGCAACGCGCGGGGTTTCAATCCTACTTCATATTAGTATTATAAAAATAGCAATGTGAATTAAAATAAGCAAAAAATAAAACTCTTGGAAAATAATCTTTTCTTTTTAAATTTTTATAAGTCGACAAATCATTTGTTTGACCCGTCTTTTTAACAAGTATATTATACATAAAATACATTTACTTCACCAACTTATATATGTATATGTAGTTTTGGTGTACAAAAACACAATCACTTATACCTAAGCAACGTGAAAAAGCTTGTTTTGAATATTGACTTTCAATAGTGTACGTGCTCGTAAGTATATGTATAACAAGTATAAATTGGTACAATACAAGTATCTCTCATATTATTAAGATATTAAAAATATGGGTGAAGAAAACAACTTTTTAAGTCGTGAAATAAAATAAAATATATGGTTGGAATTTGGTTGGAAATTTCCGACCACCTGTAACACCCGGTTATTTTCTTTGAAGCCGACAAAAGAAAGAAAAGAAATAAAGTCAAAAGTCAAGGGACCAAACTTGCCAAAACGGAAAAAAACTTGAATGAGTGGGGGTATAAGAGGGGGAGGGCAGCCCATTCTCCCCTCATTCTCCCCCTTTCATTCGGCTAGAGAGAGAAAGAGAAAGGAGAGAAGGGCAAGTTCGGATTTTGAAGGATTCAAGGTGCCAAAGTCGAGGTTTAGCGAGTTTGTGTGAAGCTTTACTCGTAGAGGTCGTTAATGTGAGTTCTAGGACCCCTCTTTTACATGTTTTCAACTGATTTGGGGCTGGAACACATAGTAAAACCCGTTTTTGAAGTGTGTGTGTTGAACCCGTGTGTATGTGTTATTGTGTGATTCGTGTGGGGTTTGATTTCGGGCTTGTGTGTGCTTGAATGGTGTTGTGGTAGTTGTTTCTAAGGTTTAGGATGGTCGATTTGAGCTTAGAACAGGTTTGGGAGGGCTTGGAGGCCGAAAATGGCAGTTTGGGTTCGGGATGAACTGCATTCTGCATTAGTTAGGGCTATGCGACCGAATGGCATGCGACTGGAGGCCATACGGCCAAAAGGCATGCGACTGAGGTCCATGCGCACGGGTGCCATGCGACTGAGGTCCATACGCATGAAAGTCATACGACTGAAGTTCATGCGCCTGTAAGGTATGCGATTGAAGGTTATACGACCGAGGTCCATGCGCCTGGAGGCCATGCGACTGAGGTTCATACGCACGAAGGTTATGCGACTGAAGCCCATGCGCCTGAAGTCATGCGACTGAAGGCCATACGCATGGAAGCTATGCGACTGAGAGCCCATATGCATAGGTGTCCATTCGCCCATAGTATTCATCTGCATAGGTCCATCCGCATAGGGTTCATTCTCCTGTTGTCCATTCGCCTAAGTGTTCAGTCGCATGGGAGGCCATGCGAATGAAGGGTGTTTATACGCCCAAGTAGGGCTCATGCGCCCGAAAGAACTTAGTTTATTATATGATTCTCGGGAGAAAAGGGTAAATGTAGGCTTTGACCTGGAAGATTCCCGTGGGTTTATGTAAGTTGACTTTTTGAAGTCATAGATGATATGATGGGCATGTATGATAATGTAAGATTGATGCTTATATGATGGTGTATGTGACGTGTGATTGATGCCTATGCATGATTGATGTGTGTATGATGATGTTATGCTTATGTACGATATGATGATTATGTTCCTTATTACGTATGTATGATGTGACTTTACGTGGTGTGATATTGTTAATGAACGTAAAGTATTATCTTAACGATGTGGAAGATTTAACATAATGAAAGTGGAACATAATGAATGAACGAATGAAAAGCCTTGCAAGCAACTGGAAGGAGGTTCACAACTCATTGAGAGTTGTTAGCCCAACTGTGTGTGTCTACAGCGTGCAATTTTGGCTAACTCATAAGGGTTCATACACATAGTAAGAGTTCAGTCTCGGTGACTGCTCCAATACGTGTGATGTCCTAATTACTGTGTGTTATACAGCGTGCGATCATGGTGAACCCATAAGAGTTCACACACACAGGAGGAGTCTGTCCTATGGACCACTCCGTACGTGCGATATGGGGTCCTTGTCGCTTAACCCTAGATGAAATTTCTTGGTGCTCTAGAGGGGGGTTAAGTACATGACAAGACCTAGATAGAAGTGAAAGATAATAAATGTACGAAAAGTGCGATAAGTACGAAATGTGCAAACGTGCGATATGTACGAACGATGATGAAGATAATAACTATTATCTATGTGTACGTATGATGTGTGATCACGTGCGATAGTAAGGAAAATGTTTAATGAATGAAAGGTAATGTAATGTTTTTACAAAACTAGAACTCACTTAGCGACGCTGACTTTTATGTGTTTCCATTTGGCAGGTAAAGTTGTTGAGGATGGCACGGGGCGGCTACTCGGCTCATTTTGGATGGCATCCAATTTATAATGCTTTTGTGATGTAATGGAACAAGTATTTTGTAATTGGACAACGATGTACTATTTTGCAAAAGCTTTTATAATGAACTGAAATGTCATTTTTGAATGTTTCCGATGCGTTGTTTATTTAAGTTAAATGTAAATATATGTTTTCTGTGCGATGATTGGCCAGCTGTAAGTGTCCCGGGAACGGGGCCTTACAAGTTGGTATCAGAGCCAAAGTTTAAGTGAAACGGGTAAATTTTCCAAATAAACCTTAACTTAAACTGAAAATGGGACGGAAAGGGAATGGGATGCCAATCTGAGTAGCTGCGTGCCATGAGGTATTTTCTTAATGTTAATCTGTATTACGTGTGCATGTTATGTGATTTATGTGCCTTTAGTAGATTTAGATACTGATGTAGTCAGGATAGGAAATGCTTGGGGTATGAAGAGTAAAGTAAGTGGCTAATCACAACTGGCCACTGTAATTAGGGACTTACTATACTTGACGTAAACTAAGCTATTCCCTTGAATGACCGTGTTAGTGTTTGAATCTTATAGTGTGTATAGAGGATGGCCGGTGGTAGATCTTGGAAGGTTTCGCCAGGTGAAGGTTGTGGTGGACGTGGTGCTGGACCGCGTGTCACGAGAAGTATGACTAGGGCTGCTGATATGGCACTCGAAGAGCCTGAGATCCATCACCTGGAAGGCGGTGATGATAGTGCTAACCTGAGGACCGCATTGAAAGAGGTTGTGGTTGAGGGAGTTCAACAGGTTATGCAGACGATTCTGCCGTCCATGGTGACTGAGGTAATTAGGGCGGTGAAGGAGCCGACCGTGATGGAAGTGAACAAGAAGGGTAGCAGCGACAAGAATTGGAAAGGAAAGCGGGTTGAACGTGAGGGTTTCACTCCAAACAACAAGGCTGCGAGGGTGGATGACCGACGTGTGGTCACACCCAATATGGGGGTGAAGAGTTGTGGTAATTGCGGGAAGAAGCATACAGGAGAGTGTAGGTGGGGATAAAACCTCTATTTCAAATGTGGGAGGCCCGGTCATCTGGCAAGAGATTTTGGGGTAATGAAGTGTTATAACTGTGGCGAAAGGGGTCACATAAGCAAGGATTTGTAAGAGGCCAAGGGCAGAGAGTTCTAGAGCAAGGAAGACGACCAGAACTGGAGGGCAGGAGGCGAGCGCAGGGCTTTCACGATGACTCAGGAGGAGGCTAGGACGGACCCCGATGTTGTGTCAGGTACGTTTCTAGTAAACCGAACTCTAGCTTCTGTGTTAGTTGATTCTGGTGCTAGTAAGAGTTTCATTTCTGCTGCCTTTTGTGCTAAGTTCCCATTAGGAGTAGAAGTATTGATAAGCCCTTCGATGTAGAAACTGCCAAAGGTAAGTCTACCAGGATTTTGATGTGATAGATGGTTGTGATGTGGAATTAGAAGGTCATAAATTTCCAGTTAGACTATTTGTGATGACCTTAGGTGGTTTCGACGTAGTTCTTGGGATGGATTGGTTGGCGGACTACGAGGTGAACACTGTGTGTCGCAAGAAGATGATTCGGTTTATAGCGCCTGACGGGAGTATGGTGACGGTTTATGGTGACAGAGTCACTACGATTCCGGAAGTGATTTCAATGGCGGTGGCGGAAAAGTGTATGAGGCGTGGATGTAGTGCCTACTTGGCCTATGTTAAGGACGTGGACACGCCAACACCACAACTGTCCGATGTACCGGCTGTGTGTGACTTTCCAAATGTATTTTCCGAAGACTTACCAGGAGTGCCACCTGACCGCGAGATCGAGTTTCAGATTGATTTAATACCAGGTGCCCAACCTGTTGTCAATGCACCGTATCGGTTGGCTCTGACGGAGATGAAGGAGTTGATGGAGCAATTACAAGAGCTGCTTGATAAGGGGTTCATTAGACCAAGTATCTCTCCTTGGGGTGCTCCGGTCTTATTCGTGAAGAATAAAGACGAAAGCACGAGGATGTGTATTGACTAGGCTGACCCGTAAGGATGTGAAGTTTGTATGGGGTCAAGCTCAAGAGAAGGCGTTCGCAGAACTAAAGACGAAATTGACCTAAGCCTCTGTTTTGTCGTTACCCGATGGAAGTGAAGATTTGGTGGTTTATTCAGATGCTTCCTACTCGGGGTTGGGATGTGTGTTAATGCAGAGAGGAAAGGTTATAGCCTATGCATCCCGACAATTAAAGGTTCATGAGGTTAACTATCCTACTCATGACTTGGAGCTAGCAGCCGTGGTCTTTGCGTTAAAGACATGGAGGCACTATCTGTACGGGACGAAGTGCACCATCTTCACCGACCACGAGAGCTTGAAGTACTTCTTCGAGCAGAAAGATTTGAACACGAGGCAGAGGCGATGGTTGGAACTCATAAAGGATTATGATTGCGAGATCCATTACCATCCGGGCAGGGCCAACGTAGTGGCAGATGCCCTTAGTCGAAAGGAGAGGCCTGAACCAATGCGGGTAAAGGCTTACCAGTTGATCATGACCTCGGATGTAATGAAGCAAGTTAAGGAGTTTCAGGACGAGACATCATCTTAGCTCTGAAAGAATGAGAGGTCTGGTTGCGGAGTTGGGTGAAAACACACTCAGTGTTAGAACCCGATTCGGGCGGATGTGGATTCCTCGTTTTGGGGATCTACGGGTGAAGATCATGGATGAAGCTCACAAGACTCGGTACTCTATTCATCCCGGTGCTACAAAGATGTATCAAAACATGAAGAAAGATTGTTGGTGGCCGGGTATGAAGCATGATGTGGTGGAGTATGTGAGTAAATGCCTTACTTGCTTACAAGTGAAGGCCGAGCACCAAAAGCCGTATGGGAAGATCCAAGCTTTGGATATACCGGAGTGGAAGTGGGAGCACATCACCATGGATTTTATTATGAAGCTGCCGCGTACCGCGCTACGGTATGATGCTATATGGGTGATTGTAGATCGTTTGACAAAGAGTGCTCACTTCCTACCGATCCACGAGACATATTCATCCGAGAGGTTGGCGGATCTTTTCATTAAGGAGATTGTAACTCGTCATGGTGTGCCGGTGTCTATTGTGTCTGATCGTGACACCCGGTTTACATCTAAATTTTGGAAGAAATTCCACGATGCTATAGGGACGAGGTTACACATTAGCACGACTTATCATCCCCAGACTGATGGTCAGTCAGAATGGACCATTCAGACGTTGGTGGATATGCTTCGGGCATGTGTTATTGATTTTGGAGGAAGTTGGGATGACCACTTACTGTTAGCGGAGTTCTCATATAACAACAGTTACCATGCCAGTATTGGTATGCCCCCTTATGAGATGCTATATGGTAGGAGATGCAGAACACCCGTGTGTTGGGGTGATATTGGTCAGAAAGAGTTAGGGAGCGTCGAGGTAATCGAGGCTACGACTGAGAAGCTTGAAAGGATTAAAGCCTTTATGAAAGCAGCCAAGGATAGACAGAAGTTGTATGCTGATAAACGACGTAGACCGATTGAGTTCCAGGTGGGTGATGAAGTTATGTTGAAAGTCTCACCTTGGAAGGGTATCATTCGGTTCAGAAAGCGGGGCAAGTTGAGCTCAAGGTACATAGGGCCTTTTCGAATCATTGCTCGAGTAGGGGAGGTGGCCTATAGACTAGAATTACCAGAGGAGTTAAGTGGAATTCACCCGACATTCCATGTATCTCATCTGAGGAAATGTTTAGCAGACGAAGATACGGTTGTCCCACTGGAAGATATCGAGGTAGACGAACGGCTCAATTATGTGGAGCAACCAGTGGCGATCATCGATCGTAAAGAGAAGAGATTGGTCCCACTTGTGCGCGTACAGTGGAAGCACAAAAAGGGATCTGAGTCTACGTGGGAGACTGAAGAAGAGATGAGACAGCATTACCCACGTTTGTTCGAGGAATAACAGGTTTCGGGGATGAAACCTATATAAGGGGGTGGACTTGTAACACCCAGTTATTTTCTTTGAAGCCGACAAAAGAAAGAAAAGAAATAAAGTCCAAAGTCGAGGGACCAAACTTGCCAAAACGGAAAAAAACTTGAATGAGTGGGGGTATAAGAGGGGGAGGGCAGCCCATTCTCCCCTCATTCTCCCCCTTTCATTCGGCTAGAGAGAGAAAGAGAAAGGAGAGAAGGGCAAGTTCGGGTTTTGAAGGATTCAAGGTGCCAAAGTCAAGGTTTAGCGAGTTTGTGTGAAGCTTTACTCGTAGAGGTCGTTAATGTGAGTTCTAGGACCCCTCTTTTACATGTTTTCAACTGATTTGGGGCTGGAACACATAGTAAAACCCGTTTTTGAAATGTGTGTGTTGAACTCGTGTGTATGTGTTTGTGTGTGATTCGTGTGGGGTTTGATTTTGGGCTTGTGTGTGCTTGAATGGTGTTGTGGTAGGTGTTTCTAAGGTTTAGGATAGTCGATTTGAGCTTAGAACAGGTTTGGGAGGGCTTGGAGGCCGAAAATGGCAGTTTGGGTTCGGGATGAACTGCATTCTGCATCAGTTAGGCTATGCGACCGAATGGCATGCGACTGGAGGCCATACGGCCGAAAGGCATGCGACTGAGGTCCATGCGCACGGGTTCCATGCGACTGAGGTCCATACGCAAGAAAGTCATACGACTGAAGTTCATGCGCCTATAAGGTATGCGATTAAAGGTTATACGACCGAGGTCCATGCACCTGGAGGCCATGCGACTGAGGTTCATACGCACGAAGGTTATGCAACTGAAGCCCATGCGCCTGAAGTCATGCGACTGAAGGCCATACGCATGGAAGCTATGCGACTGAGAGTCCATACGCATAGGTGTCCATTCGCCTATAGTATTCATCCGCATAGGTCCATCCGCATAGGGTTCATTCTTCTGTTGTCCATTCGCCTAAGTGTTCAGTCGCTTGGGAGGCCATGCGAATGAAGGGTGTTCATACGCCCAAGTAGGGCTCATGCGCCCGAAAGAACTTAGTTTATTATATGATTCTCGGGAGAAAAGGGTAAATGTAGGCTTTGACCTGGAAGATTCCCGTGGGTTTATGTAAGTTGACTTTTTGAAGTCATAGATGATATGATGGGCATGTATGATGATGTAAGATTGATGCTTATGTGATGGTGTATGTGACGTGTGATTGATGCCTATGCATGATTGATGTGTGTATGATGATGTTATGCTTATGTACGATATGATGATTATGTTCCTTATTACGTATGTATGATGTGACTTTACGTGGTGTGATATTGTTAATGAACGTAAAGTATTATCTCAACGAAGTGGAAGATTTAACATAATGAAAGTGGAACATAATGAATGAATGAATGAAAAGCCTTGCAAGCAACTGGAAGGAGGTTCACAACTCATTGAGAGTTGTTAGCCCAACTGTGTGTGTCTACAGCGTGCGATTTTGGCTAACTCATAAGGGTTCATACACACAGTAAGAGTTCAGTCTCGGTAACTGCTCCAATACGTGTGATGTCCTAATTACTGTGTGTTATACAGCGTGCGATCATGGCGAACCCATAAGAGTTCACACACACAGGAGGAGTCTGTCCTAGGGACCACTCCGTACGTGCGATATGGGTTCCTTGTCGCTTAACCCTAGATGAAATTTCTTGGTGCTCTAGAGGGGGGTTAAGTACATGACAATACCTAGATAGAAGTGAAAGATAATAAATGTACGAAAAGTGTGATAAGTACGAAATGTGCAAACGTGCGATATGTACGAACGATGATGAAGATAATAACTATTATCTATGTGTGCGTATGATGTGTGATCACGTGCGATAGTAAGGAAAATGTTTAATGAATGAAAGGTAATGTAATGTTTTTACAAAACTAGAACTCACTCAGCGACGCTGACTTTTATGTGTTTCCAGTTGGCAGGTAAAGTTGCTGAGGATGGCACGGGGCGGCTACTCGGCTCATTTTGGATGGCATCCATATTTATAATGCTTTTATGATGTAATGGAACAAGTATTTTGTAATTGGACAACGATGTACTATTTTGCAAAAGCTTTTATAATGAATTGAAATGTCATTTTTTAATGTTTCCGTTGCGGTGTTTATTTAAGTTAAATGTAAATATATGTTTTCTGTGCGATGATTGGCCAGATGTAAGTGTCCCGGGAACGGGGCCTTACACCACCTTGCATGAAAGAGCGAAGTTTTTTCGGTAAATAAATACCCGGGTTTGGTGTTACACATAACTGGATGAAGAAAAACATATTTTCGGAATTACCATATTGGCATAAGTTGTTGATCCGATGTGATTCATATCAAAATATCTTTGACAATCTATTCAACATAATCATGGACACCCCTAAATTCAAGACAGTATCAAAGCAAGAGATGATATTGAGCTTTTTTGTGACCAACCTCTATTAAATCTCACCCATTGTAATAATGGGAAGATTATTAAAAATAAAGGAGATTACACCTTAAAGAATAATGATGTTACACTAGTAAGGTCATGGTTGAAAAAGCTTAAATTTCCAGACGGGTATGCGTCAAACATTGGGAAGTATGTGAACATTAAAAAAACAAAGTTTATAATTTAAAAAGCCATGCATCAAACAATTACACCGGAAAATTTATGTATTTTTAACATCTTAACTTAAATTTTTTATATTTCCTTTTTATTTATTTGTTTATTTTAATCTTGTTGGTTTGGGAATTCTAAAGCCCATAGGGCGGCTAAATAAGTTGTTAGAGTGTCGAATCTAATAAATAAAATATTGATATGAACCTACCGTGCACATACCAGTATATATGTAATTTAACAATGAATGTATTTGTTAGTTTAAGAGTATATATATAAGTAAACAATAAAAGAATGCCTTATGATGGATGTAGTTTGTAATATATGATACATTTATGCATGTTTCTTGTTCATTTGTTGCTACATTTATCACATATGGTTTATATATAGCTATTTTAACTTGTATATATGTAGTTTGAACAATGAGTGAACGAGCAGGTGCAATGACAAGTTGATGATATGTAACGATAAATGCAAGAAGAGTTGCAATGAAAAGTGGATTTGTTATTGAGTAAACTTGGTAATAATCCTGGCAATTTGTCGCAAAGTGAACGTAAAAGTTGTTTGAAATGAACGTAAAAGTTTGTCGCAAAGTGGTCGGAAAATAAAACCCTATTTTTTTGGAAATGGTTGGTGCAATTTGTCGCAAAGTTGTTTGAAAATTTTTCCAGCAAGCTTTTTTCCGACCAAAACAACTTTGTCAGTTTTTTGTCGGAAATATTGTTTGCCGTAAATATATTGACCATCTTTTTGTCAGTAAGTTTTCTAGTAATAGATAAAAGGCATTTGATCCTAAACTTTTTATTTTGTCTTTGACACTATGTGTTTTCCATTTATCGTCATTTCAGTTCCATAAGAGTAACATCATATATTTCTAGTATGAATCGACCAAAATGATTAGACAGCGTAAAGTTTGACTTGTTTAGTATTATTGTGTAATTATCGTATGTAACATTAGTGTCTGCTTATCTTATGTCTTACGAAGGAATACTTAATGGTTATCTTGGCAGTTATACTTGAACTAGTGTGTCCCAATAGATGTGTCGATTAAACTTGACGCCAAATAACTGTCTTATGTCTGTATATATTAACAATGATCCGGAACAATGATCAATATCAATAAATAATCTATTATTTTCCTATCCTATCCTATCCTATCCAATGTGTATCTCCTATTTCTTTCGATACACACTAATCACAATCTTTTTATCATCAAACAATCCCAGAATCTTATTTCCACTAAACAAAGTGGTATCAAAGCGAATCCAGAAGATGCTAATCCTATCACACTTAGATTATCCGCTGTAGATCATGGAATACCGAAGAAAGAAATCAAAACTATCACAGAAAATTTTGCTACTATTGTAGGGAACCAGGGCACTTAATGGATTTCTGCAAGATGAGAGAGAGAGAGAGAGAGAGAGAGAGAGAGAGAAGGCCACTACTCTCATAAGATAGGCTATGGAAATCAAAACAAACAATCAATCTGTAGACAACAACTATGCAGAAGAATATGTTGTTACAAGCACAAACTGTAAGTTTTGGTATGAAGTTTAGTATGTTAACACACATTATAAGAATAATCATTCTGGTAACATTACTCAATTCAAACATATAAAGAATTCATTCGGTGTTGAGTCTAGGATGGGTGAATCAAATATCATGTTCATAAGAGGCATAAGGATCACAAAGTTAAACTAGAAAAAAAATTGCAAGAATTTATAGTGTGTTTTACTCTCCAGGCTTAGACAATAATGTTTTTAAGTCTAGAACAACATTGGCTTCAAGGCTATGTTGTTTTAATGGAAGGAAATACTCGCAAGATCAAACCTTTATTCCCTAGACTGATTTTATCTAAGGTCATACGGACAAATCAATTGGTAGAGAAGGAAGAGGTTAAGAAAAAAAAAAGTCGCTCACACAAGAACAAGAAAACTTGTATCATTCTAATAAGAACAATTATCTAAAATCATACTTTCAAACATTATCATTATCTACATCTACACCCGATGTTAATTGGTGTGAAGTCGCTGGATCGGTAGACATCCGAGCATGTTCTTGACGGAAGGATAAACAACCAAGAGACAAACAATAGAACGAACTATAATAAAATGGTTTCATTGATAAAACCTAATGATTACAAGCTCGTTACAACATAAGAATCACGACTCTTGGCAAGGGGAGATCGAGCATGATCTCCCCTCTCATCCGGCAGCACCTAGGCCCCGGGCACTCTCTCAAAACCCTCATCTCTCTACACAATGAAACTGGTATTTATAGGCCTCAGCCCATATCAGATGCGACTGGGCCCATTCGTACGATTGGGCCATGCGTATGGTTCAATCGTACGACTGGACCATACTTATGGTTCAGTCTTACGAATGTCCCAATCGCATCTCTCAGTCGCACGACTGGTCCATTAGCATGGCTCAGTCGTACGACTGAGTCTCATTCGCAAATGCCCCTACGAATGACCCAGTTTTATGTGTTTACAACATATCAGGTGTATTACATTAAGCCTATACTATTCGACAAGCGACGGACACACTATATATGACAATATATGCACCAACAAATTCCCCCTTGGACGTTGCTTGCGAATAGTAGATAACACCTCTTACAATCTTCAGTCAATCTTTGCTCTGGTTTCCAATAGAATCAAACGAAAAACATATTAGCCAACGTTGCCGATCCGTCAGGTTGCTACAGTATCCCTGAAAATGAATTTAGGCACAATAGCTTTCGTTTACTTTGCAGAACACCATCATAGCAGCAAGATTCCCCATATGACTGATTTTTCCAGATAATGACATGAACAGTTTTCCATTGCTTCAATCTTCACACAGGCTAACCTAATTAACATTAACACCTATAGAAATTCCCCCTCACATTCAGCATATCCCAATATATAAACGTTGTGCTATCCTGGCGTCTTCATACGGTGTATTGGGCAAAAAGTAGAAGGTTCCAATCCACAGCTGACAATCTCAAACAAATCAGCATGCACTCAGATTCATTATCAGAAACCGGCTCACATCATCACTTTCTGATTGCGTCTTCAATTTCTCTAAACATGGATTCCCCCTAAGAGTCAGAATCCTCTCTGTGTGGATAAATAAAACTTGATTGGCCCATAAATAGTCAGATGCTCCTAAAAACCCCACAAAATCAGCACCGACTGCTGACATCTTCTCTTCTCTCTTTTGTGTTCTAACTACAATCACCTATTCTGGAAGTTCAACGAATAATGGGGTATCCATCAAACTTATTTGACAAAAGAACTCAAGGTGAATGTGCTTCGCTCATCCTCAAATCTGTGCAAAAGGTAGTTCTAGAACATTTTTTTTGGTCTGGAACACTGTTCATTCGTATGACATGGAGTACAATTATCACATTCGTGTGAGTAGATAATACGAATGATATCTTCGTGAGACTAGTCATAAGATTGGTCCAGTAGCATGACTGGTCATAAGACTGGTCTAGTAGCATGACTGGTCATAAGACTGGTCCAATAGCATGACTGGACATAAGACTAGTCCAGTAGCATGACCGGTCATAAGACTGGTCCAGTCGTATTCCAGTCGTACGAATGGTCCAGTTGCATGGTCCAGTCGTATGAATGGTCCATTAGCATGGTTAAGTCGTACGAATGGTCCATTAGTATGGTTCAGTCATACGAATGGTCTATTAGCATGGTCCAGTCGTACGAATGGTCCATTAGCATGGTCCATGCGCACGAATGGTCCATTAGCATGGTCCAGTCGCACGAACCGGTCTGCATGCAGATTTTTAGATCTGCAGCCACCATGGCTGCCAAAACCCTAATCTGATGAATTATACATGAACCGAACCAAAATAGACATCATCAGATTCGCAAGGGTGATAAGAACGTGTTTCCAAGTTCGATTTTAACCAAGAACCAACACACGTAACAAGATCTGAGCAAAATACGAAGAACACGAAGTGGGTTTAACGTCAAAGAACCTGAAATAGATCCAGAAATCAAGAGCTCGGGTTGCTAGAATGATCTTAGCAGTAACCTTGCTCTGATACCGATTGTGAAGTCGCTGGATCGGTAGACATCTGAGCGTGTTCTTGACGGAAGGATAAAGAAGCAAGAGACAAACAATAGAACGAACTATAATAAAATGGTTTCATTGATAAAACCTAATGATTACAAGCTCGTTACAACATAAGAATCACGACTCTTGGCAATGGGAGATCGAGCATGATCTCCCCTCTCATCCGGCAGCACCTAGGCCCCGGCACTCTCTCAAAACCCTCATCTCTCTACACAATGAAACTGGTATTTATAGGCCTCAGCCCATATCAGATGCGACTGGGCCCATTCGTACGATTGGGCCATGCGTATGGTTCAATCGTACGACTGGACCACACTTATGGTTCAGTCTTACGAATGTCCCAATCGCATCTCTCAGTCGCACGACTGGTCCATTAGCATGGCTCAGTCGTACGACTGAGTCTCATTCGCATATGCCCCTGCGAATGAACCAGTTTCATGTTTTTACAACATATCAGGTGTATTACATTAAGCCTAGACTATTCGACAAGCGACGGACACACTATATATGACAATATATGCACCAACAATTGGAATGAATTGATAATCAATGCTTTAGATTCAAATCATGGATCATTGCATAGCCCTACTTGATTTATTAGAAGATGTAAACTTTACACACACTAGATTCAGTTTATATCCTAAGTTCAACACAATGTTACAATGGTTCTTATACGAATACCTAAGAATAACTGAAGCAAGGACCATTCCTCTTATATTAGATGATGGAAGAAAAATAGAAGTGATGGACTTAAATTTGGTAGTAAGAAGGGTTGGAGGAAATGAACGAGTTATAGAGAAAAATTTATGGGTTTTAATTGCAAAAGATCTAGGACTGGATTGACATGACAACTAGTCATAAGGTTGATTTATGCCAAGTATCCAGATGTACTTGAAACTCATTCAAAGATCATTAGACACAACAACAATGATTATAACATCAAACATTATCACATATAACACCTAATGATGTTGGTGTAACACACAAATACACGACAAGAGATAAAAAAGGACAGATGAATCAGGAGATGATGAAGAACAACAACACAAGAACTATATATTGTTTTTGGGAAGCAACTGAACGATGCTAAGAGGTTGTTCAAGAAAAGAAAATTCAATTTTGCCAAGGAAGCAAAGGCTTGAGATGAAGCACACAAAGCACTTCGATAACCTCCTCTAAACTAAGTCAAGTTTAGGTTGAGTGTGTTAGATACTATAAACTTTGACTTATTTAGTATTATTGTGTATTATTGTGTAATTATTGCCTGTAACATTAGTGTACACTTAACTTATGTATTGTGTAGGAATAGTTAACAATTATCTTGGAAGTTATAGTTCAACTAGAGTGTCCCAATGGGTGTGTCAATTAAACTTGTCACCAAATAATTGTCTCATGTTTGTATATATATACAATGAAACTATTAGAAATAAATCTTTTATAACACATGAATTATAACACACATTGATTTTATGACATACAAAATTGTGTGTCATTAAAATATGATATTTACAAAAATATGAATGAACAGTGACTTGTCATCGTTTTAGTGTCATGAAAAAAAAACATGGAGTACACTTTAGAAAATAAAAAAAAACGTGAAGTTCACTTTAGAAAATTTTATGTGTCATCTTATATTTCCCAAATAATTAAACCCTATGCGTAAGCTAGGGTTTATTTTAAAAGTATCCCCCATTAATCTTTTCATTCCTAAAATCATCCGATTGATCTCAACTTCCAAGCCAGTAAGCTAGGGTTAGGTTATTCAGTACAATGTCTAATATATCTATTGATTTAGCAAGGAGGATTCAGAGATCGATTTCGAGGTCAATGATGATGGTGAAGGCGATTATTTTACGTTGTACAATGATTCAAAGGATGTCAAAGCTCTTGAGGTTCTCGGCGCTATTAGGGGTGATTTTGTGGTATGATGTTTCGATCTTTTGTCTGTAGTTGGGTTTTCTGAAATCCATTCAGGATAGACCAGTTGTTGTCAAGTTGAATTCCGGCGTCGATAATAGAGGATCGCTTCATCTTACTTTTCTTTCGCGAGGAAGAAAGTGCAAAACAAAGCCATTGGAATGAGTGAAGTTATAGCCGAGTGGCGGATTAAATAAGATTTCATGAAGGATCAATTAACTTGGGAACTAAACATATGGATAGTTGAAATGACATCCAATGAAGACCACTTGCACATCAAAAAGTTGATAAAAGACACCTTGAACTCATATATGTGGAAGGTTGTCGCTGTCAACGATGCCCTAAATCAATAAGCCCAAATCATGTGCTAAATTGAAGCTTGAAACAGATTATGCATCTAATATCATGAGCTTGAAACAAACCATTTAAAAATGCAAGATCTTTTGACACGGAAAAGTTTCTTATAATTGTCGTTTAGAAAGAAAAAAGAAGTTTCTAATAATTGTTCAACGTCTAGCTTTATGGATTAACTGTGACATATGATTATTGACTAATGAGTAAATTACACAGATCGTGTCTGAGGTTTGCTTAAATTTCACTTTTCGTCTCTGGGATTTAAAAATTACAGGTTTAGTCCTAAGGTCTGAAAAAATAACACATTTTATAGAGTTTTAAAGTACATCGTAACGCAAAAGAGCATCCTGCAGAAAGTTTCCACTTTTCTTTCCATGGATATAACGGCGTTTAATTAATTCCGTTAACTGGCTGCAAAATGACCATTTTGCCATTTTTCTTTCTCATTCAACCCCATGTCAACCACCACCACTACACCACCACCTCCACCACAAGCCACCCCCACACACCACCATGAGGTGTCGTAGTATTTGATCTCTTTATTGCGCATGTGCATGGGGACGTCGGAGGTGGTGGATAGGACGGTGGCGATGGGGAGGGCGGTGTTGGGGAAGCCACAAACGACATCATAGTGGGTCGACGGAGGGAAGGTGGAGATGATGGTGTCGGAGATTTGGCGTAGCTCAAAATATTGGATTCCGACCGCTTTGAATCCTCTGAACTCTTCACCTTTTCGACTAACGATCTACCTGAAGCATACTCCAATGCGATGTTATACAGCTTCTCACTATTTCCAACCATAAAACAATAGCCATAACACATAACGATCTCTAGGCAACCTTTAAGTTCATTCAAGATGATAAATTCATTCATTGAAAAAGTGGAATTGCTTATTACAGAAGATTCGATCGCCATTATTGGCAGAAAACGTGAGTTTTGATTTGTGGGTTTTGCTAAATTGACCTTTGCAAAGCTTTCATGACCGATTGAGGGACCTCTGATCCACTGATCCATGGGTTTCTTAATGAGAATTTCAGTTTTGATTGAAGTGATTGTCTCTATAAACCTATGAATGAATTGGGGAAGATGATTGATGAATGTGTTATTTGGAGAATATATATAGATTGTTTATATGATGTTCATGGTGGAGGTGGTGGTGGAGTGGTGGTGGTATGGTGGTGTTAGTTGAGATGGGGTTGAATGAGGAAGAAGAAGGGCAAAATGGTCATTTTGCAGCTAGTTAATAGAATTAATTAACGGCCGTTAGACATAGGGATGAAACGTGTTATTTTTTCAAACCTTAGGACTACATCTGTAATTTTTCAATCCCAGAGACGAAAGATGAAATTTGTGCAAACCTCATGGACGATCCGTGTAATTTACTCTTGACTGATCTATACAATATTATAATATATTTGAGAAACATGAAAAAAAATTATTAATAGAAAATTAAAAAATGTTCCCTATAGTTTGATCATATTGTAAGTTTGGTCCCTGAATTTTAAATATTGCAAATTTAGTTCAAACATTTAAAAGTTTGTTGCAAATTTAGTCGTCACCGTTAGTGTCAGATAGTTTTTAACGATCTGTGGACTAAACTTGCAATATGAACAAACCATAGGAATCAACTGTGCAATTTTCTCTAAAAGTTGAGAAAAACTGAAACAATCAGATAAAAATTAAAAAATTCAAATAAAATTTAAGAAATTCAAATAAATGTTACTAAGAAAGTTTAATAATCATTAAAAAAATAAATTAAAGGTTAAAAGATCATTTCAAATTTAAAAAGTAAATAAATGTAAAAATTATATATATAACAGAAAAAGAGAACTAAGCTTAATTTTTTTTTACTTTTTGACGAAGTCCATAGGTAATGCTTAAATCCAACGGTTTTTGTTTTTTTAATTTAATTTGATTTTCTCAATATTAATTGTGAATTATACAAGAGTTTATTCGATTTTAGTTTTAATTCTATCATTATTTTTTACTTTAATCGCATACTTCTTATTTTTGTTTTTTATATTTTATATACTCTTTAATTTTTAATTTTTATTTACTTTAAAAAGTTGATTTGATTTTTTAACCTTTAGCTTACTTTTTAACGATTATTAAATTTTTATTATTAACGTTTAATTAAATTTCTTAAATTTGATTTTAATTCTCTAAATTTTATTTGATTTTTTCAAAAAAAATAATTTTTAAATTGCTCAAGTGGTCCCTATGGTTTAATTATATTGCAGATTTAGTCTCAAGATCATTAAAAACTAACTGACACTAACAATAGGGACTAACCTTGCAACCAACTCCCAAATGTTTGGACTAAATTTGTACTTTTAATATTCAGTGATCAAACTTGTAATATGATCAAACCACGGGGACCATTCTAGCAATTTTCTCTTTCATTAATTATATAAAGTTTAATAGGACAAACTGTATTTTATAATTTTAACTACAATAATTAATTTTTAGTAAAATGCTATTTTCATCCGTAACGTTTCGTTAAATTTATCACTTCAATCACTATATTTTACCAAATATTATCATTTTCATTCACTCACTAACTCCGTTAAAACCTTCATAAAATATTAGGATATTTTAGTCTTTTTCAATACTCTATATATTCAATTAAAACAAATTAACCAATCAATATTCAATTAAAACTAAAAAACACATGAAGCGATTAGTGAGACTGAGCGCTTCGATTTAAAAGATTTGATTAACTCTAACCCATGTTGTTCGATTGGTATTTCAGTTAATCTTCGTATTTTGTTCGAACGTGTACCGTTATTCTATTGAGGTCTATTGTTGTCACTTTTTTATCGAGGTTTGCTATTGTAACATTCGAACAAACGTGACAATAGCACATCTAATCAAACAAAGCGTGATAACAACAGATCTCAATCCCACAACAGACCTTAATCGAACAACGGTACACGTTCGAACAAAACGTGAATATTAATTGAAATCCCACAGCACACCTAATCGAACATCTTGAGTTAGACTTAATCGAGCATTTAAATTGAAGTGTTCGGTCTCACTAGTCATTTCATTTATTTTTTTAGTTTAAAGTGAATATTAATTGATTAATTTGTTTTAATTAGATAATTAGGGTGTTGAAAAAACTAAAAAGACCCTTATATTTAACGGATGTTTTAAGGGTGTTAATGGAGTGGATGAAAATGACAACATTTGGTAAACTATATTGATTGAAATGGCAAAAAATAGTTTTAATTTGAAATGACAAATTCAACAAAACGTTAGGGACAAAAATAACATTTTACTCATTATTTTTTATATACATGTTATTTATGTGATTAATGTTGACTTTTTATCCACCTTCCCTCATGATTTTTAAATAACTGTAATATTTTCATACGTTAACTAGGTTGTATACCCCGTGTAATACACATATAGAAGCACAAAATCTCATATTAGCAATATCGAAATCAAAGTTGCAAAAACAATAAAGTTGTACAAAATTGACATAGTTAAATAATATATATTGGTTACAAAAATAAGTAATAAAACTAAAACTAAAATTCACAAATCTGTAAATACTTCTTTATATATATAATTTGTTGTTTTTTTCGTAATTTTACCCTCTTTATCAAGTAAAAAGAGCTTTAATTCATCTATGTTTTAACTCAAATAAAAGTATATGTATTATTTAATATATATTATATTATTTTTATAATGTTATTGACTTGAAAAGATAATAAAATAACAACAATGAATCTTTTCAAATGAGTACAACGGAATTTTCACTTACAAAAATTGAAGTTTCTAAAGCATGAGAAAGTAAACACACCTGAAAACTCTCAAATTGTCTCAAACTCTTGCTCACCAAATTATTCTGATATAATTCACATGGTTTCTCATGAGAGGTCCAAGAAATGAATATAACTTCTAAACAATCAAACAGGCAAAAAATAAATAAATAATAAAGCCAAACAATACATAATCCAATTGAGTCAAGAAGTTGCGTAGATATCACAAAGAATATGAGCAATCTACCCTCAAATTTATCGAAAAATAATTATGAATTGCAGCCTCTATTATTACAACTTCAGCTACAATGGTCAATCAAACATAACATCCATGTTAACTTTATCATTAAGCCCCCTGTGTTGTAGTGGGCGGCGTAAAACAATGTCAAGTGGCACTAATGACACACAACTGTAAGTGACCGTCAACACCAAAAAATCTCATATTAAAAAGGAAATAAAAAACAAAGAGAATAAAATCAAACGAAAAGTAAGCGTAAAAACGTTGAATCATGTAAGTGAAACGTAAAACATATAAGATAATAAGTAAGTCAATCTAGAACCAACACATTGCAAAAGGATCGTTAAGCTGGAAAAAAAATAAGGGTAAAAATGTTGAAACACACACACACATGTTGCGGTGTGTTACTCCAAATTTTAGACGAAAACGCAAAACAAAAAAATTGTATAACATGAGAAGTATGGGGGATCAAAGATAAAAATAAAAAATATTAGGGTTAAATTGTAAAAATGTAAAAATAGTAGGTTAAAATATTAAAAAAAGTTAAATTTTAAGAAAAAGACAAAGGTGGGTACAACCCACTAAACACATAATACAACTCACTAAACATATCAAAGTTGGTAATTAATATTATACTAGCACAGTACCCGCGCGATGCGGCGGGCGTAAAAAAGTTTAAAATCATTAAATAGTTCAAAAGATCATTGATACATTAAAGTAATACACGAATAAACAAATATAACTTTAAAAACATAAGAATTTAAGAAAAAAATTCGGTACTCATTTTATTCAATGGTAAAGTAATCTAATCATGATGAGATCAATTTAATCAAAATGTTCGCACATCCGACTGATCTCGGCTATGTTGGCCCACCACCATTCGTCATCCGGAGGAAACCCATGAACATCCGCTATTTCTTCTTGATTGACCGCTACATCTTCTGGATGTGGGTTTTCGAAATTATTCTCCACTTTGACAGAATCGTCAGTAGCTACAACAGGCTTCAAAACTAAAAATACAATATCGATTACTGATTGGGATCATGTGCTTAACAACAATGACGTGCAGATTGGGATGTCGTAATTTGTTGGGAATCTCAGCACACACGACCTTGTAATAATGGTCAGGATTATTGATTTTGTCTTGGGCGTGCATGATAAGGAGGAAATGTGCATGCGCCAAACCACGTTTCTGAAATTTAATGACGTAAAAATATGCCTTAACATGACCGAGTATATGCTTTTTGAATAGATGATCCTTAAGCTCATCTAATCGAGCACGAAACACTCTAGAAACAAGATCAGGACAATCTTGTGCAGTTTGGCCAGGTTTTAAATTATCACATCTCTGGCCATTGAGGATTACACGTCATCGTCAGGAATAAATCAGGTTTTCCGTCATCTTGAACTAAAGTCCTAGCATCTAAAAACCGACGCCGCATATCATGAGGCCCTCCAATGAAAGATGCAAGCAACACAACCTTTTGTCCGAGCCTACTTGGATGAACCTCCCCGGCATGAACGCAATCCACAATACCTTTGATATAAATAAGCTCTTATCTGTCCTTGATTGTTTTCAAAATACTGTAAGCTTGATGTCTCAATCTTTATGTAAATATCCATGACAAACTGCTTTTGCAATCTACCACCTAACAAAATCACATTCTCTTCCGGACGAATTTGAAACTTGTAACAGAAGTACTCTCGCATAGCTAAAGGTGTCCTAGCATTTTGTGGGTTAGTACCTGCATACAAAAAATCCATCAAGTTATTACTACATTAGACTGCATCGAACTTCAGGGTATTAATTAAGTGTTAGTCATTTGATTAATTAGGAAAAATCTTGGCACCTTCATTGTCTTCGTCGACGTTATCTTGACGATTATTAACTTGATTGGTTGACACTACTGCACGTTGTATGTCAGGATGCCAACTAGGCTCACCATTAGGGAAAATAGAGGATAACATAATGGATCGTAACATCCAAAGTACGGTTGAATAGTTTGGCTACAATCAGACTTGCCATACACCACAATACTTCTTTTGTAGGAAGTGATATTGTCATTCCCTTCAACCCATATACCAGCAACCTGAAGATCACGTGTTTAATAAATAATAAGTATAATAATTGTAACATATTATACTTAATAAACATAAAATAATGTTATATAAACCTCTGATGTTGTTGGTTGATTGTACACCCTCTGGTCAACGGTAGCTGAAGCGTTCAAAGTGACTTTATAGTTGTCTAAAGGACCTAGGTCCGCAAGACTACGAAATGTAATGACATAAGGATTTGTAGAAAGAACACGTGACAAAATCTCAGTAATATTCTGATCAAGATTTGGCCATTGGAGTCGGTGTTCTAACTTAGTTTCAGAATCATAAAAATACAGTTGTAAATATTTGGGTGTTCCATCCCTGGAGACTAATTGGTTAATTCTATGATAAATCCCTTTATAAGCACGAAAGGTATATACACTATCTCTCATATTGGTAAGTGTATATAAGCTCATATGTTCGCCCTAAACATTCTGCCAATTTAATTTTGTGTTGTGAAGAGCTGGTACAATTCAACAGGGATTTCTATAGGTGCTAATTTGGTTTGATCATTCATGCAACAAAAGGTAGGGAATTCTGATTTAAATCATTTTGCTGAACATTTCTGATGTGGATTTTGTTCTTTAGTATGAGAGACTCTTTAGGTACATGGTCATAAACAAAGTTATATGGATCCTCTTCTATGATCACATCTCGTACGGGTGGTTGACACCAAACGGAATCTGCGTAACATGTATACCATTTGAAATACGTTGGATGCCATCTCTCTGTGCAACATAATATCATCTATTAGCCTCCATTTATCTTTCACAAAAACTACAATAATCACTCTCATTTGCCATTTGTAATGTTTGACCGACATTAGGGTTTAAGGTAGTAAAAGGTATCCTTTCACGTTACTGGTTTAGCGTAACTGGTACAAATGGAGCGTTTTGAGAGACACTGGCGGTGCAAACTTTTTTTGTTTTGTTGTTTAAAAAGTATCATCTATTATATTCTTTTTGTTTTGCAACTCGTGACGTAGATGCAGTTGAGGACGAAACATCATTCTGATTTTTTTCGTAAAATATTAATAAATATTAATAAATATCATAATTTTATTTACGTAAATTAGGATGGAATATTTAAGTAAAATATTGATAATTTGATCAAAATATTAATAAATATCATACTTTTATTTACGTAAATTATAGAAATTTTTTTTCAAAATCAAAATCAAAATATTAATAAATATCATAATTTTATTTACGTAAATTAGGATGAAATATTCGGTGGATACTTATTTGAATTTATTTAAGTAAAATATTCGGTTGAGTTTGTTGCTAAAAATTAGGATGGAATTTTAATTGTAATTGATAGTTAGTCTAGGGTTATTATGTAAATAATTATAGGGGTAATTTGTAAATAATGATATAATTACTATTTGATCCTTAAAATTGATTGTACCTTATGCATTGAAAGAAGTTTTTGTTCTTATTTTTAGGGTATCTTAAAATACCCCTCTTAAACACTTTATATGTAGTATAGATAAATCCCCTATATACAGGTTTGCTTACAAAAGTAGAGATTTAGGTTTACCGATAACCTCTTGTTAAAAATAAAAAATGGTAGTACCCTAGATACATGCAAAACCAAAAATTAGAAATACACCGAGAATAAGGCTAATTGTGAAATTTAGTTGCCTTGATTTGTATCAGAAACGTATAAATCTTGTTAAAATATGATCATTCTGTATTCCATTTTATGAATCCTAAACGTAACCTAAATTCACATCACAATTTCTTAACTCCTTAATAACGTTGTGACGATCAAACCAGATTATGGAAGAAATCATATTCATTATGTAGTTCTAATGTAAAACGCACCAAATAAACTAACATAAACTTCAATACACATAAGCAACAATAATACCAAGGACTAATTACATATTTTCCCCTATAAACTTTATTAATTACATATATACCCAATTTTAAATTTTAATTACATATATCCCCTTATAAAACTTAGTTAATTACATATATACCCAAATTAAAGTTTAATTACATATATCCTCTTCTAAAACTTAGTTAATTATATATATACCTAAACTAAAAGTTTAATTACATATATCCGTTTTATTAGATATAAATATTACATATTTATCTATTTGATTATTTTTATTAAAAATAGCTTATATAATTAGTATTTTACTCTTATTTTTGTTAAACTATAAAATTATGTATTTCCTTTTTACTAGCTTTTCGAGTTTTGACTATTTACTAAAATTTCTATACTAACGTTTTCATGTTCTTTTTTTTATCTATTGATGCTAATTTTTTCTGGTTTCTATACGAGACACTTCAAGTCTCGTTATGCCACATGATTCGAACACATATTTTTATGTTGCATAATGAGACTGAAAGTGTCTCGTACAGGTACCGGAAAAAATTAGCATGAAAAGGTAAAAAACAAAAGAACATTAAAAACGTTAATATAAATATATTAATAAGTAATTAAAACTCGAAAAACAAGTAAAGAAGGAAAAACATAATTTTATAGCTTAACAAAAATAAGAGTAAAATACTAATTAGATAAGTTATTTTTAATAAAAGTAATAAAATGGGTATATAAGTAATATTTATGTTTAATAAAATGGATATATGTAATTAAACTTTTAGTTTGAGTATATATGTAATTAACTATGTTTTAGAAGGGGATATATGTAATTGAACTTTTAATTTGGATATATATGTAATTAACTAAGTTTTACAAGGGGATATATGTAGTTAAAAATTTAAGTTAGGTATATGTAATTGATGAAGTTTATAGGAGGATATATGTAATTATCCCTAATTACAAACACACAGGTATAACAAAACACCAAAATCAATGAGGTAAATAGTTGAATGTATACTTTTACACATAAGATAACATGAAACAAAAGAACCAACATGAAAAAAAAGTAATAAAGAAATATTGGTACATCAGACGATAAGGAATCAAATATAAAATTGGTAATTGCAATGAAATACATCACACGTACACCTCACTAGTCACTAGTCAAACAATATACAAACATGGCACGGAACTAGAGAGTCGATACAATAAACCATCTATATAACAACTTAGATAAGGTTGTTTATTAGTCACCATCATCCATCGTAAATAGACCCTTTTCAATAAATTGACCTTTTTAATCTTTAAAAGGCGGGATGGATTCCTGAATAATCATCCGAAACCTGAAGATTGACAAAACCGAATAATGTCTTTTCTGAGTTCTTGATCATGCCCAATCCAAATCTTGTTCTTCATTTGTAGTACTGGCTCATCCGAGGTTACTCGTAAACTAGTTGCCGTTACGAAAGTTTTTGCATACTGCATTCGATCATTTTGAACATCTTGATTCCAACTAGCCTTTTAGTTGTTTCATAACAAATGGTGTAATAATGACAAAGCTAGATTTAAGAAGGTCATACCATGCACACTTAATTAAAACAGCTGAAACAATATTATCCACCCATTTCTATACACTATTTCATAACCATAGCCTATTAGTTTAGTTATATAACCATGTCTGTTCCAATGGTGTTGTAACTTTCTATTCCAAAAAATGCTTTAGCTCTTTTGGTTTTTTTAATTAGAAATGATTTTGAGAATTATTTCTTATGAAAACAATCAAATGGTCAGGCATAAAAGTTGAGGCTTTTGATTATTTTAAAAAAAATAAAAGATTCATATTTGTAAATGTTACACCATCATAATAAACTAATTCATTTGAAATATAGTTTTTTTTAACACCAAGTACCCAAGAGAATATTTTTGTGAATGATGATGAGTAGATGGAATATTTGGTGATTACATATTAGGTTTCTGATTAAACTATTAAAATTATTAACAACTATAACTTGATGAAGAGTTATTTTATTCATATTCTATATTAATATATTAAACAACAGTTTTAATACACAAGTAGAAAGCATAAAATCTCATATTAGCAATATAGAAATCAAAGTTGTAGAATAAGATAAAGTTGTACAAAAAAAAGATAAAGTTGTACAAAATCGACTTAAATAAATTATATTTATTGTTTACAAAAATAAGTATAAAGAGCTTTAATTCTGTATTGTTCGTAATTTTGCCCTCTTTATCAAGTATAAAGAGCTTTAATTCATCTATGTTTTAATTCGAATAAAAGTATATGTATTATCTAATAAATATTATATTATTTTGATAACGTTGTTGACTTAAAAGATAATAAAATAACTAAAATGAATTTTTTTCAAATGAGTACAACGGATTTTTCACTTACAAAAACTGAAGTTTCTAAAGCATGAGAAGGTAAACACACCTGAAAACTCTCAAATTGTCTCAAACTCTTGATCACCAAATTATTCTGATATAATTCACATGGTTTCTCATGAGAGGTTCAAGAAATGAATATAACTTCTAAACAATCAAACAGGCAAAAAATAAATAAATAATAAAGCCAAATTAACAATACATAATCAAATTGAGTCAAGAAGTTGCGTAGATATCACAAAGAATACGAGCAAACAGTCAACCCTCAAATTTATCCAAAAATAATTATGAATTGCAGTCTCTATTAAACATAACATCCATGTTAGCTTTATCTTTTAGATAAAATGTCCTAGATACAGTTTTGCTTACAGAAGTGTAGATTCAGGTTTGCCGATAACCTCTTGTTAGAAATAAAAAATGGTAGTACCCTAGATACATGCAAAACCAAAAATTAAAAGTACACTGAGAATAAGGCTAATTGTGAAATCTAGTTGCCTTGATTTGCATTAGAAACAAATAAATCTTGTTAAAATATGATCATTCTGCATTCCATTTTATGGATCCTGAACAACCTAAATTCACATCGCAATTTTTTAACTCCTTAATAATGTTTGTGACGATCAAACGATGAAAAAGATGACTCTTGAAAGAAATCATATTCATTATGTAGTTCTAAAGTAAAACACAAATTCTAGCACCAAATAAACTAACATAAACTTCAATACACATAAGCAACAATAATTACAAACACACAGGTATAACAAAACACCAAAATCAATGAGGTAAATAATTGAATGTATACTTATACACATAAGATAACATGAAACAAAAGAACCAACATGAAAAAAAAAGTAATAAGGAAATATTGGTACATCACACGATAAGGAATCAAATAAAAAAATGGTAATCGTAATGAAATACATCGCACGTACACCTCACTAGTCACAATATACAAACATGGCACGGAACTAGGAGAGTTAATATAAAAAACCATCTATATAACAACTTGAATAAGGTTGGTTATGAGTCACCATTATCCATCATAAATAGGTCATTTCCAATAAATCGACCCTTTTAATCTTTAAAGGCGAGATGGATTCCTGAATAACCTCCCGGAACCTGAAGATTGATAAAACTGAATAATGTCTTTTCTGAGTTCTTGATCATGCCCGACCCAAATCTTGTTCCTTCTTTGTAGTACTGACTCATCGGAGGTTACGTGTAAACTAGTTGCCGTTACGAAAGTTTTTGAATGCTGCATCATCTTGTACATCTTGATTTCAACTAGCCTTTAAGTTGTTTCATAACAAATGGTGTAATGATGATAAAGCTAGATTTAATAAGGTCGTACCATGCACACGTAATTAAAACAGCTGCAACAATATTATCCACCCATTTCTATACACCATATTATAACCATAGCCTATTAGTTTAGCCATATAACCATGTTTGTTGCAATGGTGTTGTAACTTTCTGTTCCAAAAAATGCTTTAGCTCTTTTGGTTTTTTTGTTAGAAATCACTTGAGAATTATTTCTTATGAAAACAATCAAATGGTTAGGCATAAAAGTTGAGGCTTTCAATTATTTTAAAAAGAAATAAAAGATTCATATTTGTGATTGTTACACCATCATAATGAACTAATTCATTTGAAATATAGTTTTTTTTTCACCAAGTACCCAAGAGAATATTTTGGTGAATGATGATGAGTAGATGGAACATTTGGTGATTACATATTAGGTTTCTGATTTAATTTTAATTATTAAAAACTATAACTTGATGAAGAGTTATTTCATTCATATTCTATATTAATATATTAAACAACAGTTTTATGATATTATTAAGTTTATATGTAGTTTTTAATTTGTTATGTTTTCATTTTATAACTTCTATAATATAATGTTTTATAATATGTCGAATATATCGTTGTAACGTAATTATTTTTATCTTTGTTTTCATTTTAGTTTTATTAAAATCGAGACAGGTTGGATACAATATACTTTTAAGTTTCTTACTTTTAAATCTTTTTATAATTTTTAATATTTTAGAAAATTGAAATTCTGAATATACCTTTACATCAAACTTATATATTCTTACTTTACGATATGAGTTTGATTCAAACTGACCTATATCAACGCTCACCATGTTCACTAGATGCATATCACACACCTGCCTAAAAACACTTTATACCATTAACGTAACAAATTATCACCGACATATGTTGTTCCGTGCGTACATATACCAAAACCGTTTTCGCATATACAAGACTCCCACAGTTCGTTATAGGGGAATTCTATTGTTTGTAATTAAAATAAAAGAAAATTACATAAATGGTCCATGTGGTTTAACTAGATTGCATGTTTGGTATTTAGACTTTGAAATTACAAAGTTAGTCTAAATTTTTATGTAGTCATTACAAGTATAGTTCCTAAGTTTTAAAAATTACAAAGTTAGTTTAAACTTTTATCTAGGCGTTACACTTGTGGTCCCTAAAATTAAATTTAAAATTTAATTCAAACTTTATCTAATGCATAAAACTAAATGAACTTAATGTCATGGTTCAAATATTTAATGAGTACGTAAAAATTTAAATTAACTTTATAATTTTTAAAGTTTATAAATCAAAGAGTTAAATGCGTTTTTCATCCCTGAGGTTTCATTAAAATTGTCATTTGAGTCCAAAAGTTTAAATTTTGTCATTTGCATCCATACGTTTTACAAAAGTTGACATTTGAATCCATTTAACAACTCCTAATTAACATTGTTAACTTTATCCGTTAAGTTTCATACATTAGGGGTATTTCTGTTAAAACAATTAAAAAATAAAAAATCAACTCTACATAAGGCGTTTTATACGTTCGGTCTCGTTTGGTAATCACCATTACGATTTGAATCCACCTATTAGATAGAATAAAATATGATGATAACCACCTAAAGTGACTCATCTCAAACTTTATAAAATATACGCCACAAAAATATATAAATATTAAAACAAGTCATATGACACAAACAATTTGAATTATAACCATAAAAGTCAAATCATCGTAAAATTATAATAAAATAATAAACAATATGACATTAGCATTACATGAATAATAATCATAAAATAATAATAATTAGAATCGTAATTAAACTTTAAACCAAAGAAATCTACTATTTAACAAGATATGCAAAAGTAACATAATTATTAAACCAAAATACATTAACAAGATAAAAAATAAATTACTATCATGGAGTCAAATGGTAACCTTAGTTACCAAAAGAGACTAAACGCATACAACTTTTCACGTAGGCTGGTTTTTTTTAGTCAAAACGATTACAAAATAAAAAACCAACCCACGTGAAAGTTTTATGCGTTCAGTCTGTTTTTGTAATTGTATCTTTTTGAGTTTCATTAAATGTGTGAGCTAGTTTATTTATATATATATATATATATATATATATATATATATATATATATATATATATATATATATATATATATATTTTTGTTATGTATATTTTATAAAATCTTTTAGGTAGGTTATCATTATATTTTATTTTATCTAATAGGTGAATTCAAATATCAATGGTGATTACCAAACGTGACTGAACGCATAAAACCCCTCATGTAGAGTTGATTTTTATTTTGTAAATGTAATGACAAAATTATCCCTAATGTAAGAAACATAATGGAAAACGTTAACGGTGTTAATTAGAAATAGTTAAATGGATTCAAATGATAATTTTTATGAAACATCTGGATGCAAGTGGCAAAATTTAAACTTTTAAAGTCAAATGATAATTTCCATAAAACCTTAAGGATGAAAACCGCATTTAGTGGGTGTTTGGCAATACCAAATAAGTAACTTTTTAATTTTTCGAATGGGTAAAAAGACCAAAATACCCCTTCAAAAAAGTTAAAAAGTCAAAACTTTTTAACTTTTTTACTTTTCTGGAGGATATATTGGTCTTTTTACCCCTGTAAAAATCAAAAAGTTACTTTTTTAAAATTTGCCAAACATGGCTTTAACTCTAAATCAAATATAGAATCCTCATAATCATAAGTAAGATTTATGAATTTTCTCTTAAAAAAGAAAAATATTGTGGCACTATACAGGGACCATCATTGTAATCTGTATTAAAATATACATTTTAAAGTGCAAGACGCAATCGGCACTTCTGCAGAGAAAAATGGAGACGAAAGAAGAAGCTGTAAATGAAAATGGAAATTCAGAAGAATCATCAAGAACCCTAAAAGATGGATCGATTTGTGGGTTTGAATCTCTTCATCGCCTCCTTGAATCTTCCCTCTCTCCCCAAGTTTTCAAGGTAACTATCGAGTGTGTGTGTAAGTTTGTTTACTGCTGCAAAAGTATGCAAATTTTGATTTCATTTGAATTCCATTTTGTTTGTCAGATGTTCGATTGAGCGGATTGTTGCTTGTTTGATCTAATTTTGGCGTATGAATGTTTTCCCTCTTTTCAGCGGATTTACTTTGATGGTGATTGTTTATAGTTATAGGCCGATTAAATTACGTTAGATTTGATTGCGATCGATTGCTCAGATTGGTGCTTAATGTTAAGAACTATGTTTGTTCTTAAATTTTAAACTTTTATCTGTTGGATTTAAGTTTGATGCAGATCTTATAATAATTTTTTAAAAGCTAATTAGCTTTGTTTGATGTAATCTTCTATCTGCGTCCCCTTTAGAAGATGCTGCATGTCGAATTATTATGTCAAATTGAGTTGCTTTTCACCATCAGTGTTGATGTGGTTAGCTAACTAAATTTCATCACTAGTACTGAAAATGAAGTGATATTGGTGCCAAGTTATCATCAAATTTGACAAAAGTTTATTAATTTGAATACTAGATGTGACATGAAAATCAAAGTGTTGATTCATTTCTGATATAGTACTGATATCTGAAAAAGAGGGATTATGTATATTTACATGGGTGTCAGTTTATTGCTATTTAGAAACTTTGTAGGTTCATTTTAAAACTTAAAGTTTAAAGTTCTAAATCTTGATAAGTCAATTGTGGAATTAGTATTTTTCTTTCATTTGTGAGAAGGATGATCAACAACCGTTGCTAATTATGAATAAAATGGTTGTACTCCAGAAGATTCATATTCGTTTATGCTAGGTGTTTGAATAATAGCCAAACAGTCTATTTCTGTATATTTTTCAACTTGTGATCATGAACTTATAAGCAGCCATTTTTGTAACCAATAACCTTAAGATAAGGACGACGAACATATTTAGGTGCAATCTTGCATAGTTGCATTGTTGATTTTAGGATTGTGGTGTTGCTTTATTAATGTTGTGAATTGCAACTCTTTTTGCAGGAAGTCAGCCGCTTGCTTACTGGACTGAATTGTGGAAAAGCACTTGAGCCCTTGACAATAGTAGAAACCGCCAAAGGGTTGTCCTCACAACATGATTTTGATATCCAGGTAGAGTGATAGTCTGTTATTTCCAATGGCAATTTTCCATCCTGACGTTTAAATCATTAATTCATCTTGTAACTAGTGGCAGAGCCACCTTTTGCTGTGTGCATAAGAATTTTATTCCCCCTTGCACAAAGTCACTTGCATCAAATACTTTTTGTTAGCTATTATATCCATAATGAAGTTCTTAAATGTGATTGAAAGAAGTCAAAAACTAATTAGAAACACTGCTAAAAGAAGCAGTGTGTACTTGTGACCCATGGATATACTCTTAAAATAAGCAAGATATATTTTACACATGGTCTTCATTTAATGTTGCAGGCATTCAGATTTAATGCTGACAAGGAATTACTGAGAGAACCACGTATAGTGCGAGTTGGACTAATTCAAAACTCCATTGCTCTACCAACAACTGCACCCTTTCTTGACCAGAAGAAAGCCATCTTTCAGAAACTAAAGCCCATAATCGATGCAGCAGGTGCTTCAGGGGTCAATATATTATGTTTACAAGTAAGCCCAAAAATAACCAACTCTTGTTAATAACTCGATTTCCATTAATCTTTGGATTAAATAAACAATATATAACTGAAATACAGGAGGCATGGATGATGCCTTTTGCCTTTTGCACCCGTGAGAAAAGGTGGTGTGAATTTGCTGAGCCTGCAGATGGAGAATCAACACAGTTTCTTCAAGGTTTTGCAAGGAAATATAACATGGTCATAGTAAACCCAATACTCGAGAGAGATTTGAAACATGGGGAAACCATTTGGAATACTGCAGTTATTATTGGGAATAACGGTAACATAATTGGCAAGCACAGGAAGGTAAGTTCTTATTTATTTCAGTCTCTTATCTAGTAATTAACTTTCTCAATCATTTTATTTTGTTTGATGTTACCATAATTCAACATGAAATTGGAAATAGAGAACACCATGTTATCATGTCCAAATTTAATTGTGTTTGCAATAAAACTATAAAAGGCAGGTCTGATTGTTGAAAAATAAAATAGTATTTGCTTCTCTTCTGAAATGTTGTTGCAAAATCAAATGGCAGAATCATATACCCCGAGTTGGGGATTTTAATGAGAGTACATATTACATGGAGGGCAATACGGGGCACCCTGTGTTTGAGACCGCCTATGGAAAGATTGGTGTCAACATATGCTATGGAAGGCACCATCCTTTAAACTGGTTAGCCTTTGGGTTAAATGGTGCGGAAATTGTGTTCAATCCATCAGCCACTGTTGGTGAACTCAGTGAGCCAATGTGGCCCATCGAGGTATCAACGCATTCTTCTCTTTATTCTCTTTTCTTTAGGATCAATTGCCTTTTCCTTGTGCTTGAAATAATAACACACATTTTGCATACAGAAACAAGTGATTTTGGGCAAAAATGGCAATCTTTTCTATGTTTATCTGACTACTTGTCCAAAATGTTTAATTTTTGAAATTATGTTGTTCCTTTCGCCCTTTTCTCTAGCTGTTGCAACTATTACTCATTTTCTCCAAATGGGTCGGTTTGGGCTATGTTTGTTCCTAACGGTTAAGCCAAAAAAGTATTTAACTAAAAAGTAGACAGGTTAAATAGGTTGAAAGTCATGTGAAATGTATCTACCTTTAAAAGCACTTTGATATAAAAGAATGCAGATTAAACATTTTTGTAATAAGACATGTTTGTAATCATATCTAACACATTAATTATTTCATGAATTTGCCAAATAGAATAACAAAATGTTGTGGGTTGTCCCGACCCGTCACCTCTGGATTAGTACTTAGAAATTGTTTGGTTTGACCCGTTAAGATTTTTGCCAAAAGAATGTGAAGTGCGATGGTTCAGAAGTCTGCTAACCCTTTCTCTAATCTGAATTACTCTTGCACATGCATTTTTTCTTTTTAGGCACGAAATGCAGCAATAGCAAATAGTTACTTTGTGGGGTCCATCAACCGGGTCGGGACCGAGGTGTTTCCAAACCCGTTCACATCAGGCGATGGAAAGCCACAACATGCAGACTTTGGTCATTTCTACGGCTCAAGCCATGTTTCAGCACCAGATGCTTCATGCACGCCATCACTTTCGAGGAACAGAGACGGGTTGTTGATATCAGACATGGATCTTAACCTCTGCAGACAGCTAAAGGACAAATGGGGATTCCGTATGACGGCTAGATACGAGTTATATGCCGACATGCTTTCCCGATACGTGAAGCCTGATTTCGAGCCCCAGGTGATTTCTGATCCCTTGTTGCATAAAAATCATTTGTAAAAGGTTGGAAATACTTTTACTCATGCTCTATGTTGATTTATTCTAACTCAAGTGGTTTAAAGTTGAAATGAAAGACTTGGCAATCTTGAATTTAGATTTTATAAAAAGCTTTAGTTTTTGGGGTTATGTAAAAACATTGATGTATTATGGATGCTACATTGCTATGTGAAAAAATAAAATTTGGTTTGATGTTGATGTAATAACTAGTGTGTTATGACCGCGTGTTGTGACGGCTACTAGATAAAAATAAGTTATGTTGCAATGGTATATTCAAATTTTAAAAGAAAAACATTATGTTGTGAAAATGAATTTTTAAGAAGCATAAAAGAGAGTTTAAAATAAAACTAAGTAAAAATATATTATATTTTAGATTTTTACCTGACTTGATTTTGACGAACATATTAACATACTATATTTTTAGCAAAATAAATTGATCATTTGAACCAAAAAGTCTTTCGAGATAATTCAAGTCGAGCAAGTGCAACTTCTTCCTCCAAATACCACTTCACTGTTGATTTTGGTGTGCTTTTCATTTGTGGTACTTTGTTTTTGTGTCTTTTTTATGGTTGAATCTACAGTTAAAGAGGTTGTTGAAAGAATTTATGGTTGAATTTTGTATCTCAATAGTAGAATTGTAGAATTTTTGTAGAAGATTATTTTGTGGTAAAAAATTTTAAAAAGAAAAATGGTTACTATCTATAGGTGTTTATTGGAATAAATTTCCTTATAAACTAACGTGCAACGGCTAATTTGGGGGTGGCGAAGCGTGCCCAACGCGTCGAAGCCACCACGGCCAAGCCTAACGCCCCGGTCATGCTCACGAGAGTGGTGTTTTGGGCTTGATAGGATGATGGTGGCACCATGAATACGTCCCATATCAGACAACATCCTTTTTTTGAACAATTAATAGGATTAGTGGCGGGTTACCAGCATATTCGATCATCTCTATTTCTCGAGTACGTAACCCGAGACCACCCTCAGAAGAAAACTCGTCATATGTGATAGTAAACCCACTAACCTAACCTGAAATTTTTTTTTATCACATGTAGGACTTGAATCTAAAACTTCCCTCTATTTTAATGAATACTGAGATACCTTACCTCAACCATTTGACAAAGGATCATTGGTTCAAACAATGACTATCTTACCATTTGTCCATTTCTTCATGCATATTGAAGAAGATATTTTTCCCTTCAATCAAAAACAAGCATTTGGTCCACTCGTATTCTTTATGTTTTTTTGTTTTTTATTTGTAACTTTAAAAATATGATGTTTTATAAAATTTCAAATATCTCATTGTGACATACTTATTTTCATTTACATATTAATGTAAATTTCATTCAAACTGAATTGTGCATCATAAGGCACAACTCACAAGTAATCAAAATACAAATGTACAAATCGTTAAAGTTGCTTAAATATTTGTTTTTCTCACAACCTTTAAAATATGATGTAAATTTACCTTTGCGCCTTTCTTATTTTTATCAACATTCCGATGTAATTTTTTTCGCAAGATGAATATTAATATCCACGTCGTTGAAATTTTAACACACCCACTATAATGCGCACTTTCATCTACTTGTATAATTCTAAGCAATGTATTGTTATTGGGTAAACTTCAAATCAGCTATACTATTTATAAAGTTTAACTTGTTATCAGAGAGTACAAATATGCTAAAATGGATAATTTTCTTAGAATATCATGGCTTCTACTTTCAAATGGTTGTCGACCAAAGAAATCTATGTACCAATTTCAAAATACTCAAGTTAATTTAAGCCTTTAAAACTGAATCAATCAAAGATCTGATAATTCTTTATATCTGATTGCATAAAGATCTTTGAACAATCGTCAGCTAATGTTGTAACATAATCATAAAGGTATAACAAACTCAGAGAAATAGACGCTTTCATGATTTTATCGGATGCAATTTACTGTTTTACAATTTTACGTACATTTTATTTCTATCCGTCTCATTTCACGTTTATTTGTAAATGTATTAGGCGTGTTGTACAGTGTTACTAGCAGGCTGATGAACAACTTATTTTTCAGTAAATATCAAATCATATCAGGTGAATAGCATTTCTAAATTGACCCAACCCGTGTGTGTTTTCCTTCTGTTTTGTGTAAAACCATATTCGGGAGTAAAGGTTGCAGAGCGCGAACCACATTCAGGAACAACTGACCACATTCTTGTTACATCTGGTGCTGCTGATTAAACCCAAACCTCCTTTAAGTATTCATATTTGCTGACCAATCTTGACCAGTAGTCAAAGTCAACAAGTTTATTTTTTCTCAGGTAATAAGATTAACATAGTCAAAGCAGTTGCTTTTGTTTGGCCATTTGTTCAATACCCTTTTTCAGAAAATGAGCAATGTACAAACGACCGAGAATTTAGAACATATTGTATCATAAGTATGTCGATGATCGATATTAAAACTTATAGGTCAGGCTTCAAACTATACAAGTAACAGTTAATATGAACGAATTTTCATGATGAATTGTGAAGCAAGTTATGATTACTCACGCGGTTATTTGAGTACAATTTCAACATTATCATGCACACCTTGTAGCAGTAACTCGCCATCATATGTCAAGACTTTGCGTTTCTTGGCTGCTCTTAGTGTCCCGACTAGTGCTTCAAAGATGTTCGCACATCTGTCATCGTTGAATAGCACGCCGAATGTCACCTTCATCATCCAGTTTTCAAATTTATATTAGCAGTCAAAAAGAAAGATTTGATCCTGATGTCAAGAAATAAATATGATCACTAATCAATGAGAAATATGATATACTTTGGAGGTAAAGTGTTAGTTTGGAACCAGAATTCACAGTTTCAAGTATAGAATATGGGACATATGGGTCAAATAAGCAGGTCACTAAGGTAGTTACTTTACCCGCCTATTGTAACTGTAAATAACAGTTATATAACCGCCAAAACAATGGCTATAACTAGTATTCGTATGTTGAATTCTCTACATATGTTCATATAATCATTGTGTGTTCGAGAGTTTGTTTATATACAAGACAGGTAACTGATTTATCCGTCGCTTGTAGGTTTTGTTTTGAGCCATATCTAAACAGAACCATATAAATGGTAGCATTTTAAACATCACTAATTTGATCATATCGTTCTTTCTAATAATAAATATAACACTTTTATCACATTAGCTTTTCCTTCCTTTCTCAAAATTGAAAAATAGGCTTCAGAATAATAATAATAATAATTTAAACATATAAAACAATTAAAGTTAACTTTCAAACATAGATCTAAGCTATCTTTATCAAAATTATTCATCAAAATCTTTAATATGGTCAATCAGAAGCTTGAAATCTATCAAACTTTATAAAAAACTGATAAGACCTGCATTTTATTACCACAATAAACAAGAACGAAACATAAAAATCCTTCTGAATAATTTCAATCATATGAACCACGAGCATCAATCATCATTGCCCTAAATCGATCAAATTGTTAACTACATTCTAATTACATCAATAAGAGTAATCAACAGATCCGTCATCAGCTTAAATTCAATTACCTTTCAATAATGCAAATCTTAACAGCGCTCAAAGAAACCTCAATATATTAACAAAAAACGTGAATGCATGCATGCATGTGTGTGTGAAACATTACCTTGTAAGATCCATCGTTTTGCTTGTGACCAAGTCGTTTGATTTCGTTTCTGAGTTGCTCGATTTCTTCGTCGACGTTCATGGTGTTCTTCAAGTTTTGTTGGGTTCCTGAGGATCTTATGTTGTCTCATATGCGCATACGCCCGATTTATATGCTCCTATTTTTTTCTTACGTAAAATACAAATAAACTCATGCAAAAACTAGATTTTAATAAATTTAATTATGGATGGATAATAATTTATACTGACAGTTTGACGAATAATGGAATACACTTCAAAAGTCATACGAAATGGGTTCGGAAGGCAGGTGGTGGTATGTGGGACCGATAGGAAAACGGTCCGCTCCCACAGGTATTGTAAGTTTTCAATCCTGGTCGTTGAGCGGTTCACAAAACCTCGAGAGTGCAAGGATGATTTTAGGTTCGATTATGTTTCTATTTATTATAATTATTTTATTAGTAATAATGTTTATTATATTATTATTATTATTAATACTACTATTTTTATCGTTATCGTTATCGTTATCGTTATTTTTCTTCTTCGATCTAATCTCGTGAAACATATTGTAAACACTGACACATCCAAGAAGTAGTTGTATTTATTTTAGTTAATGAAATGTTTTGTTTATTTAGAATTTTCCTATTTCTAAATTAATTTTATAATTTTTTAAATTGTTTTTATTTTTCACAATAGTTAATTTAAAAATGGTTTAGAGATGAAAAAAGATGTATACCAAGAGTTTAGCGGTGTGAATAATGTGATGGAAGGAATACAAAAATTAGTTTTTAAACGACATGAATAAAAAATTAGTGTTTCGTTTATTCGGAAAGAACGTAGAGATGATAGAGATGGGAAATATAGATACCCTTCATACTAACTTTCAATTGGCTTGTTAATAACAGTCTTACTCATATAATCATTGTATATCTATACTTGATTTAAATTTGGTTTAAATATGATTTCCCCATACAAGAAAATATGGATGCCCTCCATTTCACTTGTAATCATCATTGTGAACAAAAATCAAGTGATAACTAGATGAAATTCACAATGATTATCTAAGTGGGACTGTTTTAGGTGACAGAATTAATAACTACAAGTGTCACCGGTCAAATTTTTAGTGTGGATTTTTATCAGTCAAAAAAACACTTAAAGATAGATTTGTATATAGATTGGCACCCCTTAATGCTACATGAAATGATGAATCCCATGGAATGGCACCCACCATTTGATCACAATGCTTTCTCTAACATCCTCGGATGGTGGTATCAATGGCATTCCAAGACTCCCAACAATCAAATTAATGATAAGGTGGGAATTGGAACACCGACTTGCGAGCTTATGGAAGAATGTTTCTAACCGTAAGGTGGAAAACAAGAATTTGGGTTGTCAACTATTTGATTTAGACGCGAGTTGTTTTAGGTTTTCACCTTTCAACACTAGCTAACGAAACATTATGCAAAGCCAGGCATAACAAGTCAAAGGTAGGTGCAACAAGTAGATTCTTTTGTGGTGGTTAATGGTTGTTTAACGACGTCTAAAGGAAGTTGCACGAAGCTTAAGGATAAATGATGAAAAGAGTGGCATTATACGTCTTGACTTCAGTGATTAAGTAACAAGCTCGAAATAGCCTTCCGCCTCTAAATCAAAAGAAGTTGAGAGCGATAAGGTCAATGAAATTTCACTATGCACAAAGGACGGGGGGGGGGGGGGGAATTGATCAGGAGAAATTAACGTTGCTACGTTGAGAAATAAAACAAAGGCAAATAGTAGTGGGTTTGTAGGTTTTTCTAGAAAGTAAAGGAAACAATCTGTGATAATGCAAAAAGCAAATTAGTCGAATGGTGAAAGAAACTTAGAAAAAACAATAGTAACAACTAATTAAGGTTTTAAAGAAAATATTTTTAAGAACGACATGATATCTATCATTTACACCATACATAAATATAAGAATAAAATCAATTGTTTGATAAATGTATTGTTTAATTCTCTTGATGGAGATGCATTGGTGCAAGTTTAATAATATCATTCTAATTCTACACCCAAAGGCCCTAAAACATGAATAAATATCGTTACAAGAAGTAATGCACAAGGTACAAGTCATGAAGCATATTTTCTTCTTGCATCACATTATCAATCCTCCTTTCCTTTCTATGAATCCACCAAATCATGAACTTCGCAACACCCTCATCCTCATTATCGTAACCCCCCTTCCTGCTAAATTAGGGCTCCAAAAAACCTAATTTTCCCTCTTTTCCCCTTTCACACGTTCATCTTAGGGTTCAAGAAACCCAATTCCCTTTATCTTTCTTTTCAATTCATCGAATCTAACATGCATCCACCTTAAAACTCTGCTCAATTTCTCACAATCTTTCTGGGTTTTGCTTGATGCGTTTGGAGAATGTCGGAAGCTAATACCAACAATCAACACCACCATCATTCATCGATTTACGAGGCTGTTAATCTACAGCCCGCTAATTTGCACCATCATCAACAACAACGAGGAAATGGCATCAATAACAACGATAATCAACACCACATGGTGGAAGATGTGGTTGTGCAAGAAGACGATGATGTTGCAGGGGGTGAAGAGGAGTCTATAGATAACCCGAGTCAGATCCGTTACGACCACCATAACCCTCATCATCAGCACCATCATCAACATCAACATCATAATTTGCAGACCAGTGGTGGTCTTGAAGGTGGTATGGAAGATATGAGTGTTCCGCAGCATCCGTTGTATGTACCCGAGGCTGATATTCATCCTGTTAGTGGTGGAGGTGCAGGTGGAGGTGCTGATCAGCTTACGTTATCGTTTCAGGGGGAAGTTTATGTCTTTGATGCTGTTTCGCCTGAAAAGGTGTTTTGCAGTTTGATTTTGTGAAATTAGGGTTTTGTTTGTTCTAATTGATAAGTTTGTGTTCATTATGCATTGATGATTGAGCTAATTGGACAAAGTTTTAAACTTTTAATGATATGATCATTGCATATGGTTATGATTGATCTAATTCTTGATCTTATGGAGAATTTGTATTTATGGGGATTCTGCAGGTACAAGCTGTGCTATTGCTGTTGGGTGGGTATGAAGTACCAACTGGTGCTCCTACTATGGGGATGCCTCCTCAAAGCCAAAGGGTATGACTATATGAGTACTGCAAATTGTTGGTGCAAGTTTTGATTTTGATATTGTTGTTTATTTGGGTTTGATTGGGTCTTTTATGTGAGTGTTTAGAGTTTGACTGAATTTCCTGCAAGATCAAGTCAACCGCAAAGGGCTGCTTCGTTGAGTCGGTTTAGGGAGAAGAGAAAAGAAAGATGCTTTGATAAGAAAATTCGCTATACTGTACGGAAGGAAGTTGCTCTTAGGTATTTAACTTACTAGAAATTGTGAGATTGTTTACTTGGTTTTGCGTTTTGCATCTTTCTTGGTATTTCCGTCTTGAGTTTCACTGCCTTTTTGGTCGTAATGATTATCAATTCTTGGAGGATGGGAATTATTTTTCTCAATGTGAATGTGATTTGTTTTCCTTTTGATAATTCTTGAAAATTGTTTATATGATAGTTCCATAAGTAAATTTGTCTATATGCTACTGCCTAGAGTTTTAGTTAGTTACAAAAGGCTTGATAGTTGATTCACTCTTTCACTCTTATTTATTCTAAATAAGTCATCACATATTCTCAAAGACGTTTCCTAAAAATAAACAACAATAGAACTTCGCATATAAACAATCATACACTATTATAAAAACTAAAGAATTGATATTTGAACAAAAGAACTCACTTGGAATAAGAAAACGATGATTTGATTGCAGAAGGGAAATAAGAAAACTTTGATTTAATTTCAGACTAAAATAAGGAAAAGATTATTTTTATCAAGTATAAATATTAATAGAAGAGAGAGGCGGGAAAACAATCCTGAGAATGCATATAAATGTGACACGTTTATCAAAAGTTAGTCTTTTATTATAGATAGAAGATAGAAGATTGGACATAGTGCCAAAACTCCTATTTGAGTTTCCTTTCTGTAGTCCATTTGATTGGTAACCTAAAAGTTCTAAACCGACAGTTCTTCCAAATCTTACCTGACATAGTTGTTCATAAATTGTACTTAAAACTGTATTGGGCCAATTTATGATGCTGTAATTTGAAACCATTAATTTGTCCACAAAGGTTCATTTGCAGACATCATATACGGACTCTTATTTCGCTTGTAAAGCCTCCTGTTCTTTGAATTGCTAGATTACTACATATCATGTCAATATGTTCTATATGGACTCATGTTATAAGCATGTGGACTTTTCTGTATATAACTTGCATGCATCAGTTTATTTGGTATTAATTTTCGTTATATACTTCTATTCAGTCTGTAACGGCATCAGTCACACATGGTTGTTATGTTTGAAGCATGGTATTCATGCTTAATGATGCAAAGTCTCAGGGATGAAGCTTGAAGTCTTTTTCAGGGTGGACCAAGAAATTCGTAAACAGTTGTTATTATTGAAAAATTAGTGCCTAAGCTTTTTCTTTATTGAAATATTATCGTGTTAATCTTAATGAACGTGCCAAATTCTAAAAATTAAAAAGAAAAAAATATTGCACTGCTGACCTTGTTTGACTTATTTGACTTGAATATCTGATTGGTATTTATGCTACCAGAATGCAGCGGAAGAAAGGTCAGTTTACATCATCCAAGGCAGTCTCAGATGAAGCAGGTACCGCAAGTTCAGAATGGAATGGTGGTTCTAGCCAAGATGAAGAAACAATGTCAGTAGCCTTTTTTCCATTATTCTTTTTGGATTTTTCGTGTCATTATTATTTGTTTGGTTCTTATCTTTTGAGTCATATTATTGTCAAGTTGCCACTACTTTTAGCCAATCTTCCACTCAAATTGCTTATGTTTGGTTCGTTGCTTGTTTCTCTTACTTGCAGATGTAGACATTGTGGAATCAGCTCAAAGTCTACTCCAATGATGCGCCGTGGGCCTTCTGGCCCAAGAACATTGTGCAATGCATGCGGACTCAAATGGGCCAACAAGGTTTGTATCCAGATTGTCTCCAGATCACTTGTTATGTTTTGGTTTTCTGTAAATTCATGCATGAAGTTAATATGGATATGTATTGCTTTGCAAACTTTCCATCAAATATGCAAGAGTTAAAGCTTATGGACTGATATTATGTTTACTCTCAACCTTGTGCTGCATTGTCGCATCTTAACCTTTATTCTCCTAGTTCGCGTTAGGGAATGGGGATCTAACATCTTGAAAAACTAGTTTTAGCATTTATTTTTAAGGGTTGTTTGGATGTGTGTTTTGAAAGGAAACATTTAATAATCAGTAACCAGATGACTTGCTCTAATAAAATGGCATCTTTATGAACGGTTATTGACTTTTGCAGGGAGTTTTACGAGACCTTAACAAGGTTTCAGCATCAGGAGTTCCAGACCCTACTGCAAAGACAATAGAACAGGTACACACACTCCTGTCTTAATATTAAAAATGAGAATAATATTGATGCCAAACGGGTTTGTTTTCAGAGTGATGCAGAAGCAAACGACGCAGATGCTGTAAATGCGAATACCATAATACTGGTCTCTAATGGAGTTAACAGTTCAGGTGTGGCACCTGAAAGGTAGGTTGGTGAGGTGGAGCTTGTAATTTTTGTTGCCGCCATTTAAGTTATTGAAGATAAAGGTGTGAAAATAAGAGAAGATGTTGCATTCATAAACTCATAGTAGTTGTTACAAAGATTGTAGATATATTGGTTCATGTCTTGAGACCTCATTGTTATTATGACTGTTACCACGCCAAAATCAGACGATTAGAATTTCCTTTGAAATTTTTGCATTTCTTCATTTATGTTTTGCGGAACAATCCCACTCAAAATGCAACCTATTCGCAGCAGTAACGGATTGGATGCATTTATGAAATTTATACACCTTTCCAGAAATACTGCTGTAATTCCAGGTAGTACCAAGATTGTGTAGCAAAATGTATCATGTATTTCACTTGTTTTTTTATGGATGATTTATCAATCGACTGTCGGGTAGAAACGAAGAAGTTTATAGTTTATACAGGCCAAGTAACTTGATAGATGAGTTACATTTGAGCTTCTACCAAGTTAATTATGAACTAGTTACTGGCGAGTTGGGCACGTGGGTGGTGGTTAATCTTCGTGAAAGCATTGTTACCCTCATGAGATTTTTTTTTTCAAAAATAGGTGTTTTATAGAAGTGTAAAGTGGTTTCTAGGTAGTTTTTTAATGTTGTGTTTTTAGGTGTTCTGCTATCTCAACTACCGGAACTATCTTACGTGGTAAAGCACCCTTGGAAGTTCTTCAGACCTGTGATGATGTGGTGTGTGACCATACTCTTTTACTATCTCAACTAGCGGAAGTGATACAAAACTCAACTTCCGCTATCTCAACCAGCGAAAGTGACCTAGACAGCGGATGTTGGGTTTTGTGTCTAGGTCACTTTCGCTGGTTGAGATAGCGGAAGTCTAGTTTTGTACCACTTCTGCTAGTTGAGATAGCGGAAGTGTACTAGTCACACGCCAGGGTGCTTTGCCACGTAAGGTAGAACTACTAGTTGAGATAGCGGAACATCTAAAAGCACAATAAGTTTAAAAAACTATCTAAAAACCATTTCACATTTCAAAATACCATCAATTTTCTAAAAAAAGAAAATCTCTTGATGAAGACAGTGCAACTCTTTTTTCTATGGTTAACCTGATAATGAATCGAAAGCAATAGATTGCTAAGTTGTAATATGCTGAAACAATATAGCATATTACAATCTATTTTAATCCACATAAAAAATATATCTTCTGGATTTCAAAAGCCATTGGCAATCGTATGAACTTACAGTTACCAAGTTATCATTTTCTTCATTTTCTTATGAGAATTCCAATATTTAAAAGCTCAAGTGTGGCCATATTTCGGTTGTTATTATCCTGGACCGCCAAAATGTGTGGTTATATGGAAGGAATTACTCTGGTTGAAGAAATGAGCTTCTTCATTATCTTCGTATTCTTCATCGGCATCTTACTCTGGTCACATTACAATGCGACTTAGGGTGGTGGGAGCGCTTGTGCTGTGTGCCCGCGGCGGGGGCTGGCGTCATACGGCAACACCACCTCCTATCCCCCACATCTCAAGTTTTGACCGCCGCATAGCAGGTACACGCGCCGAGCCACACCACCACCGACGCCGCTTTTCCAACCGTTCCAACGGTCCTTTTTTCGACCGTTACCCACCCCACCCCGTCGACGAAACCCATGAAGTGAAGAAGATGAACTATTTTCGGTGGCCGGCTCCTGTTGTGCAACTCTGCTCGAGAAAGATAACAAATGAAGAATACGATAAAGTATTGACCTAATATTATAATGTGATGTGGGTCTGGTGTAATGTGATGCGATGTGATATGATATTTTTTTTATTGATGAGTATGTGATTTAGGATGGTAGGTGTGATATAAGCACCCCCTTGTAATCACATTTCTCTATAGATTTAGGGGGTGTTTGGTCTAACTTTTATTTTTTGGCTTATGCTTATATTTTAAAGTAGCTTATAGCTTATTTTCTATTATTTGATAAGCTCTTTTTAAGTGTTTGGATTAACTTATATTCTACAAGTTGATAAGTTATTTTTAAGTGTTTGTGTTAGTTTTTTTTATTTAGCTTATGTTGGTAAAATGACCAAAAGGGGCATGGTTACATATTATCACATAACTTATATTTTATATGTATCTACTTTGTTTTTATGAGTTATACCATCATTTTTGGATAAATTTATATCTAGAATGACGTAGAACTTCTACAAAATACATTAATATTCAATAAAAAATTCATCTTGGTTTGGTTAGATCTCCTGCAATCATATCTCTAACTTCACTCATGTATAAATCATCTATTCTACATTGTGTACTTGTGTCTTCAATTATTTCATTAATGTCACTAGATCCTCGACTATCAATACCATTATTTAAAGTGTAAGATTCTTGTTGCGCCTTGTTAAGTCCTTCATCACATGTATCTTTTCATCACGACGAAAATATGTTATATGATAACGAATGTTGGTTCCTTTATATGGAGCAATATAACCTCTAGTATTTGGATATCCAACATCAACAACGTAATATTTATCTATGGTGAATAAAATAAATAGTATTACTTATATAAAAAGTTAAGTAAAACATAAGGTTATAGTAATAAGTTGCTTCAATAATTATTAATCCACCACCATTTGAGGGCAAATGAGTAATTTACACCCTTACACAAATAAGCTTATTCAAATAAGCTAAAAAATCATCTTCAAGTTAGTTTCTTCAAATTAACTTATATAAGCTAATAAGCATAAGCTTAAAAAGCTAAATCAAACACTAAGTTGAGCTTATTTTATAAAAAAACCAAAATAACTATATGTTTTGTTAAAAAAGCTAGACGAAACACCCCCTTAGATTAATATGTATACATAGTGGGAGGTTTGGTGATGAAATGTTTATTTTATTCGTGAATTATGAAAAAAATAAATTGAATAAAATGAATAAAAATAACTAAGAATCAGAATCTTGGGGAAGAATTAATAGTTTAATACCACGTATTTGACGATCTATTTACAACACACAAGCAATTTAGAAACTTCCAGAAGAACAAAACGATCCATTTGTCCAAGTCAGCAGGAACTCTCTAGGCCTATAAAATCGTGTTTTGATCGTTAATCACCTCTTCATTCATATCAAATCTCTAATCTGTTGAAATCATCATCATGCCTCGCAAAAGCTCCGGTGGTAAGTTTTCTCAACGATTACTAGTTGTTCTTTTGTTTTATGCTTCAATTTTGCATGAGTCTCATTGTTTTCGATCTGTTTGGGAAACATATGGATCTACATCACGTTATCGTTTCCATTTCTAGGGTTTTCATCGACTGTTTGTTTGTTTTTTTCATTAGGTGGTTGTAAATGAACGATTTCTTCGTGTTTAATCGTGACTTTGTGACGTGTGATTGCCTTTTGAATCGTTGTTGTCTGAACGCTGTGGAAATAGCTTGAATTTTTTTATTTTTCTGGTTATTTTACAGGATTCATTTCAGCAATTAAGGTGTATCGTCTCTATTTGTTGTCATGTGATACTAACTTCATGTTTGGAACCGTATATGATATATCCTGTGGTTTTGGTTCTTGATTAAGAACACACATAGCTTCTGACTTACAGTTCGTATTGTTTCAATTTGTGAGTAAAAGAACTTTGGCTTGTTGGGGAAATGGTGTCAAGTTGTTTTGTCTCACATATTGTTATCATCTTGTTTGTTAGTTAATTTGTTCAACAGAGCAGAGCTTTTTAAGCTTCAAAACCAATTGCATGTTGGTTATCGTTTGAGTGAGCAATTTGATTAGTGCTGTAGATTGTTTTATTGTGTTGCTTTGTTCATGACTCCATGGGTTTTGTTATGTTCTTGAGTTTTGATTCTATGTTTAAACGCTTTGATTCTGTATCTGGACCTTATTAGTAGCTTTGCTATGGATGTTCTTTGTATGTTCTTTGTATAATATGGTAATTATACATGTTTTGTGTCGTTGTCCGGTGCTAACACCCTAAATTGCAGGAAGGTCAGCTCGTGCACCTGCTCGTGCTCCAGCACGCAGCGCCCCAGCACCAGGTGATGCGTTTTTACCGCTTGTTATACGATAATCACTGTAAAAGTTTGAGATTTGAATGCATATGATCCCTTCTTGAGGACACTATTTTTCACTCGTCTAACATGTTTGAATTTTGCTTCTGCAGTCAAGCAAGCACCCCCTCCTGCCCCTGTTCAGGGTGGATCATTGCTTGGTGCCGTTGGTTCAACCATAGCTGAAGGTACATCTACTACATATCTGCAAACATATACACTTGTTGTAACTGTATCGTTCTACATGCGCATGTGCTTTTCGTCTTATGTTGTTATATTTTTGCATTTGGTAGGCTTGGCGTTTGGTACTGGTAATGCTGTTGCACACAGGGCGGTGGATGCTGTAATGGGTCCTCGTACCTTTCGGCATGAAACTGTCCCTGCTGCTGCTGTCCCAGAATCTGCTGCCACTAACAGCTCTTATTCTGATGCTTGTGGCATGCACTTTAAGGCGTTTCAAGACGTATGTCTCTTATCTCTTTGCTATCGTCTTTATGTCACACGCAACATCACAAAACATCAAAGTTTATTGTATCTCCCCTTAAGGTTATGGTGATATGAAACATGTGTTTGATGTTTGTTGTCAATGCAGTGCATTAACAGCTCTGGAAGTGACATCGGCAAGTGCCAGTTTTACATGGATATGCTGTCGGAGTGCAGGAAGAGCTCGGGTCTTGCGGTTTGAGTGAGGTGCTGTTGCCGAAACTATTATTTATTGATGATATTCTTTTTGCTAGTTGGAGATATGAACTAAATTACTTTGGTAGCTAATAAAAACATGGATATTTGATCATGTTTGTTTTTGGGTTGTTTTAAACCATGAACTTGATCAGTACCTGCAAGCAAAATAATATCAAGTCATCGACTCTTGTCTTTTGCTTTGTGTAAATATTATATCAAGATCCACTAATCATGTGTAGTTGGATTTCTAATAACTTGATCGTTATAGTGCTACTGGTGCGCGTAATGCTTGTGGTAAACTGGAATATCAAGAACACAAACTCAAATCGACTTCTTATTAATCAAAAACTAGAATACAATAAACTAACAACCCTACTTGACCGGTACCCACTCACGAAGTGGTAATGAACTTGATCAGTATGCTTCGTGTGTGCATGATAAGTGCAACTAGCTGAATAAGAAAGTTGTCATGGAATAGTTTCTCCTTGTCATTTACAGGTTGGTTAAGTTTTTTTTACTAAAAGAACTTACCAAACCGTTTCTTGAGTAGCCACAACAAAAGCTCTGCATTCACCTTTGATAGTCGACAAGGATACTATAAGCTGCCTCTTACTTATCCACGATACGACACTACTTTTAATAAAGAAGACACATGGTACTCGACCTCTATCATTCAGGTCTCCTTGTTCAGTTAGGGGCTGTTTGGCAGCCTCTTAATCAGCCTCTTAATGGTTCAGATGTCTAAATGGTTCAGCACTTAATGGTTCAGACTGTTTGTTTCGCAAGCAGATGTCTGAATGGTTCAGACATTTGCCTCTGAATGGTTAAGTATTATACTAATGCTGAATGGTTAAGACCTCTTATCTGAATTGGTCAGACATTTGTATTTGAATTGTTAAACGATATACTACCTCTTAATGGTTCAGACCTCTTAATGGTTCAGCACTTAATGGTTCAGACCTCTTATTGGTTCAGCACTTAATCATTCAGAAGTTGCCAAACAGTCCCTTAGCATCACATAAAGTCTTTAACTTAATTTGTGACTCCATGTTAAACTTGGCATCGTACCCTACTATGCCATTAACATATCTTAGAACACACTTTGCTACATATAAATATGGCTTCCTTGGTTGTTGCATATACGTACTCAGAATACCAACCAGAAAAAGCAATGGGCGTGTTGGAGTTTCTTGACGTAGGGTTCGGATTCCAGCTTAAACCTGGACCCAACTTGAATAAATGCCATTAAAACCTGAACATTCGGCCCATGATAATAAGTGACACGTGTCTTACATCCAAAAGGGTACAATTATCACCAATCCTGACCATTGGTTTAACACACTCTTGAATGCATGAGGGGTAAGGTCCAATGATGTAACAAACTCCTTTGGGACTACTCCCACCATCACACGTGAGACATATTAGAAACAACAGGTTGAATAATCAAGGTTTTAAAAAACTTTTGAAGGTAAAACGTTATTTAGACCAAACCATAGAGAGCAAAAGTGTAGTTTACTCCATCTAATTTTACACTTATTATTGTATTATCCATTTATTGTGTGTAAAACCTTCGTATCTAATACGTCAAACGTAATTTTTTAACCATTTTTTTACATTACTTGTCCACTATGAGACTTAAACCCTTAATCTTATGAAAATATACACCTTACTAAACATCTTGATACAATTAGGTTGAAAACCCTTTGATATACATCGAACTTAATTATTTGCTATTATATATATGTATCGTTAGCGTTAGAGACACCCCGCCACCAAGATCGTGACACGGTCATTCGCCCTCTTAATAGTCATTCATTGTCATCATTTTCAGCCACCACTGCCAACAAGTTGAATTTATTGGGGAAAATCGGTTTACCCAACCACAAACGGTAAAAACAAATGCGGAATTAACCTTCGTTTGGTCAAAACCTCCCCGACCTGTTTGAACCTGTGATGGTGCAAAAATAGCAAGTAGGGTATACCAATCCAAAACAACAAGGAGACAACAATTTTAGCGTGGAAAACCTCTCAAGACGAGAGTAAAAACCACGGGACTACTAGAGCCACTTCAAATCCACTATCACCAAAATAAAGATCAATACAAGGTCCTCTCTAGATACACTAGAGGCATACAACAATCATCATACACTTGGAAGCAAGTAACATCAAGTATATGCAATCAATGACAAAGAAGAAGAAGAGATATCACCAAATCTGCAGATGCGAACAGAGGCTGTAAAACCCGACTTCCAGACCTGATTTAACGAAACCAACCGTTGGATATCGACGCCCAGGTGTTGTGAAGCTTCTGTCCAAATTTCACGATGATCCAACCGTTCAATCTCCGGGAAAACACAGACCTTCGAGACTGTGCAGAAAGTGACGGGAATTCTCTTTTCTCCTCAAAACTCTTTCAAACCCTTGTATTCAACTCTGTGTGTATTGATGATTGTTCTAATTACAATCCCTGCACTTTTATTTTATCATAACCCTAGTGGGCTAATGATAATGAGCCATACAAATGGGTATTTGTTGGGTTTTATTCATTGGCTCAAAAACATACCCAACAGAATTAACATCCAAAGATACATCACGTGTCTTTAAAGTGTTTTGAGTGTTTCTTTTAATTATAATCAGATCACCAAAACTAGTAATATTTACTAAGATACCAAAAAAAGTAACAAGTTATCTAATATAACAACATATATGATAAGAGCATCAACATGTAGGGTGTCATATTGTTGTTATTGTTTGGTATCGTTTTAGTAGGTTGCTTTTAGGTTTTGTGGTGTTGGTTCTGAAACGATCATTTGTTCTTATGGTATTGTAATTTTTGTTTCGTTCGAGCTAATTAATTGCTAGTTGGGTTTTATATATAAAAATTTTGTCATTCAAACATAGTAACATGCTATTTTTGTTTGTCTCACTGATACATCAAATAATGAGAGTTAGAAAAACACGTTACTATAACTTGAATCTTTACAGTGTGTTGGATCTAGAAAGGCTGTTGCAACCAAAACCAAGTCACTTAAAAGATTTTGGTACAACAAACAAAGGACTTCCGAAGCTAAGTATGGAACTTCCGAAGGAAGAAGGAGCTCTTCCGAAGACTAAGTGTAAATCACACTTCCGAAGGAAAACTCCAACTTTCGAAGACAAAGAACCTACTTCCGAAGATCAAGACTTAGAGATAAAGAAGTGAAGTCAACTTCCGAAGTACAAGAAGTCCTCAAAGCCTCGAAAGCATAGAAGCATCTTCCGAAGTATAAGTGGCTTCGGAAGAACAAGTTCTTCCGAAGCCAGTTAACCTTCGGAAGACACTCCTATTATCCAGTGGACATAAGTATGGCCTCTCTGACACTCCGCTGCAAATCTCTGAGATACTGCATGACGTTTTCTCAAAAGTCATGTAGTTGACCATACTTTAATCCACTGTTTACCTTTTTGTGTTAGTACAGTTGCCATCTTTAGTTTGTGACAAAAGGTAAGTCATGGACATGTCATGACTATCATATCTTAGATAATACTTTATCTAAGATATCTTAACTTTAGCATTGTAGTATATGCTTTAGTCTTAGGTTTCCAGCTGGTATCAAGTATATCCGGCTGTAGGATCTAGTATATATAGTTTCTCATTGTAACTCTCGTTTCATGCTTGTAAGTGTCTTGTAATCTTGAGTTGAGAAGTAATATATACAAGTACCTTGAAAATATATCTCTGCTTGTTCCGTTGTTACTTATTATATTATTATCAACTCTTGTAAAAGATATTGCTTCATCTGATTTGAGTGTTACTATAAGTGAGTTTGAGAGAAATACAAGTGTTTGAGTGACAAACCCGATCCTGCAATTGGTATCAGAGCTTTTTAGGCTCTTGATTGTGAGATCTTACCATCCTAATCAACCAGTTTTTCACTCCTCCTTATACATCACTCAAAATGGCCCTCAACAAATCTGAAGTAGAGATGGGAACGATGACCAAAGCTCCCATCATCGCCCCTGAAAACTTCAGGTCTTGGAGCAGAAGAATGGAAGGCTTCATCAGGTATCAAGACAGCAAGATGTGGCAATCCATTGTCAATGGCCCGTATAAGCCAAAAGTAGCTGGTGGAAACGATGTCATGATTGAGAAAGCCGTTGAAGATTATTCTGATGAAGACAGGAAGAAGCTTGACATAGACAGCAATGCTATGACTGTTCTTATGACTGCAATCCCAAACTCTATCATGGTGGGGTTTGAGCATTGTAAGTCTGCCAAAGAACTCTTTGATGCTCTTGCTCAAATGTACTCAAGCTCGAATGATTCCAAGAAGGACTCACTGAAGCAGCAGTTTGAGAACTTCACCTATGTTGCTGGAGAGACTCTTAGCCAGCAATACTTCAGGTACATGGATCTCATTTCTTCCCTTCAATCTGTGGGAATCACTCATGAACTCAGAGATCTTACTAGAAAGTTTATGAGTGCTCTACCCAATGAGTGGACATTCTACTGTGTCTCTATCAAGAGAACAGAGAATCTGAATACACTCACCATGACCGAACTCTATGGGATCCTTGATGGATACCGTTTGGAAATGGAAAGCAAAAGGGGTCACCAGACAAGCAGACCCTTGAGTCTTCCTGCTAGCAACGCTTTAATGGTTGCTGAAGGCTCAGGAATCTCCCAGTCTCAGCAATACCTGACCTACACCCAGCAGCCATCTTGTTCCTCTGGGCCTTACATCACATTTCCTGAGACTCCAAGGTCTCAACAAGCTCAACAAAGCTCCTTTCAGGAGGGCTGTGCATTTGTCTCAGGAAGTGAGCACTCAAATGACTATCAATACTGCTTTGATGATCTAGAGTGTTTTAGCCCGGATGACATAGAGTATGTGGACATAGTCCAACAAATGGCTCTTCTAACCTACAGAGCAAAGAAGTTCTTTAAAAGAATTGGAAGGCAATTCCCTCAGAACCCAATCACCAACAAATTTGGGTTTGACAAAAGCAAGGCCAAATGTTACAACTGTAACCAACTTGGTCATTTTGCAAGGGAATGAAAGGCTCCCAAGTCCAACCCGAGAACCTCACAGGCCTCCACACATCCTTCTACACCAAAGCCCACCGGAAAGTCAACAGAGACTGCTGCAATGGCTCAAGAAGTTGACTGGAGCTTCATGGTTCAGGATGTGACTCCTGCTCAAGCACTCATGGCAGGAACAGATGAAAACAAGGTATATGAACATCTCTGTACCCCTGCTTGTATTGCTAAGGTTAAACTGTATCAGGACTACAATATGGAAATTAAATCTGATGTTGAGTCTTTAAATGTTTTAAAATCTGACTTTAAAAGGGCTGAATCTGACTATCAAAGAAAAATTGAGGAGTTAGAGAAAACTGTGTCCCTCTTAAAACATGAACATACAAACTACAAGACTCAAATCAAGGATTTAATATCCAAATTGACTGAGGCTCAAGCCCAGCTTGTCACTGCTGAGGCTCAAGCCAGGAAGTATGCTATTTCCGAGCAAAACTTCCAAGCCATTCTTGCATCATCCTCTCACTCAAAACTTTGTTATCAAAACAAAGGTGGGTTGGAAACCAATGAAATTGCTCCACCACACTCTTATGAGTCTATAAGACAACCAAGGTGTGGTACTGAAGAGCAAGAGGTTCCATCTGTTGACCCACCTTCTCAAGAGTCAAAGAGTGATGCAACTATGGAGACCATCACAGGGAAGGAACATGTAATTATGCCCTCCCCAGCCAATGATGATCAAACCCTGACCACCAAAGCCAGAAGAAGCAGAGCTAAGGCAGCCAGAAAAACTGCCAAGAAAGTGGCTGAATCTAAGCTAAAGATAGACCCAATACAAAAGGGTGTATTCATATCAGCTGGATTCCAGGTGGTTGGAAATTTTGATTCAGGAAAGGAGTGCAGTACCAGTACTCCTATCCTACCAAAGGATCAGAAATTAAAAGGAAAGGTTGCTGATGAAGAGAAAAAGAACAAGAAACAGCAATCCTCTCATTCCCAGAAAGTTAACATTGCATGCATAATGTGTGGTCTGCAAAACCACATGGCTAAAGATTGTTACTACAATCCTGCTAGCACACATTATGCAAATAATGTTAAAAGAGAAGGAGTCAGGGAAGGTTTCTCATTTGGACCATATCAAATGGTTCAAGTGATGAAAAAGGGAAAGCTTGTTTCTGAAGCAAGGCTTCTCTCGGAAGAAAATTCTTCTTCCGAAAGGAAAAAGGCTTCGGAAGTTAAAACTGTAAAGACTCAGAAAACCAAAAGAGTCCCCTTGAAACCATCCCAGAAGAAGACTGCTTCGGAAGAAAAGGTGGTGAAGGTCTCTTCCGAAAAGAAAGAAGCTTCGGAAGAATGCCAAGCTACAAAAGCTTCAACAAGCTCATCCTCTATGATCAACCAAGGGATGGAATGGAAGATCAAAGAAGATGCTGTAGCCCAAACCTCTTCTTCAAAGACACCCATTGAACCCCCATGCATAAATTTTGGTTCAATTATGTCACTATCATTGGAAGAACCCAAGACCAACAAGGCTTGGGTTTCCAATCAAAACTAATTATCTCACCTTATGTGCAGGGACATCCATATGACAAGAATAACAACATTTGGATTGTAGATAGTGGATGCTCCAGGCACATGACAGGGAACAGATCTCTCCTTCAACAATATCGACATTATGATGGAGGTCCTGTCCAGTTTGGAGGTGAGGCCGGAGGATATATTTCTGGCAGAGGAAGTATATCCAATGGAAAGTTAAAAGTTGACAAAGTTAATTTTGTCAAACAGCTTGAACACAATCTGTTAAGTGTTTCTCAATTCTGTGATCAAAAAGCATCAAATGCTTTTCACAGAACATGAGTGCATTATCCTCAAACCCGGGATGACAATTCCTCAGGAATTGGTGCTTCTTAGATATCCCAGGAAAGGGGATATGTACAAGCTTGATATGAACAATGCTTCCCCAATGGGAGAAGCATCATGCTTTCTTTCTAAAGCTGATGGTGATGAGTCAACACTATGGCATAAACGAATTTGTCATGTCAATTTTAAGACAATGAATAAATTGGTTAAAAATAACTTGGTACATGGTTTGCCTAAAAAGGAATTTTTCTGCAAAGATAACTGTATTGCTTGCCTGAAAGGGAAACAACACAGGTCTTCTCATAAATCCAAAGTTGTTAACTCTATCACCACTCCATTACACTTATTGCACATGGATCTATTTGGTCCCACAAGTATAATGAGCATTGGAAGGAAATCATATTGCCTTGTGATTGTTGATGATTTTACTAGATTTACATGGGTATTCTTTTTAAGAACTAAAGATGAAACCGCTGAAACTTTAAAATCTTTTATTCTTAAAATAGAAAATCAAGTTGATCACAAGGTTAAAATAATTAGAAGTGATCAAGGGACTGAGTTTAAGAACCTAGTTCTTGACTCATTTTGTAACTCAAAAGGGATTGCCAGACAATATAGTGCTCCTAGAACTCCTCAACAAAATGGTGTTGCTGAGAGGAGAAATAGGACACTTATTGAGGCTGCTCGGACTATGTTAGCTGATTCAAAGCTGCCTCTAACATTCTGGGCAGAGGCAGTCAGCACTGCATGCTATGTGCAGAACAGAGTTCTTGTAGTAAAGCCACATGAAAAAACCCCTTATGAGTTATGGAACAAGAGGCCACCGTTCATTGGCTTTCTAAGGTCCTTTGGCAGCAGGTGTACCATACTTAACACAAAAGACAATTTGGCAAAATTTGCTGAAAAGTCAGATGATGCTATCTTTGTTGGATATTCCTCCTACTCTAAAGCCTATAGAGTTTATAATATTAAAAACCAACAATTTGAGGAATCTTCCAACATTGTAGTTAATGAGCACACTCCTTGTGTTAGGGGGAATGGCCCTGATCATATCTTTGATTTAGAATTGTTTCCAAACTATTCTAAACCATCTTGTGAGAATGTTTCAGCTGGAACAGGTGTTTAAAGTAATTCTGATGAAGATCAACTGTTTGAGCTTCCCAGACCTATTCCAAGTTCTCCAAGAGTTGCAGCAAATCAAGTTCCCACTATTAAAAGATCTGACAGTATAACCATTTCAAGAGATAGTGATACTTCAACAAGGGATTCACCTGCTGATTTTCAAATCTCTTCAGGTGATCCTGCACAACACCAAGCTGATGGAAGCACCATCTTGAAGGAACAGGCAACTGTTAATGATGCTTCACAGCAAAGAAATGATGACGTTTCTCTTTCATTCAATCAGTCCTCATTGAATGAGTTTGAAACAACAGCTGGACCAAGTATTCAAGCTCCTGAGCAAAATATGTCCAACTTGGACTTATCTTTGCAACTGGAGGTGATTCCTAGACTCAGGATTCATAACACTCATCCAGCTGAAAACATCATAGGGGAAGTCTCTGAAGGTGTGAGAACAAGAGGACAGACTCATAATGGAAATGTTTGCTTGTACTCATGTTTCTTATCCCAAATGGAACCCAAGAAGGTGGAAGATGCCTTGAAAGATAGTAGCTGGGTTGAATCAATGCAAGAGGAGCTGCTTCAATTCAAAAGACAAAAGGTTTGGAACCTATGTCCGCTACCATCTGGTCAAGTACCTATAGGCACCAAATGGGTATTCAGGAACAAAAGAGATGATAGAGGTTTGATTATCAAGAACAAGGCAAGACTGGTGGTTCAAGGATACACTCAAGAGGAAGGAATCGATTATACTGATGTCTTTGCACCTGTTGCAAGACTTGAGGCAGTTAGGATCTTCCTTGCTTATGTTGCATCCAAGAATTTCACTGTCTACCAGCTTAATGTCAAGTGTGCCTTTCTATATGGGGATATAGATAGGAAAGTCTATGTATGCCAACCTCCAGGATTTGAAGACCCATAGCATCCAAATTATATGTGCAAGTTGGATAAAGCTCTATATGGGCTGCACCATGTTGGACCAAAAGAACCAATGAGCCTGATCAGAAAAACCTCTAAGTCCCACAGACATTACAACTGCTGAAGAAGATCACAACAGCTGAAGACATCAGCTGATTACAAAGGTCTGAAGACAAAGTCTGAAAGTAAAGAACTGAAGACAAAGTCTGAAAGTGAAGTACTGAAGACAAAGACTGAAGACCAGAGTGATCAGTAGTTGTCACAACAGCTGAAGTTGTTAACTTCAGTAGTTGTGATGGTTTTTCCTTTTCAGTACTTGTAATTTTTCCTTTCAGTAGTTTTAGATCAGTAGTTTTATGTATTTGTACTTTGCATTCTCTGAGATGTGATCAGTTGTTGAGAACATTTCAGTAGTTTGCATTATTTCAGTTGTTTGTAAAATTCTGTTAGATGTCACTATCAAGTGACATCAGCAGACGTCACATTCCTCTATATAAGGGATGTTAACCTAGTTGTATTCTAACTGAAGCATTACGCGTGAATGAAAACATTCCTTTAACAGAAATATTCTCTCTATAATTGTTCTTGTGTGTTTGCATATTCATTATCTTCTTGCTTGAATTGATCTTATTTTGTTATATTCCGCTGCAAAATTCAAATCTAATTGATCCGATCCTATCAAATGGTATCAGAGCTGGTTAATCATTGATCGATCTAACAATTGATCATTGAAACTGCTCTTTTGATAGCTAAGGTTGATCGAATTAGCATTTTTGCAAGAATTGATTATAGAGATTGATTTTCTGTTGCTTCCGGTTAATTAATTGAGATTCTAATTGTGTTTTCAAATTGTGTTGTTGAGTTTTCAAACTAGACCGATTTTAATCTCATTGAATTCGATTGAATTAGTGAAAATGACTACTTCAATCAATGATCCTCACAATACTGGCTCCTCAACTAAGCCTCCGATGCTTGTTAGGAGTGAGTATAACATATGGCAACGCCGAATGCTCCATCACCTGTCTGTTAACAGTTCAGGTTGTTGGAAGTTCTGTGGTTCATGGACCATACAAGCCTATGGTGAGTAATCCTGAAACCAATGAGATGGTTCCTAAAAAGAAGGAACAATATTCTAATGAGGATTTAAAACTGTTTGAGATTGATGCTAAAGCCCATGGAATTCTGGCCATGGCACTGCCTAATGAAATCTATTCTGGGCTTATGCATCATGAAACTGCTTATGATCTCTGGGTTGCTCTGAAGGAACAATTTGGAGGAACTGATGAGGTCTTAGCAAACAACAGAGAAATCCTTGCCCAGCAATATGAGACATTCTCTCATAGGAAGGGTGAGACATTGACTCAACAGTTTGAGCGGTTTTCATGTTTGATCTCTGAGCTTAAAATGGTTCAACATGAATACACAAACAGCCAGATGAATAACAGATTCCTCAGATCCCTGCCTGAGAGATGGGACACTTACACCATTGTCCTACGCTCTAGTGCAAATCTGGATACTCTATCTCTCACCCAACTTCATGGGAAACTCTTAACATTTGAGAGAGAGATAGAACAGAAAAGGAAACTATCTTCATCTGGAAAGCTCACTGATGACTTTGTACTTTGTAACACTGCTCTGGTTGGTCATGAGTCTGAATATGCTTCATCTGAAAGTTCATATGATGAGCATATTGATTTCTCTTCAAACAGTGGAAATCATGCTTTTGTTGGAGTTGAGGGAAACTCAGGTTTTAAAGTTGATAATTTGTGTTTTTGATGGATGATTTGAAAGGAATTGCTGATGATGATCTGGAAGAGATGGATATTCTGAGCCAAATGGCATTGATCAATATCAGATCTCAAAAGTTTTACAAAAGAACAGGTAGAAAATTCCCTGGTCTCTCTGGCAAAACCAAGGTTGGTTTTGACAAGAGTAAGTTGAGATGTCACAAGTGCCATAGACTTGGACATTTTGCTAGAGAGTGTAGATCATCTGGATCTAACTCATCTGCACCCTTTGTGACTTTTCCAAGCAATAGCTCACAATCCAAAGGGCAACATTCTACCAGTTCTGATCATCATTCACAACATCATCATCTCCTGCATACTTTGTCCCTCAAAGCCCAATGCCATATCCTTATCCATGTTTTACATGCCTCAGTCTGGTCAAGTTTCTGTACCCATGGCTCAACAACCCACATGCTCTACCTGATCCTCAACCATCTCAAACAAATCAGCAATCTCAATCTCAATCTCATCAGAGCTTTTTCACCCTGAGGTTGTTGACTGGAGCAGTCTACCAGATGATGTCTCTGGTTATTCTGAACAATTTGCTGGTGCTGGTCAACATGGTGGTGAAAACCTTTTGGAAATCTTGCCCTAATGGCCCTGGAATCTACTTATGAAAATCCTTCATCATCACAGGTACCACAGGTATCTTCTGAGGCTAAGGCCAAGTTATGTTCTGAGTCATGCATAGCTGCTTTTGTTTCTATTAGGGAAGCAAATGTAGCTTTAATTAATCAAAACCTTGACCTAGAAAAAGCAATTTCCAAAAGAAAAGCTGAGTTTGAGTCTGTTTTAAAAGAGAAGGATGAGGAGATTTATAAACTAAAGTGTCAAATCACCGATGAAAAAGCAAAGGTAGAGGTCATTCTAGAAAATCACAAGAATCTCAAAGAAACACTTGCAGCTACCCAAGTTGATTGTGAACGCTGGGTAACATCATGCAAGGGATTTGAAATGCTTCTCAGTAAGCAAACTGCTTCTAATGTGAAGTTTGGGATTGGGTATAATCATACCATACCTCCCACAGATTTTACTCCCAAGTTAGAAGTAAAATCTGAGGATGACTGTCATTCCCAAACCACATCATCAGGTGTTTCATCCTCAAATGATAATTCAAAATCTGAGGATGAAGATAGTGTGAGTACCTCAGCTAATCAAATTACTGATGGTCCCACTGCTTCGAAACACTTGATCAAGAAGAGGCTGAGAAATTCAGGTGTTGTTCCACAAGGTACTCAAAGTACTGAAGGGAAAAACACAACACCTGAAGAGCATTTCAAATCAGAGGAAAACAAGCATTCCTTGACAACTGCTGAAAAATCTATCAGGATTCTCAAAAGTACTGATAGAAAACTTCTGAAGAAGAAATCTTCAGTTGTTGAAAATCCTTCAGTACTTCCCAAAAGTACTGAAAGGAAGAAAGTACTGAAGAACAAATCTTCAGTAGTTTCATCAACTTCAGCAGTTGATCAAGAAAAGATGAAAAGAAAGCCATGTGAAATATGTGGTTTGTTCAATCATCTTACTGATGAATGCTGGTATAACAAGGGTTTAAAATTCAACAAAGAGAAAATCATTAAGAAGGAAATGCATAAAATGAAAATGAATTTCAAACCAAGTTTGTACCACAATCATCTCATTCTGATAAACCTAAGCTTTTTCAAAAAGTCACAAAGAAGGAAGGGGTTTGTCAAACAACAGCTGCAAATATTCCTCAGGGAATATTAAAAACTCAGACTAAGTCTGTGTCTTTTCAAAAGAAAAATGTAGTGAATCACAAGAACAAATCATCTACAAGTACTGATGTGTCAACTGAGTTGAAAACTCTGACAACCAATCAGACACAACTTGTGATGATGGTTCAACATCTATTGGGAAGAGTTAACCAATTAGATGTTTCTGTGATTAAACCACTGAAAAGGACACCTAAGCCAAAATCCAAGGAATCCTTTTCAGCACCATCTACATCTTCAAAAGCTGTTAATCATGCACAATCTGTTAGTTTATCATCTGTTGATGAAAACAGACCCAAAACCAAAAAGGTTTGGGTCTCAAAGGCTAACTAATGTTTGTGATAAATGCAGGGTTCTTCAGCATGCCAAAGAAGCATCTGGTATGTAGACAGTGGAGGATCCATGCATATGACAGGGAGCAGCTCTCTTCTTCATGATTATTCTCAAAGGAAGAAGGGATTTGTTTCTTTTGGAAATGATGCCAAGGGTTACATCATTGGGAAGGTTTTGTCTCAAATGGGGAGATAAGATTTGATGATGTTAACCATGTGGAGAACCTCAAGTACAATCTTTTGAGTGTCAGTCAAATGTGTGATAAAGGGCATGTTGCACTTTTCACAAGTCAAAACTGTAGGATTCTGTCTTCCAAAGTTTTGCACAAGATTGACAAGATATTGGATGAATATACTCTCCTGAAGGCCAACAGGATTGGAAGAGTATATGCTTTAGATCTATCAAAGAAAATTGATCTAAAAGGCCATCCATGTCTGTTCTCCAAAGCCTCTCCTCAAGAATCTGAACTATGGCATAGAAGGCTTGGTCATGTGAATCTCAAGAACATGAATCAGCTCATTCATCATGGTTTAGTGAGAGGTTTGCCATTGAAGGAGTTCAAGTGTGATGATAACTGTCAAGCTTGCTTAAAAGGAAAGCAACACAAAGCTTCATTCCCTCCTATAGAAGAACCCAAGTCCACTGCCTGCTTGCAATTACTGCATATGGATCTCTTTGGTCCTGTGAGAGTAATGAGTATGGCAAAGAAAAAGTACTGTCTGGTAATTGTGGATGATTATTCCAGATATGTATGGACTTTCTTCTTGCATTCCAAGGATGAGGCTGCTCAAAGTATCATTATTTTGTGTTGCATGTGGAAAAGCAGCATTCACTTCCAGTCAAATGTGTGAGAAGTGATAATGGGACAGAGTTTAGGAATCACACTCTTGATGAATTCTATTTGTCTAAGGGAATCAAAAGACAATATAGTATTCAAAGAACTCCAGAGCAAAATGGAGTGGTGGAAAGAAAGAACAGGACCCTTATTGAAGCCGCAAGGACAATGTTGGCTGACTCAGGTTTGCCACTAACCTTTTGGGCTGAAGCTGTCAATACAGCTTGCTATGTTCAGAATAGAGTATTAGTGAATCAGAGGTTGATGAAGACTCCTTATGAGATCTTACATCATTTGGCCCCTTTGATTTCATTCTTTAGAGCATTTGGGTGTCCATGTTATATTCTTAACACAAAGAATATACTTCAGAAGTTTGAATCCAAGGTGGATGCAGGGTATTTCGTTGGGTATTCATCTACTTGCAAGGCATACAGAGTTTTCAATTGCAGAACAAAGATTGTTGAAGAAACTTTGCATGTCAAATTTAATGAATCTCCAAAAGACAAAATTCCTCAAAACCCTGTTGAGATGTTTGACTTGGACATACTGCAATATGTTCCATATCAGCCTCCACCTGTTGTTGTTTCTGAAGTTCCATCCTCTCCATCTGATGATACAAATGCAAGTTTAGTGATCATCTGCCTGTTTCTACTACACTTGATGTTCCTGTAGCCTCAGCAGCTCCATCCACAACAAATGCTGATGAAATCTCTGAATCCTCTACTTCATTTGAACTGCCATCTCAGTCTAGGTTTCAAGAGTCTGAATCAACATCTGTTGCTGCTGAATCTCCTACAAACACTTGCACAAATATTATTGCATATCAAGAATTGAAGAATCATCCCATGTCCCAGATCATTGGTGACATTAATGTTGGTGTTTCAACAAGAAGTCAATTGTCCAATTTCTGTCTCTATGCTCTCTTCATCAGTCAGCAAGAGCCAAAGAATTATCATGTGGCCTTAAGGGACAATGGATGGGTTGAAGCCATGCAGCTTGAGCTTCTTCAATTTCAAAAACAGCAAGTGTGGGAAATGGTTCCTCTACCCCAAGGTAAGTGTGCAATAGGAACTAAATGGGTGTTTAGGAATAAAACTGATGAAAAATGCCAAATTGTCAAGAACAAGGCCAGACTGGTTGTACAGGGGTTTTCACAAGAAGAAGGTATTGATTATGATGAAACCTTTGCCCCTGTAGCCAGACAGGAAGCAATTAGATTGTTTTTAGCTTATGCTGCTTTTCATAACCTTAAAGTTTTTCAAATGGATGTCAAAAGTGTATTTTTATATGGTAAAATAAAAGAAGAAGTTTATGTGTGTCAACCACCAGGTTTTGAAGATCATAAACACCCTGATTGGGTGTATAAGCTTGATAAGGCTCTTTATGGGGTGAAACAAGCACCCAGAGCCTGGTATGAAACATTATCTAACTTTCTTCTTCAAAATAATTTCACTAGAGGCTCCATAAATAAAACTTTGTTCATAAAGAAAGCAGGCATGCATAAGCTCCTTGTTCAAATTTATGTTGATGACATTATTTTTGCATCATCTGATCCACAGTTGTGTGATGCATTTACAAAATTGATGCAACAAAAGTTTGAAATGAGTGCAATGGGAGAATTACAATTCTTTCTGGGTTTGCAAATCAAATAACTGACTGATGGAACTTTCATTCATCAGTCAAAATACACAAAAGATTTGTTAACCAAGTTTGATTTACAAAACTGTAAACCCTGTTCTACTCCCATGTGCAGCAACACACAACTGGATGCTGATCAAAAAGGTAAAGCAGTTGATGAAACTCTTTACAGATGTATGATTGGTTCCTTGATGTACCTAACAGCTTCTAGACCAGATATTATGTTTGCCACTTGTGTCTGTGCTAGATTTCAGGCTGCTCCTAAGGATTCCCATATGATTGCAGTCAAGAGGATCTTTAGATATTTGCAAGGAACTGAATCTCTAGGACTTTGGTATTCAACTGGGCACTCTTGCAAATTGGTTGCTTTCTCTGATAGTGACTATGCAGGGTGTTAGTTAACCAGAAAATCAACTTCTGGTGGATGCCAATTTCTAGGCAACTGTTTGGTTTCTTGGCAGAGTAAGAAACAAACTTCAGTTGCTACATCCACAGCTGAAGCAGAGTATATTACAGCTGCAAGCTGTACATCTCAGGTACTCTGGCTTCAAAATCAGTTATTGGATTATGACATTACAGAGACTAAGACTCCTTTATTAATGGATAGTGCTTCAGCTCTTTGTATTGTTAAGAATCCTGTCCAGCATTCTAGGATCAAACATATCGAGATCAGACATCATTTCATCAAGGATTGTTATGAAAAAGGTCTGATTGATCCAAAGTTTGTGCCTAGTGCTGATGAGCTTGCAGATATATTTACTAAGCCTTTGGATAGTGCAACCTTTCATAATCTTGTACTCAGGCTTGGTATGCTGCAACTAGAATAATTTGACAACTACTGATGCTCTTAGTCAATAAATACTGATGAGCATTAGTATACTTTTGTCAAAAATAAGTACTGATAAGTCATTTTATCTTCAGTAGTTTTATACCTACTGAAGACTAAATTACTTAAAAGTACTGAAGTACTTCTTTGTTAGATAGTACTGATGTAGTTCAAACTACTGATGTCTTTTCTAATAAATAAGTATTGATGACCAATGAAACGTCTGAAAATCAGATGATCTGATGAGTAAGTGTTAAGGTCATTAAAACAGCTGAACTTTGTGAATTGACGACAACTACTGTTTCATTTCAAAACAACTGAAGCCAAAACCAAGTCTTCAGTAGTTTTACAACTACTGATGACCAACACCAAGTCTTCAGTTGTTTACAACATCTGAAAGTTAAAACCATGTCTTCAGTTGTTTTCTAACACCTGATGACTAACACCAAAACTTTCAGTTGTTGTCTTTCAGCCATTCCATAACCTATATATACCTAACCCTAACTTCAAACTTTTCATAACCCACTCTCCAAACGTTCATCTTCCATTAATGGCGACCATGCAAATCAAACCTCGACACAACTGTGTCGCTCACCTTACCAAATCACCCTTCTGGAACAAGTTTGATGCTGCTATTGACTTGATGGTTGATTCCCAATACCACACAGCTTTTCTCTTGAATCCTACCATCTACCCCGATACCCTGTGCCAATTCTGGACATACGTCGTTGTTCATACTGCTGAGAATGATGACACCATCACTCTCCAGTCGTTTGTCAACCAGAAACGGGTGGTCATCACTCCTGAGATCATTCGTCAAACCCTAGACCTGAATGATGCCACCTATCCCACCAAATACCCCAAAGGCACCATTGATCTATTTTTTGCTAATCATGGTTATGAGGGTGACCTAAGTGCTACTACCATTCTGAAGAAGCACTTTCATGATGCTGAGCGACTCATTTTCCACATGATCAATGTTTGTCTTGCTCCCAAAACATCCTCATGGGATCAAATGTCCTCCAGATGGCAACAGGTATTATACTCTATCCTTGAACATCAAAATCTAAATTTTTCTGAAATTATCTTTTTGGAATTGAAAGATTTGGCAATGAAACCTGTGGCAAATAGATGGATATTATATCCAAGGTTTCTTATGGCTATAATTTTTAATCAATTAAAATCTGATGGCCTTGTTGGCCTTGGAGTTCCTGCTCTGGTAGTTTTGCCAGAGGTATACTCCAGGCATAACTCAAACCCACAACTCAAAGAGGCTGCCAAACTGCTCAAACCCAAGCAGAGGGAACCCACAGCCTCCACCTCCAAATCTAAAGTCCCCTCCAAACCAAAACAAACAAAAAAAACCAAAAAGGCTACTCAGGGAGTTGAGTCCCCTGATGATGCCCCTGCAGCACAAACGCAGGATGAAACTACAAGCCTTAATCCCCTTGTAGTTTCAATGACTCCACCAGCTGAAACCGCTCAGGTATCCTCTCAACAGGATCTTGATGCAACCAATATTGGGGAAACCACATTACTGGAATCTATCTCACTTGAGAAGATTGCCATTGAAGAGCACCACTCTCCCCAGGTGCAAACCTTTTCACCTCCATCTCCCACTGATACCACCCCTACAAGCCCAACTGCAGTCATTGCACAAGTGCTGACTCAACTACATTCCTCTACCCCTCTCCAGAAACCTGTTAACACTGAGAAAACCTCAACAGCTGAGGGAGAGGATCAAAATGTAGCTGACAACCCACAGCATAGGGATTATAAAGTTCAATCTCCTAGTGTAGATGTGGAGACTAGAACATCTGGTGAGGCTACCTCTTCCCCTGTTTCAACACATGAACAGGATGAAGCAGGTATCATCTCTAAGACCTTACCAGAGGCAACTGCCAATGAAGGACTTGCTCCTGAGGCAGGAAGTCCCCAGTTTCAAGACAAAGGGGCACATGTGATTACTGATCTACACTCAGCACATGTTCATCCTGATTCACTCAGGAGGTCAGCTGATTTAGCTTATACTGATGATGACCTGGGCTTTTTCTTTGAAGTCTTAGCCCAAAACACCATTCTTGAGACTGAGGTTTGCAGATTAAAAGAACTGCTTGCCAAAATGTCTCAGGAATCAAGTCCATCTGCCCCAATTAACCCACAGATGGCAGCTTCTGTTGAAGCTTTACCAAACACTGAGCCACTCAAATCAAACAAGCCACCAGCCTCTGTTTCAGGCACCATTTCTCAGGGAGAGAACCCCTCTGAGCAAATGGCTGTTGTTTTCAAATCTTCCTTACCTCTCATCACTCCCATCATCACATCTATTGTCCATCAAACCATTGATGAGAGGATTTCCTCAGATCTTAAAACCCTTGTGGATGATGCTGTGTCAAAGCAACTTTCTGACATTCAAACCCCTGAACCCAATGCAACCAAAAAGGGGGAGTCTAAGTCAGTGAAAGATGATAAAAGGAAAAGAGTTGAAGAGGAAGAAGCCAAGGAGGAAAATAAAGGCAAAGATATCATCACTTACAAGAGAAAGAAGAGTGTTGGTGAACAAACTGAGGATGAGAAGAGATTGGATAAGATAATCAAAGAAGCTGATGAGCAACATAGCAGATCCATGGACAGGATCATTGATCAGCTCTTCAGGCAAGGATTTGATACTGCCAAACTTGATTCAGAGATCAGAAGGCTTGAGATTCAGGAAATTGAGAATCGATGGGCAAGCTGCAATGAAGAAGAAAGGGAGAGATTGGAGGCTATGATCAGATTCCTATCCAAACACTTGGGAAGACCTATCATTGAGATCAAGTCATGGTCCAGAGATAGCATTTTGGAGATAACCACCAAAATATGCTCATCTGAAAGCTTCAACAAAGGTTTAATCATTGAAGATCTAGATGAAGCTGGTGCTGGGAAGAGATCTGACATGGCTAAGTTATCCAAAGCCATCCTCACCAACAAAATGATAGAGCAGCCCTTAAAATCTCCTCAACCAAAACAACCAATCTCAAAACCCTCAAAACAACCAACCTCTCAACCTCCAAAACAATTACCCTCACAATCCTCAAAACAACCAACCTCACAACCCTCTAAGCCAACCCCTTTACCTAAGAAACCCATTCAATCTACTACCAGTGATGCACCTAAAAGAAAAAGAAGGCTGCTGAGGATGGAAGAAGAAGAAGAAGAGGATGAAGAGGATAATCTGCCAATATCTGCTATTCTTGAATGAAGAAACTTAAGCCTAGGAGTCAATCACAAACAATAACTCCTGAAACTCAAAGGCAAATGGTTAAAGTCAAGATTGAAGAAGAAGAACAGCAGAAGCAGCATGATGAGCAATTTCTTAAAAATGGTTGACAAGGACTTCCCTCAGTCCTCATCCATTCAAGCAATGAAGAAACAAGCTCAGAGGCTGTACACTCTTAGACATACCTTCCAACATCAAAGAGAAAGAGTGAGGATTTGGCCAGACCCCAGGGTAAGTTCCAGAATACAAAAGAAAAACTTACCAAGTAGATATCATGGCCAAGTAAGAAAGACTTTGAATGCTGCAATTATGTTGGCCATGGTAGTCTCACCCTGGGAAATTATTGAAGAATTCAAGAGAGCACACACCTCAAAATCAACCCCTTTGTCTATTCTTAAGAACAAAATGATCAAGAAAGGGTTGTTATACAAAAGACTTGAAGATCTTCAAAAGAGTGAACTCCAGTTGCTGCTTGAAGGCTCTCATCCAGATGAATTTGCTTACAGAGAGATAACAACTGTTGAGTTGAAGAATGGGAAGACAATAAGGTATTTGTCTGAATACTATGGGCCTGAATTTTTCTTTGAGGGAGAAGCAGAAGAACTCACCAAGGAGGAACAAGTTGTTCTCCTTGAGGCCTATGCAAGGGAGTCTTACAGACTCATCAATGGGAAATAGGTTTCATGGTTGGGACAAGACTCTGTGTCCAGTTTCCCCAAGACAGAGTTCCCTTCCATACTTAGCCAATCAAAAGATTAGAAACCTTTTCCCGGCCTATGCTTATTTGATTATCTCTGAAGCTGATCAAGAGAGTATTTCTGCTAAAGAAGAAGTGGGATCATCAATAAAGTTAGAGGTTTTGGCTGCATTGGTTCAGGGGGAGTTTGTTGGATCAAAAGAACCAATGAGCCTGATCAGAAAAACCTCTAAGTCCCACAGACATTACAACTGCTGAAGAAGATCACAACAGCTGAAGACATCAGCTGATTACAAAGGTCTGAAGACAAAGTCTGAAAGTAAAGAACTGAAGATAAAGTCTGAAAGTGAAGTACTGAAGACAAAGACTGAAGACCAGAGTGATCAGTAGTTGTCACAACAGCTGAAGTTGTTAACTTCAGTAGTTGTGATGGTTTTTCCTTTTCAGTACTTGTAATTTTTCCTTTCAGTAGTTTTAGATCAGTAGTTTTATGTATTTGTACTTTGCATTCTCTGAGATGTGATCAGTTGTTGAGAACATTTTAGTAGTTTGCATTATTTCAGTTGTTTGTAAAATTCTGTTAGATGTCACTATCAAGTGACATCAGCAGACGTCACATTCCTCTATATAAGGGATGTTGACCTAGTTGTATTCTAACCGAAGCATTACGCGTGAATGAAAACATTCCTTTAACAGAAATATTCTCTCTATAATTGTTATTGTGTGTTTGCATATTCACTATCTTCTTGCTTGAATTCGATCTTATTTTGTTATATTCCGCTGCAAAATTCAAATCTAATTGATCCGATCCTATCACACCAAGCACCTAGGCTGTGGTATGAGACATTGTCTCAATTTCTCCTGAGGAATGGTTACACTAGAGGTACCATTGATAAGACTCTTTTCATAAGAAAGTCTGGGAAAGACATCTTGCTCGTTCAAGTCTATGTTGATGATATCATATTTGGTTCCTTAAATGACCAAATGTACAAAGACTTTGAGAGCATTATGAAGAAGAAGTTCGAGATGAGTTCCATGGGAAAAATGGACTTTTTCCTTGGAATTCAGGTAAAGCAATTGAAGGAAGGGTTCTTCATCAATCAATCTAAGTATGTCAATGATATCTTAGAGAGATTTGATATGAAGGATTGTAAAGCAGCTAAGACACCTATACCCAGAAACCACAATTTCTGCCCTGACTCTGAGGGGGAGGATACTGATCAACATCAGTACAGAGCAATTATTGGTTCTTTGATGTATCTCACAGCAAGTAGACCTGATATCATGTTTGCAAAGACACCTAGTTGCTGTGCTCAGCTGCTGTGGATTCAAAACCAGATGATAGACTATGGATTCAACTTCATGAGCACTCCTATCCACATTGACAACAACAGTGCTATATCCATTACTGAAAATCCAGTGAAGCACTCCAAGACAAAGCACATTGATATCAGGTATCATTTCATTAGAGATATTCATGAGAAAAATCTTATCAAACTAATCAAAGTTGATTCAAATGAACAATATGCTGATTTGTTCACCAAAGCATTTGATGAACAAAGATTCAAATATCTCATTACAGCTATTGGGATGATAAACATTGATTAGTTAATCTCATTTGAAAACCTTTTAATGTGTAAAGTCTTATGTCAATACAATCTAAGCCCTGTTACAAAATATCTTTTTCTAAATTTTATCTAAGTATGAATTCTTCCGAAGAGAAATTAACCCTCGGAAGATATCTCCGAAGCAAATTTCTCACAGGATAATTTTCTTCTCGGAAGAGTGTTAAGTCTCGGAAGAAGCGATTGATTTCATATCAGATCTACTTCCGAAGCATTTAACACACTCCACCTGAAAGCAACATATACTCTCGGAAGTAAGCAATTTACTTTCGGAAGTAAATTTGCCTTCGGAAGAATATTACCTTCGGAAATGCTTTATACTCGGAAGAAAGATTTTACTATGTAACGGAAATATTTTGGGCCCCACACTGTAAAAAGTAAAGATTTTGTTAATGATGTCGGATTATTTAAATGGTCTAACCTTACCGCCCATGTCACATCATCCACTGAACCCTCACATCATCTTATCCAAAACACCCTTTAAACCGCCATTTCACCCATTTAAATACCTCCGGTTAATCACTTACATCCTTTTTACCCAAATTACTGCCCTAAAAGCTTTCTTCTTCTCCAATTTACCTTATTCCGAACTATCCTTCTGTCATCTTCTTCAATGGCACTAAACCCTCAACACAACCAGGTCGCACTCCTTGATTCTTCAAGGGATGTTGACTTCTCTGATATCATTTCTTTCCTGACCCAATCCTCATACTACACTGCTCTAACTGTAAACCCTACAATCTATTCAAACCAAATGTCCGAATTTTGGGCAAATGGTCGAATTGAAACCCTAAATGGGGTTCGTGTTATAAGGTCGAGCATTTGTGGCCAAGAGTTGGTCATCTCTGAACAGATCATCAGGGAGCATCTCGAGCTCCATGATGAGGGCGCTCCAACGGAATTCCCCTAAACATATTTGGACAGTTCTTATCTCCAAATGGGATACGGTGGAGATGTTAGCAGGTCAACAGTTTACAAATTCAACTTCTCCTACAAATGGAAGTTCCTGCTGCATGTGGTTCTTCACTGCCTGTCTAATAAATCTGGGGGATGGGATCAAATCCCGTATGAACTTGGGTGCTTAGTTCATGGGTTGGTACAAAGCCTCCGCTTCAACTTTTCAAGGTTTGTGCTGACTAACCTTATGGGAAATCTTCAAAGGGACACATTCTTCATGTATCTTAGGTTTCTTCAGCACATAATCAACTGTGAGCTGGATCAGGGCAAGCTTGTCTGTGCAGCTGCTCTGACTGCTCCCCAAATGAGGCCGACCATCTTCAAGATCTTGAAGAGAGTGTCTACCAACTTCACTGGAAGGGATACCGTACTACTTCCAGGTATGATTGAGCCAATGGCTCCTGGTGACATCCCTATTAACCCCACAGGTGATGAACCCACACCAGCAACTACCCTCACCCTACCAAATCTACCTTCTCCAGCCATTACTGTTACATATCAGAGACGTCCCAAACGAACCCTTGTTCAATCTACTCTGATTGAACAAGCCCCTCCTGTTCAAACCAAAAAGGCTAGAGTGGAACAAAGGGCTCCCACTCAGCCTGAGGTCCAACCAGCCTTCACAATTGACCTCAATATGGGTCTTGAGTCTCCTCAGTCTCAAACCCATGAGCCCGAAACCCAAGCTGATAGCCCTCAGGGAGAGTCTCTATACTCTCCTGAGCAGCCACAAAGGGACAGCTCAATGCCTCTTGACATTGATCAAAGTCCCGGGTCATTAGGTTTTAACTCCTTATCTTTTACTGACCTTTTGACCGGAGCTGGTGAAGAGATTATGTCTCTTAAAGGCAATGAAGTTTATCCACAACACCTTCTCAAGGATCAACAGAGCCTAGAGAGACCCCTTATCTCTAGCCCCCACCAGCAAAGCCTTACTGAGGTAAGTCCCACTGATGTGGAGGGGACTCATGTAGATTCAGCTGCCACTACTGAAGGAGCCTCAGTGGATCCTCAGGACAGTGGTAACGAACCTGAGACTGAATCTACGACAACCATGCCCTTTGATGACTCTGAAAGAAACATTATTGTGCAAGGGAAACCAAGGCGCCAAGAAACCACATATGGTGGTGAGGATGAACATACCAGGTATGTTACCTCATCTCCCCATGATTCTTCAAAAGAATATGAGGGAAGTATGCAACTCACCATTCAAGACCTACTTTCTAAAGTCTCAAACCTTGAATCAAAGGTTAGGACTTTAAAGGATAGGTCTGCCACTCAGCAACTTGAGATTGAAACTCTCAAGGCCAAACTAGCTGAGAAACAGATTGAGAGGTCTGTTAGGCATGTACCAATTCAGGTCTCCTTGACCTCTTCCTCTAGCTCATCAAGCTCTCAGGATGATGCTACCAAAAAGGGGGAGAGTGTTGAGAGACAAAGTCAAAGACAGGAAACCCAAAGTCAAGCTCTTACTTCTTTGAGCTCAAAGTATCCTATGCAACAAGCTGCTATCTTCCCTGAGCCTCCTCCAGTTGTTTTTCAAGTGGATCAAAGGATGCTCCAGGATCTCAATAGGTTCTTCAACAAGTTCCTATTGGAATCCCTCATAGAACAGCCCAGCCCTGATATGTCTGTGATTTACTTTGGAGCTCAAGAGCTTCAGAGGTTGAATGCACCTTCTACCACTGTTGAAGAAGTTGGTCAACCTAAGGTCCAAGTGGAACCTGAGATTAACTTCGAATGGGAAACAAGGACTGATGGCCCAGCAACCGAAACAGTTGGGACAGAAAGTGTATTTTCACAAACTTCCGAAGCACAATTCAAAGCCTCGGAAGAACAAGCTCAAACTTCCGAAGCTGAAATTGCTGCTGCGGAAGGACTATTCTCACTATCCGATGATCTAATAGTCACAGATTCAATTCTGGAACTTGCATCTGAGGTTAATAGGGAGGATTTTCTCACCCAACCATTAGCTCTGACATCTGCATTGACTCCAGCTCCCACCTCTACTACTCAACCTGGATCTTCCATCCAAGAACCCCCAAGGTCTAGTACTTTCGAAGACATCAAAGGAAAGAGGAAGATGACTTCGGAAGAGCTTCAGGAGGAAGAAAGGTTGGAGAAGCTTAAAAGGAAAGGTAGGCTTCCAACTGGGAAACTGTTAGCTGCAAGTACCAAAGCAGCTGCAGCCAACCAGGAGGCAGTCAACAACCGAATAAGGGTAGAGGTTATAGACAGACTTGTTAGTCTAGGGGCTGCAACTGAAGAGGTACTCCTGCTACCATTAGAGGAGTTGATAGAGCTGGAAAAGGCAACCTTGCTGCTAAAACAACAAAAAGAAGAAGCTGCAAGGTTGGCCTTAGAAGAGGAGAGGGATAGAAAGGAAAGAGAAGCTGATCTGCAGCTCAGGAGAGAAAGGATAACCTTCCTACTCTTCAGAGGATTCTCTCAAGAAGAGTTGTCTCCACATAACAGTGATACGATCTTATGGCTCTTCAACAAAGAGCAAGATCAAATGGAGAAGGAGAGAAAGAGAGCTGCAAGGGAGAAGCTTGTGCAAAAGAAGAAGAAGGAAGAAGAAGCTGGACTGACTGTTGTCAAGAAGATAGGTGAGAAAGCCTGGATGAAGAGTTATCTCAAAGCTCATGGCTTCTCTGGCAGGCAGATGGGTCCCATGTCTGAAAAGACTCTCCAGCGACATGTCAGTGATATCAAGGCTGACATTCGCGCGGGGAAAAGGAAGGAGATGTATAGAAGGGGACAGGGGATGACCTTCAAAGCAACCACTCAACCCAAAATCCAAACCCAACCTCAACCTGAACCTATACCCTTTTCCTTCCCAATCAAAACCGAACCAACTTCTGAACCATTCACCCCTGAACCCACACCATCACACCTACCAACCTCTTCACCTCAACCACCTAAACTACCTATCCTCCAACCCAAAACCTTAGCCAGAACCCAAATACCTCAACCTACCCATCAACCAATCAAACCATCCCCTCAGCCTTCTAAACATCTCTCCATGGAAGAATTCAAGGCAGTCAAGACTAAGCTCATCAACTGCACTACTCTGAGCGACATCTCCTGTGAGGAGGATTCAGTCAACTTGACTTATGTTTATGGATCCTCAAGTTCCCTCACAAGAGATCAATTTCTTGATCTGCCCAGAGGAACTTTGGACCAAGCTGCAAACCTCCTTGGCCTCAATTCAGACACGTTGAATGAGGAAGAAAAGAAGCTAAGGAGAAAGCTGGTGACTCTACTGGATACAAAGAAAGGAGACATGGTACCAAGACAACCTCTTGCACCCAGAAAGAAGATCATCCAGTGGAGGTTCGAAGACTCTTCTCACAACTTTGTTGTTGAGAGAGAGAATGGAGAGCTCAACAGGCTGAGTGCCTCATCTCTGCTACACTTAAGCAGGTTTGACATTGCTGAGTTAGCAGAGAAACCATTCTCCAACCCTTCAAACTCCGATATAGCTGCCCACATCAGAAATCATCTAGGCAGCCTTCATATGGCCGAGCTTACTGCTAGAAGCAAGGTTGAAGAGGAGTTGAAACTAAGAGAGGAGGAGGAAAGGAAAGGATCAGCAACCAAAGGCAAAGCCTTTTTACAAATGGTTGAAGGTCCTGAACTTGAATCCATAGTTAGATGGGAGTATGACTATAACTCCCGTCAACTAACTCTCTTCAGGGGGTCACAACAGAGGGTACATGTCATTCAAAGCAATAGACTGGATCTCCTATCCACCAATGACTTGTACAAGCTTCTCAGCACTACTTCAGGGAAGAACAAAGAGACAGACAAATACCTTTTGTCCCTGGTGCTGAAGGCTTTGAGAAGCAGAAATAAGTGAAGTTTTGGTAGCATCAGCCTAGGGGGAGTTTGTTGGATCTAGAAAGGCTGTTGCAACCAAAACCAAGTCACTTAGAAGATTTTGGTACAACAAACAAAGGACTTCCGAAGCTAAGTATGGAACTTCCGAAGGAAGAAGGAGCTCTTCCGAAGACTAAGTGTAAATCACACTTCCGAAGGAAAACTCCAACTTCCGAAGACAAAGAACCTACTTCCGAAGATCAAGATATAGAGATAAAGAACTGAAGTCAACTTTCGAAGTACAAGAAGTCCTCAAAGCCTCGGAAGCATAGAAGCATCTTCCGAAGTATAAGTGGCTTCGGAAGAACAAGTTCTTCCGAAGCCAGTTAACCTTCGGAAGACACTCCTATTATCCAGTGGACATAAGTATGGCCTCTTTGACACTCCGCTGCAAATCTCTGAGATATTGCATGACGTTTTCTCAAAAGCCATGTAGTTGACCATACTTTAATCCACTGTTTACCTTTTTGTGTTAGTACAGTTGCCATCTTTAGTTGGTGACAAAAGGTAAGTCATAGACATGTCATGACTACCATATCTTAGGTAATACTTTATCTAAGATACCTTAACTTTAGCATTGTAGTATATGCTTTAGTCTTAGGTTTCCAGCTGGTATCAAGTATATCCGGCTGTAGGATCTAATATATATAGTTTCTCATTGTAACTCTCGTTTCATGCTTGTAAGTGTCTTGTAATCTTGAGTTGAGAAGTAATATATACAAGTACCTTGAAAATATATCTCTGCTTGTTCCGTTGTTACTTATTATATTATTATCAACTCTTGTAAAAGATATTGCTTCATCTGATTTGAGTGTTACTATAAGTGAGTTTGAGAGAAATACAAGTGTTTGAGTGACAAACCCGATCCTGCACAGTGTTTATGTATTCGGTCTTTGAAACTTTGTAAAATATCACTTTGACCTTTTTAAGTTTCTAAAATTTTGGGTTTATCCCTGTAAAATATAAATTTGGGCCTGTCTATGTTTAGACGTGTTCAGAAACGACTCGAGTCAAATATAAAATGTTTATGTGCTTAACTTTATACACTTTACGACTATCTATGTTTCGACATAAGTCTACGCATTTATGTAAATTTTATTCAGAAATTAGTTGGGTCAAATATAAAGCGTTTCCGTGCTTATTTTTATGTACGCTTTGAGTTGGTCTACGTTCGACATTGGTTTTGTTTGGAAATGCGTCGGGTCAATATAATACGATCTCATTTACTATACGTTTTGACGTAAATTTATTTTGGAAACAGTCGGATTGATTGTACGTCTATGTTCCGACATTAAAATTTGTTTGAAAAGGAGCAGGTTCAAATATTAAATGTTTTATTCAACCGTATAAATTTGATTCACTCTACATATTGATGTAAAGTTAGTTCGGAAACGAGTCAGGTCGATTGTAGTCTATACTTTATCACTCCGCGTGACAATGCCACGACAATCCATGACGGGTAAAAAAAGTAGTATAATATTAAAAAGTAAATTTTAAAACACATACAAGCCACATATGTTCACTAGTTTACTTAACAAGAGAAAAGAAATAACATTTTTTTTCCTTTCTATTATTTTCTCTTCTTTTCTTTTCTCTCCATCCATCCGCTTTGAAAGAATTGAATTTAAGCTTTATTTTCCTTCTATTTTATTTCTTTCCTTTCTTTAGGTGAACTCGAGAACACAATTTTTTAATTTCCTATCGTTTCCTTCCACTAAAAACAACTCTGGAACACAACTACTTATTAGTTTTTCTTTTATTTTATTCCTCTACTTAAATAAACTCGAAAACACAAACCTCTCATTTTTTTCTTCTAAGAGCGCGCATTAAAAACCAATAAAAGTATAAAACTAACAAATCGTTCCTTAAAAAACAAAAACTAAAAAGTATTATGAAACAACAGTCCAGCCCATAATAACCATCTAGCCCAAAAAAGAAGTCCATTAAGCCCATATCAAACATCATGAAATAGAGAAACAAAATGTAATCGTTAGGGTTTACTTCCATCATTAATCTTCAATCTTCGTGCCTCCGCCACTGAAAAGCTCGGATCTCTTCAACAATGGCTGAACAGGTTACTTATAATCTCTTAATCAAAATCATCTTTTTATGAATCTATCACACCTACAGATCTTGACATTTTGGTTTTCTTCTTGATTCCTCTGTCAATTAATAGACTGAGAAGGCGTTTTTGAAGCAACCCAAGGTGTTCTTATGGTGAGAAACCATCAGTTTAATGCTTCAAAATTTCAATTTTTTTTGTCTTTTTGCTATGAAAATTGATTGGTTATAAAGGGTGATTGAGATTGTTGATGTTGTGATTTTGTTAGTTCAAAGAAAAGTGGAAAGGGGAAGAGGCCTGGGAAGGGTGGAAACAGATTCTGGAAGAGTATTGGACTTGGGTTTAAGACACCAAGAGAAGCCATTGAAGGTAATGATCATGTTCAAACAAAATGTTCATAGTAAATTGCAGTCTTATATTGTTTCTTTATAGTATGATCATCAGTTTATCTAGTATGGTTTTGTTCAGATGGTTTTGATGAAAATTAAGGGTTAGTTTCAGATAGTGTGTTGTGTAGTAGAGGTTGCTTGAGGGATTTAGGATTGTTTTAGAAAGTGTGTGAGTTAGCCCCTTGTATAAAGAGCTATAGTCTCATAACTAAGGGGCTGTTTGGTAGCCTTTTGATGGTCATTAAGAGGCTACCTCGTAATGGTTTATAGCCTCATAGTTGTTAAGAGGTAAAACAAGTTGGTTTGGGAACAGATTGTTTTGTTTTTAGTATTGTTAGTTTGTTTTATGTTATAAAAACAGGATAGGTGAAATGGTTGGTTGTGTTTTGTTTACACTGCTTCTGAATGCCTGAATGTTTAGATTGTAGGAACCGAACTTAGAATGATGTTATGAACTCTTGGTCTGTAAGGAATTAGTATATATATTTAAATTAAGTAATAATTTGTTAATTAGTTTCTTTTTTGTTCTTTTTACTATGAATGTGCTAGTTTGATCCATGCTCATTAATCTTGTGTTTTTATTTGGATTATATGTATTAATAGGCTGCAAGCTAATAGATTTTAGTGACTTACTGATCTTAATTTGATACTGATCAATTTAGGAACTTACATTGACAAGAAATGCCCTTTCACTGGTGATGTCTCCATCAGAGGTCGTATTCTTGCTGGTACGTGCCACAGTGCTAAAATGGTTAGGACCATTATTGTTCGCCGGGACTACCTTCACTATGTGAAGAAGTATCAGCGGTAAGCCTTGAACCCTTTGATGTAATTTTTACCAATATACCTTCCGCTAACCTGCTTAAGTTCAGCATTTGTTTTCTTATCATATTTGTTGTTTATAATATAGTTATGAGAAGCGTCATTCGAATATCCCAGCACATATTTCTCCATGTTTCCGTGTTAAGGAAGGTGATCATGTCACCATTGGTCAGTGCAGGTATGTCATCTAAACTCATTTTTTACTTTTAACTTTGTTTGTTGCGGATACTCAGAATTTATTTTGATTTGGTTTTGTTGTTCAGACCATTATCCAAGACGGTGAGGTTTAATGTGTTGAAGGTGATTCCAGCTGGATCTTCAAGCGGCGGGAAGAAAGCATTTACAGGCATATAAGAAGCTTTATCTTCTTGATCTTGTTAGGCTTTGCAAAAAACAGTTCAATTTGCTCTAATTTTGAAGTAAAATGTGTTTTGATTATGTACCTTGTTAAATGTTTTCTGAAGACAAATTATGTGCTCTAAAATCAAATTTTGTTTGGTATGAGTAGCTTGTTTTTTAACAATGCTTTGATCATTGATCTAACAGCAATACATCATTGATCACATGTAACAGCAATAGATCATTGATCACATGTAACAGCAGTCTTAACAACTTAACTAAAATATGAATAATTTTTACAGTTCAAGGCATAATCAACATTTTTCAGGACTACCCGCACTCTCGTCTCAAAGCCTTGCTATGCTGAAGAAACCTATTGTGCATTTCGGCTCCTGAAACCCAAAACATATATTTATACACCCATCTTGCATATTTCAATTACTTGAAAAATAAAAAAAGCAATTACCAGTTAAGAAAATGGGTCAAGAACTTGGGGTCCTGTGAACCATCAGACATGAGCAATGCAGGAGATACGCCATCGCTATTTTGGAAATCTCTAAGCTGTAAGCCAAGAGAAACAGCTTCGCCTGTTTGGAAATCCTTATGTGGTATGGTAAATGATGGTCCATTGTCACATTCAAGGTTATCGGATGGGGATGCCAGGTGTCCTCTGTCATCGTCTGCGTTAGGAAAATTGTGTGTTGGTAATAATAATGATGTGCCATCGCTATTCTGGAAACTGGTTGGAGGCATTTCCAGAGGTATTTCGTCGTTGATCCTGAAATCTTTCCATTGTTGGTTCACCGTCTTGATCTGTGTGTAAAAGTCAACCCCTGTTTTGCCTGCAACAGAAACATTCACCATTTCCAGTTTCAAGTTATAATTTTTTTATAATAAATGACAGGCCGGGCAGGTTAATGGTCAGAACGGTTTGGGTTAAACTGATAATTTCTATTCAGTTTTTCTAAAACAATATATATATTTTATCATATATGTTTGTAAAAACAACATTATTTCAATAATAATACGTTCCTTTGAATAAAATATTTTAAGAGGTTTTATGCGTTGAAAATTCACTTTCGAGAAGAAATAATAACAACCGATGACATGTGAACTCACCATGGAAGTTTAGGTCTCCTGAGAAAGATGCCTCTGTTCCAGTAAATGCGAAGAATGGTAGCGGGGCCGGGACAGGGACATTTACTCCGACCTGTGTCATGGAAACTTAGCATAAGTTCAAACTAAAACTATTATCGACTTTTAGGGAAAAAATGAAGGATAAATTACCTGCCCAGCTTCTATCTCGGTTTGGAACTTCCTCGCTGATGCACCGTTTTTGGTGAATATTGAAGCCCCGAAGCCATACCTGACGAACCAGAAGCAACCTTAGTGTATACCACAAGATAGAAGGCATTAATTTTTAGATGATAGATTGTATGAAGTTTGTGTAAATCACCTATTTCTGTTAACAATAGCTATGGCTTCCTCTAAGCTTCCAGCCTGAAAACACACGGGAACATTTATGTTAAAATGTCAACTAGCTCTAAAACTATGTAAAAATCAATCTAGCATAAATAGGAATGATGATAGTGAGCCAACCTGCATACAGAGAAGGACTGGGCCACTAATCTCCTCCTGAGCACACAAAGATAGTGATGTTAGGATTAAATTATCGGCTATTATGATAGGAAGTGAGACAAATAAGATAAGATACCTTGTAGCATTCCATGCCATCTGTAACATCACTTAAGATGGTCGGGCCGACAAAATTACCCATTTCATATTTTGGAACCTATGGTCAGACCCAAAAATTTCATTAGCATAAAAGAATGGAGTTCTCAAAGCATTAATAGAAATATATTCATGAAAGCTTCCGTGCTTTAGTTAAATTCAGTTGATTAATCATTGTGACAAACAGCTCAGTTCGTTTTATAATTTTTTTGTTTTTAAAGCATGAGGGTGAAATGGTTATTTCACACGTATTAAACATATTTTTATTGTCTGTTAGTGTAAAGGACCAAACACACACGTGTTACGGTTTAAAAAACAAGTGGGGCTAAATCCGTAATTACTAAAAAGAAAGGACTAGAACCGCAATATATGCATTACTTGATATCTAACTAATACTTTGATTCACTAAGTTATAGACTATGTAAGAGAATGAAAGATAAGGGTGAACCTCAATATGTCTTCCATCCAGAATTAATCTAGCACCAGCATCAATACCAACTTGGACTAATCTATTTACTTTTTCCTTTGCCTGTTGACGCATCACAAATCACAATAAAATATACGTCCGAATGACTAATAATTGAAACATTTGGAGCAAAAACTTTAGAAAAAGTTACAAGATCAATTTATTATCAAAATATATTAATGTATGCACCGCTTTATTGATCACAGGGCCAATGTCTGTATCAGGTTCAGTTCCAACATTTACTTTAAGTGTTTTGGCACGCTCCACTAGTTTCTCTTCCCTGCAGGAGATCAAAACAGGAATTATTTTTAAATAATAAATTAGTAAGGAATTAATACCCCAAATATGACCCGATCATAACTAAATAGAAAAGAATACCATGATTTTGAACCTCCAACAAATACAACTGTATTCAGTGTTGTACACCTTTGTCCTGCACCACCAAATCCAACAGCAGCAAGAGCGTCCACTGTGGCATCCATATTTGCATCAGGCATCACAATTGCATGGTTTTTTGCACCAATGTTTGACTGATAAAAGAGTTGATCAAAAACAGAAATAATTATACATGATAAGAAAACACTGCATTGTGTAGATAAATTATGAAAATGGGACAATGAGCATGATACCTGAACACGTTTGCCATTAGAGGAGGCTCTTGCATGAATGTGTGAACCAGACTGCAGAAAAATGTAGAAATCATAATTGAGTAAAAATAAAAATTTTAGATGTGGAATACAATAATAAAAGATACAATCATCCTTCCATGAGTTAAAATACAGACAAAAGCTAAATCAGTGCATTCTTTAAAGCAATCATCAATAGCATTCAATTATTTAATTAGAAATTGCTGAAAATATTTCAGAATACAATAACTATCAATTAAACCTGACCAGATATCTCAGAAAAAAGCATGCCAACTGCCAACTTAGCCAACAGATAAGTCAAATAAACAAGTGACCGGGCTGTCCTTCGTGATCATCAGGTTTGTATCAACAGTTACTAAACAAGTTTTCTTTCAACCATCTAACAATTCAGAAAGGTGAATTTTATAGCTATTACTTCCAATTTAATTACCCCAAGTTAGGAACATAAAGAGTGCTTCTAAAAGCATACATAATTGCTTTTATCAATCATTGTGTATACCAACCATTTGGTAAAAAAAAGTTAACTACGCTAAACTGGTCATATAGGTTATTTAAGAAGTTCAGTTTCAGGGAAGGACAAGAAAAATAATGAAATTGTTGTTCTTATAAAGAAATTAAAAAAAAAAAGCTGTAAAAGAGAATGAACGATAATAAAATGTGAAGTCATGGGGCAAATGAAAAGAAAAAAGAAAAATACAGGGAATGGAAAACAGGAAAAGGAAATAAAAGAAGAAAAAACATGCAATGATGGAAAACTTTAAGAGTTCAACCACTGTACCTCAAGGTTAGCAAACAAAAAGATTACCATCCAAACAACATAGTGGATTCACACTGTAAGCTAAAATCAATTAGAATCTGTTTTAAAAAACACTTAACATATTTTACAAACTAGTCAAAATCACGTTGTGTCACATGACACCGCATGTGCATTTTAAGTTCCACAGTCGTACATAGTAGATAAACTTATGGCTAACCTAAAGCAACAATCTTGCATACAGAAGGCAAAAAATATTTTTAAGGCTTTTGACAATTTTGAAAACATATTGTGCAAGTTTTGATTCTAGAAAGCCTTCACATTGCTGGTGCTAGGCGTAAATATATTAAGGCCTGACAAAAAGATAATTATATCCATACACAATTGAAAACTTTCATAAAGTAATTGAAACTTACAGAATCTGGACCAACAAATGTTATAGCTTTGATATCATCATCATCACATATGGCATTCACAATATCCTGACATATCAATCACAAAACATTTCAATTTATCAATTCTGATAATTAGACTTCTAAGACATGTGAGTGTGTTTAGAAGCATAATCTGCAAAATGTCAATTACAAGTTTGGCATGCCAAAGAGAATTATTAATTAACAAACTGGTTACACTTACATTGGTTCCATGAACTATATTTAGTACACCGTTGGGCAAGCCAGCCTCCATTGCTAATTCAGCAAGCATCATGCATGGCCCTATATGAATGATTCAGGGGTGGGTTAATAACCTTCTATTTAATACAGAAGATAAGTAATAAGTTCATAAACACACTTCAAAGAAACATCAAGCCACAGTTACATTAATCTTTAAATTTTGCTGCTACAAGAACTAGAGATTTAAAAGTAGATGTTTGAGGTATTTGTGACAGCATCAAGATGAAAACATAACTACCTGGATCTTTCTCAGATGGCTTAAGAATAAATGTATTACCACATGCCACTGCAATGGGAAACATCTGCATTATATCATACAAATTAGTGAAATAACAACAAAGTTCAGTAGGCATCACCCACCAGAAGGGAACCATATGAGTATCCACTAAATCAAAACAAGTTCATACAGGCTTACCAACAAAGGAACCAATGCTGGAAAGTTAGAGGGACATATTCCAGCACAAACACCAAGTGGTTCCCTCAGACTGTAGCTATCAACTCCACTTCTGATGTTTGAAACAAAGTCCCCCATTTGGAGAGATGTCATCCCACAAGCATGTTCAACCACCTCTACAGGTTAATACTAACTATCATAAGTTTTATTTTGAATATGCTTGATAAACATAACTAAAATCAGGGAATGAAAGATTCACACCAAGTCCACGAAGCATTTCATTACGTGCATCCTTCAGCGTCTTTCCCTGCTCTGAAGTTATATTTTGAGCAATCTTATCCTAAAAAAGAATGATGACATCTATTAGTATTTAATAAGAAAATCCACACAGTTATGTAAGTGATATTTGGACACATACAATGTCTCTACGAATAAGTTCCTGAAACCTGAACATGATACGCTGACGTGTCATGACAGGTGTATTTCGCCATGACGGAAGAGAACATTTAGCTGCAAATACTGCTGCCCGAAACTCTTCACCGGTGGTTAAGGGAACTTGGGATACTACTTGTTGGGTTGCCTATATTGATTAATAAACAAAGTATTCAGCAACTCAAGCTCTTGGGAAATTAAAAGTAAGAGAATAAACTAAGAACTAGTAAACTTACAGGATTTATAACATCGATAGATGTTCTTGATTGCGAGTCTATAAACATACCCCCAATAAAATTTGGTACCCTCTGAGAAATAAACGAAATGCAATGACATTTAAAACATGATTTATTTCAATTGTGCTACCCAACTATAAAAGATTATGAATGTTTAATTACATCATATTGTATCTCCACACTATAAACTGAAAGTTTACAGTAACTGGTACTCGGGAAATATTTATAAAATAACCTCATATGAATCATGCATTCTTACAGGAGGATATCGCTGTCTCCATGATGGCTCTGAAGTTATTGATGAATTAGAGTTTCCTTGAGCTGAAGTCTGAGGCCTCAATGTTTTATATCTCTTAACTGAACATGAAAACATGATAACCACGAGAAAGGAATAAGAATATTCAAAATTAAACCCTTGTTAAATGTCTAGAGTAAAAGAAAGACAGAATTTGATAAATATTATTTGACCCTGATTGAAGTCAAATGAAAGTTCACCACCAAATTATTATCTTATCATCTATGTAACATGTGCTTCTATCCTACTAAAAGCATCGAATGTACATGCTACGGAAAATGATCGCTAAAATGAAGTACTAATATAATATTAACTGCAGGTCTGCATCATAGGATATAAGTTACAATCCTGCTTCTAAACCATACGATTCAAGTGGTCTCTACAATCCTGCTTCATGATCATACGATTTAAATGAAACTTCACCATCAATTTACAATCATGCTTCATGATTCATATGATAAGTTATAATCTGCCTCAAATGAATAATATTTATTTAACCTAACACCTTCTTAGGTCACAGCCACTATCAGTTCATATATTTTTTTTAAATCAGGCTACCGTAGTCTTTCATAAACAAGACAAATGATTTGGATATGTTGTTAGAACCATTATTAGTCACGTGTATCTTTCACTTGGGAAGGAGGGAATATATAAGAATATCTCTACACAAACTATTCCTGTAACATTTTATGGGCATCATGTACAAGCACTTAGAAAACATATTAAGCATCTGGCACAGCATAAGGTGTTTCATGAGGAATACTTATCAATTCAAATAATAGATCACATGTAACATACTTTCCAGAATTGTCATTGCATGTAATAACTAATAAAGCAGGTAAAACAGTTATGTGTATCTTTTTTTATGACATGTCAGTGTGCCATTTAACAACTTTACCTATGCTACATCAGGCTCCTTACAATTATTACAAGTATGAAAATATGTTACATACAATGACAAAAGGTGGCAATAAGTGGCATTTTGATGCAAGCAATTTAACAAGGTGAACACTAATCTTTTGGATTGAGAACCCCACCTGTAAGGTTTCCTTGGCGAAGCTTGGTCTTAATATTGTACACATGCTTTGGGGTTGATAAAAGCTCTGGATTGTGTTGTCTTAGTCTCTTTAGAATTTGACGTGGTTTTAAACCAGCTTCTGTCATCTCCTTAATAAGCAAAACCTCATTCTCTGTAAACCGTCTAGCAGATGGATGTTGTGTGATATCACTCAAAGGTTCATGATTGTGGGACCCATTCTTAACTGAAAGTACCCAAATTCCATCATCCTTTTTACCCACTAATTCAAATGGACAATTTGTAAGCCTTGAACCAGATTTTCTTTTGCGAACGAGTTCACTCGTGCCATCATCAATTGTTTTACGCCTGTCTCTATAAACACCTCCTCTTTGGCATCCAAGAACTACAACTTTTTCCTTTTTTGATTGTTTAATAGTTACAACATATCCTTGAGAGATGCCAAACTCCCCAACATGTTGGATAAGTTCTTCGCGATCAGAGAAACTGCCAGGTGGCGGTGGAAGCATTTGTGGAATATCTGAAATAACTTCATAGTCATCCATCATTAAGCAGGTACCTGCATGAACAAAGAAGTTATGCGAAGACTGTAAGAGCTTTATATCCTACAAAGTAGTGTTCTCAAGGTGCTTGATAACTTAGTAGAATTTATCACTGTTATAAAGGCAATGCATCGAAAATTCCAAATTATGATTTCACCTTGGTTGACCAAGATGCAGAAACAAAAGAAGATGGTTTACATAAAAGTAGTCCCAGAATGCATGCAACAAATAGATAAGCATATTTTATATAGATAAAAATCATTTATTTAATAACAAGCTTTCCTTGCAGTTTTACGTACTTTAAAATTTATTTTGGGATTGGGTATTATCAAACTACAAATCCTGCCAAAAAAACAAAAAGATCAAAAGATAAAGATTTTATTGATAGGAAAGCTTTTATTGACAGGAAAGTTGTTGTCATTGGTCTCATGAAACACAAATGTTTGTCATGGGTGATGGGGCTAAAAACCTGCAATGACTCATTGTAATTTATTACTTCCTTTTAATAACTTCTATCTTTTCAAGTTTAGCTTTAGCTATGGATTTGAATAATTGGATTAACTTGGCTTAATTGAATTTACATTATTCAAATAGGAATGCTTATCCAAATTTGAATACAGATGTCACATTTTAACATCCAACAAAATTTTATTGATTAATTAAGAACTAAAATATATCCCGAGTTGATCAGTTTAATATCTGTTTATAGGTCAAGTTCATTTATTGACACGTTCCTCATGAGTTTAGGGATGTAATTAATTGCAAGTTACTTGATAGGTTGTAAGTTATCAGATACAACTTAAGGCGGTAAAGACCTTGTCATTTTTAATTTATGGTTCTTACAAGTAAGGCTTACGGTGGATACCTAGGCACCCAAAGACAAGAAAGGGCGTAGTAAGCAACGAAATGCTTCGGGGAGTTAAAATAAGCATAGATCCGGAGATTCACGAATAGGATAACCTTTCAAACTGCTGTTGCGTCCATGGGCAGGCAAGAGAAAACTTGGCGAACTGAAACATCTTAGTAGCTAGAGGAAAAGAAAGCAAAAGTGATTCCCGTAGTACCGGCGAACGAAATGGGAGCAGCCTAAACCGTGAAAACAGGGTTGTGGGAGAGCAATACAAGCGTTGTGTTGCTAGGCGAAGCAACAGAATGTTGCACCCTAGATGGCGACTAAGTTTCTTGGTTGGTTACATGCGTACTATGTACCTAGCTTGCGTTCTAGATCAACCAAACTTAACACTAGGGTCGTGCAAACCGCTAAACCTGTGCATGTTCATTTGGTATGCTAGCTCTTCAGTCAAAACTATCAACAATGCCATAGTCCTTGGTGCCTTACCTTACAAAATAATAATTGATTTTTTTTCTTGAAGTTGGATCTTTTTAGTTCCTATTATATTTAACACAAGTAGAGTACCTAAAGATTGTAGAAAAATTACTAGAGATGCATTCAACTTCTTTGCTTACCACAAGAAAGACCGTCTACTTTTATTTGGGAATGAAATACGTGACCTTGAAACCTCTAAACATTTATTGGGTGAGTCACTCAACAACAAGCATGATGGTTGTTTGCATCAAGTTGAACTTGGTGATTTAACATGCTTAGTTGTGGCTACAATAAACTTTGTATTTCATACCAGTGTTGCAAAAATCGGCGCTTAGCACAGATTAATCGCCAGACACCAATTGATCGGTAATCGGTCACCCGCCGATTCGATTTTAACCAATCGCTCAATTAATCGGTTAAAGGTCAAAATTGGTCAAAATCAGCCAAAAATTGGAGAAAATCAGTCAAAATTGTTCAAGATTAGGCAATATTTAGTCAAAGTTGGTCAAAATCGGCAAAAAATCGGAGAAAATGGGTCAAATTTATTCAAAATTTGGGCAAAATTGGTCAAAATTGAAAATTTATACATGTAATTTTGAAAAATGTTGTGTACATATTAATAAACTTAAAAATAAACATATAAAATTCCAATCTGATTAATCCCTCGTCAAAACCCTACCGCCCGCCCAGCGCCTAGCAATTTTTACAACGATGTTTCATACTATCAAGGTTTAAAAGAACGGAATCGAGCCTCGAGGCGTTTTCCCTTCGCCTCACGAGGCGTAAGCCTCGAGGCGAACCGAGGCGTAAGCCCGAGGCGGAATAAGAAAATAAATATAAAAATTATATATCTTATAAAAAAAATAATAAAACATCAAAAAAGCACTTTCCTAAGCATTACTTAGCAGGATGATGAACTAATTTCAACTAGAATTAATTTTAGCACACAAAAATGTTCTCAAATTATGAATTATAAGTATTAAACTTCTCAAAAAAACAGTAAACCATTACATACATTCAATTTCCAGCATAGATTTGCAATATTTTGATGCAAATTAGATGTCAAATACTCCAAATCCATTTACTCCCACAAACAAACATTTTAATCATCACATACATTCAAATCTGATTCTGAAACAAAGGGAAACATGCGATAATTGATGACGATGGGGATAATTGAAAAAGTTGCGATAATTGAGGTGTAACCTGGAATAATTGAGAAATTGCGGCCCTATGTGGTCTGCGTTTGCCTACTATGTGGTCTAATTATAAAAAGAAAGTGAAAAAATGCCGCCAGTGGGTATTTTCTTTCCCGCCCAAAAGTCAGCCGCCTCACCAAAAACTACCGCCTCTGCGTTTCACGTACCGCCTCGACTATATGAGGCGTACGTACTGGCTAGACCCTATGAGGCGCCGCCTCAGATTCGATTTTCCTCCGCCTCGCCTCGAGGCGCGCCTCGAGGCGTACGCCTCAAACGCTTTTTAAAACCATGCATACTATTACTATCTGTAAAACACTTTTTAATCTACTCATGAAATCTTAGAGTTTAATATTACCTTGAAATTTTTTATTTGTGGCTTTCCTTATCAATATTATCATTAATGATAAGGGTTAAGATCATAGTCACAGGATTCGCTCCCCTACCCCACGAATCGCGAACCGGATCGGCCGTACCGGATTCGGGTACATTCGCGTACCAATCGCCCTACGATTCGCGATCCGGTTCGCTATAATAGGCGAATTCAATTTCAATGAAAACCGAACCAGTCTACTCCGATTCGCGAATCGGATCGTCGCGATTCGTGAATCCAATCAAATAGAAACGCGAATGGGACTCAAAATGGCATGTTTAGACTTTCAATCTTATTAACTAATGGTTGATTACATTGATTGCTTACTCTACGTCAATAATTTTTTCCCGCTATTTGATAATGGCGCCAATATCATTGCATCTATTATAAATTGGCACCTACTAATCCACTAATTATCTTTAAAAATATAATATAGATTCTAATTTATAGGATACGGCGTACCATACTATATGGTACACCGTACCGCGTACCGAATTGGCGTTCCAAATGAACCTACCCCCTAGTGTACCGAATTTTAAAAATTGACGAACGGCGTACCCGTTTCCGTACCGCGTACCGAAACGTACCGCGATCCATGTGACTATGGTTAAGATCATTTAACTATTTAAGAACTCACAAATGTCTTTAGAACTACAAAAACTCCTATCAAGGCATAACTTTTTTATATGTTTTATATAAAACATGATTAAAATATAATGTTTAATCGTCCCTCTTGAAGCTCAAAATGAAAACAAAGAACAAATTTGTAATCTACACGTGTAAATCATATGTTAGTTATACTATCTACAAATGTGTAGCTAAACAATAACGAGTCGAAAAAGCATATGCAAACATTAGTTTGATTTTTTTTGTTATTTTAATGGTTTTTAATGTATATAAACATACACAACTGTGAGTTAAAAGTATAAAATTTTATAATATGAACTATTAATATTAGTTCTCGCAGTTCTTAAGATACTTATGAGTTCTCAAATGATCCTAACCCTTAATGATAATGTATCAAATACCAACCATATTAGTTCTCAAAGGATGTGTATAGCTAGCTAGATATGATATATGCTATCTATTGTGTATATTTCTCATCATTGTATCGACAATTTAAACTCCTTTCTCTATCTTTCATACATGTTATATCTAATTATCTATAACTGAATATTATACCTTTATACAGATGCTAAATCCAACTTTTGCAGTTTCAGCATTCATCCATGCCAATTGCTGCTGTCAATCTTAACCCGCTTTATAACAAACAGGTCCATCTGGGTAAAAAATTTCAAGGTACTGACCTGTTTTTAATGAAACAGGTTAAGATTGTCAGAAGTATGAAGCACCATGGATGTGGATGTAAGGATGTTTACTAGCAATCTGTATCTGTATAAGAAATACATCAGAATGGAGGCTTACACTGTTGATTCCTAACCGAAGAAAATTGATTGTAAAGATACCTAACCCACAAAGTTATGAAGTCATAGCCCAACCATCATACAGTTTTAGTGATGCACAAGGCTGTGATTTTGTGAGTACTACGGCTATACCCGTTCTAAATTTGCTCAAAATGAATTGCAATACTTGTGGTGGCTGCATGAGATATTTATCTTCTCAATTTATTATAGCTTACATGTGCATTTCTACAACATAAGTGCTGCCCTAACTTTTACCCTAGATTCATAAACAAGTATAGTTATTTGATTTATGGCAATCTCATACATGTCAATTATTCACCATGCTAAAAAATATGAACTTTCTTGAGTAGGCGGCACTCTTTGGCAGGATGGGGCAGAGAGAATAATGGAATAATTATCAATTGGGAGTGTGATATACCAACCTCAAACGACAAGAAACTCAAGTAGTTCCCAAACAAGCTTTCTCCTCATATTAACTCCTAAATAACTCACAATAGAGCCGTATTTCATAGCAATCCATTCATACGCTTACATGTCCTTATAAACCACAAATATAATGTTCTCCTAAATTTATAACTCATTGGATAATCCATAATCTATACCAAACATCATGTTAGTAATTTGCAGAAATCACATTCACAATTCTTTTCCTTTGTGGGGCTTTCCAGTTGCACAAATGGCAATCCCTGAAAGGATGGAATAGAGAGATTGGAACTCACCTCGAAACTCACTGATCCTTAGAAATGATCGACAGATATCAGATTAGGGTTCCCACAGCCCTCACTTATTGCACGAAGCCTGTAAACAAATGTTAACCACATTAATTCTGCATATCAAAATCCCAAATTCATGTAATCAAAATTTCGCCTTTAGATTTCCTGCACTAGATCCATGGAGTGAAATGCTCTACATCCAATTCCATATCACAGTGACATTTTCGTATCCTCTTTAAGTTCATAATCCACCAATCACGTAATAACACTAAACACATACTAAACCGAACATGTCTAAACCCTAAAATCCCGATTCTTACATAAATCATGAAATTAGAAGAAAGCATACAACATTGTATCCGTACATGAACCATGAAATCCGGTAAATCAAATGGTAAAACGATTAATGTAACTACACAAGTAACTTGAACTCACACAACGAAAGCATACCTCCTGGATACACTACCTACACAATCTATAGTGATTCAGTGTGCATAATCAACATATTAATCGACGAAATTGGGGGTGATTTCTAGGGTTTGGTTCGAAAACGTTTCAGATTGATGCAAGTAATTAGAGTTTTTTTTTAAGTTTACCTGCTCACCGGACCGACGAAGAGACCTTTGATCGGTGAGTAATAGCGACGAGTTGAGGCTGATGTTATTTTTACTTTTATTATATTGAATTTTAATAATCTAAATTGCAACGCAGTGACTAATAATAATCGGCAATGTTTTCAGAACCGGATCGAACGTCGAATCGGACGCTTTACTGGTTTGGTGGTCGGACCGGATTTAAGAACCGGGTGACGTCATAATTATATATATAGTATATTATATTTATAGTTATATATATAGTTAAATATAAGTAATTTATATATGATTTATATATGTATATTTATAGTTATATATAAAACTTAACTATATTTGTATATCCAACACACTAATTTATAGTTTAACACCCCGTTTTTACCCATTAAAATAAAAAAATTCAAAATCCGGTTCGAACCGGTCCTGTTTCCCGGTCCAACAACCGGTTCGGGACGAACCGGCAGGTTCAACCGCCACAAACCGAATCATAGCGAACCGGACCGGCTAGGGGGCCGATCCCCGTTCGAACCGGTCGGACCATCGCGAAAACAATGATAATCAGTACTTACATTTGGTTTGGACGATAACAACTAGCCATTGAGTAGAGAAGCAACGGTTGCGATCAATAGGTTAAGGACACGGTCGTGTCGTCTCCGTAGCATGTCCGGAAAGATTGTAATTAAGATCATATAAAACAATTTTAAAAGAAACAAGTTTGGAAGGTGACATGTTGTGCTCGTTTTAAAATGTTTTGGTCAAGATTACATGAAAGTAAAGTTTTTTTTAGGTATATGCGATAGATGAGTTTTGAGTTTTGATTATATGCATAGTTATGCTCATACGAAAATGGGTCGATCGGAATGAACGTCGTGAAGATGGTTTGTGCCTTTTGTCATGAAAGTGAGTCTCATGTTGGCATAGAATAGGCCATTTTGGTTTGCAAATAGCAGGTTGCACGATGATAAAGAAAAAATCACAACAAAATCAAGACGACTCATGGGTCAACACACAAAGTGCAAAGTTATGAGAATATTCGGATGTGATAAATAACTATGTCAGACATGTCTTTTATTATATAAAAGTGAATGGTAGAAAGACTATTTAAAACACATAAAAAACTCATAAGTTTAAGTTTACCGATTTAACAGGTATATATTAATTGAGATAAATGATCCTAGCAAGTAGTGACAATGAAAAAAAAATGGTTAAGAGCATTAACTCGCTTATATGAAGATAGAGATTTGACATTCAATTAGTAACTGTGATTATTTAAAAATGAAATATATTTGTTTCAACATTTGTAGTATATGTTTGTAATTGAAGACATGGATTTAAGTTTATCATTTAGTTTTACACTAAGTGAATGTTAAGTTTTAAATGTTATTTACAAACTCTTAAAAAGCAATGTCGGTAGACATTTTTTAAAAAAAAAAATATTCCTTCTCTACTCATTTTATATTTGGTGTTCCACTAATATTTGTTTGTGGTTGGAATGCTAAGAGCTTAAGAGTCTGTTTGGTATGGGGTAATGAAATAGACGAAAAAATGAAATGAATTAGGGAATGAAATGGATGAGAGATCAAAATGAATCATTACATTCCATTGTCCTGTTTGGTTACCTTTTAAGAATAAATGAATCATTACTATAAAAAATGAAGCAATGAAATGTAAAAGTAGTTATTATGGTGATGGCAGGTGGTGGCCGGTGAGGGTTTTCGGCGACGGTGGCCGGTGGGGGTTTCCGGCGGCAGCTGCGACGGTGGTGGTGGGCAGTGTTTTGTGGCGGAGGCTGTTGCTGGCAGTGGGTTTCGGTGGCGGCGGTGGTTCCCGGCAGCGCCGTAAGTGGCTGATAGTGGGTGGCGCCGCAGGTGGCCGGTGGTGGGTTGTCGCGACGACGATGGCAGGTGGTTGGCGGGGACGGCGGTGGGCGGTGGTTGGCGGGGACGGGGGGTGGCCGGTGGTTGGGGGGACGGGGGGTGGCCGGTGGTTGGCGGGGACGGCGGGTGGCCGGTGGTTGGCGGGGAAGGCGGTGGCTGGTGGTTGGTGGCAACGACGGTGGCCGGTGGTGGTGGTGGTGATGGTTGCCGGTGACAAACGATCTTAGTGGCCGCTGGTGGTTGTCGTGGTGGGTGAGTGGGTGGTGTTGGTGACTAATGATGGAAGAATGGATGGAATGAAAAAAGAAAGGGGGGTGGATGGAATGAACTTGAGGTAATAGAATCAACTATGTAATGGTTCATTACATTACCTTCACCAACCAAACATGTATTTATTCATTCACCCTCAATGGTTCATTCCATTGCGCCTCTCAATATTGCGTACCAAACGCTACCTACGTTTTTTAATAATGCTACCGGTTCGAATCTAGAGTTGCGGCTTTTTGTGTTTTGTTTTTTGTTCCTCTACCCTTTTGATATTTTTCTTTTCAATTACTTTTATTTTTCTTTAGCGTTTTTTCCCGTTTTAACGTTTGGTTTGCAATGTGCCAGACATAATATTTTTTCCTTAATCTATATCAAATCATCGCAAATTCACATGTTTCTTTTACGTATATAACTACGTTAATGTCACCATAGCAACACGCATAACAAGTTTTGAAAATGTACTGCATCATGGAGACTTAATTTTTAGTTTCACATTTCAAAAAAATCTTCATCTACCATGTGACATAATATAGAATTGTAAAATGTGATACATCATACTAGAGGTGGGCATAAAAACCGGGTTCGGACCCGACCCGGATACGGGTTCGGGTAGTACCCGATGGGAGGTATACCTGGGTTGGACCCGTTTAAACTTGTAGGGTTGGAACCGGTTTTAGATTTTGAGTTTTTTAGCGAACCCGGCCCGGTTGAACCCAATATTAGACACACACACAAGAAAAAAAAAAGAAAAAAAAAAAACTAAACCCGATATTGGACCCGACGCTACCCTGCCCATGTATAGCGGGTAGGGTTTTCAAGTAAGTGAACCCGACCCGGGTTCATACCCTGTTTCACCTCAACGTGGGTATAAAAATACCCGGTTGGGCCGAACCCGGTTTGTATCCGGTTTCGGGTACGGCCCAAAACCCGTTTTGTCCACCTATACATCATACAAGTACAAATATGGCGGCCCAGCGGGGTGTTAGATCAAGTGGGCTTTGTTTTCTTGGGCTGAACCCATATACACCCATGGTCTGTTTTCTCTTTTTTGTTTGATTTCTCATTTAATTTATTTGTTCAATTAAGGTTTTGCACAAATATTCTATCTGACCAACTTCAAACTTTTCTCCGAATTTAGAAGTGAATTTTAATGTCAAGTTAAAAAAAACTAATCATAACAATATCTTTATCTTTTAACCAAACACAACACTTCCTTATTTAAGTTTAACCTGATGACGATATAACAAAAAGTTCATAGTTAATCCGAGTTAAAATTTAATGGAAGTTTATTTGGTCCCCTAACCTTATTGATGTAAATCTCATTATTTATCTCTTGTGAAAATCCTTTCAATTAGCAAAATAGTCGTTTGATTAAACACATTATTAACAATTATGATATTTATAAAATTTTAGTAGAATTTCCGGACTAAGGAGCCTAAACCATTAGGGACTTAGGGTGGTGGGGGTACTCACGCCACACCTACCATACTATATCACACCCACCAATCAAATCAAAATATGTCACATCACACTACACTACACCACACCACCCCAATTTGGAGGGGACACTCACATCATACTACGTCACACCATTTTTTTCAATTAAAAAAATTACTTCATTAATAAAAATAAATTACAAATTATAATATGACATTATTAATTTAATTAAAGAAAAATACATCATTAACAAAAATTTACATTAAATAAAAAACATAAAATTTAATAATATGACAATATTAAAACTAAAATCTACAAATTAAATTTGTTTTCTTCTTCTTCATTTTCTTTGAGAAGTATTTAAGAATGGTGTAAAATTTAAGAATGGTGTAAACTTTATGAGCTTGTATTAGAGAAAATGAGAAGTATTTAAGAATGGTGTAAAATTTATGAGTTTAACTTTAGTATTTGTAGTGTAATTTTTAATGGCATTATAGCCGTTGGGGTGGGGTGGGGTAGGGGTTGCATCTCAAACGGTTAAAAAGGTGAGCGTTGTCAACGGTCAAAAAGTTGACCGTTGTCGACGGTCAAAAGATGGTGTTGTGGGGGTGTGGCACGGCGCGGAAGTATGGCCCGGCGAGTGGTTTTTACGGCGTGGGGGACCGACGAAGGTGAGAGTGCCCCCAGTATCCTTAGTATTTAAATTTCCTTGGTGTTTGATTGTTACTGACTTCTATAAAACTTTAAAAATAACATTTATTAAGTTCTATGGTGAATAATGACGCTACATTTTCAGTTGTATACGGTTATTAGGCCTTATTGTATTTTATATAACTAAAAAATCTTAACAGTATGAAAATATTTAGCGATTTTATTTTATTCGTTAACGACAAACCTACACACATTATAAACCTACTAATACATTCAAATTTCCACCACTTGTTCACGATGATACTTGAGCCTTTAACATCTTAAGAAGAGACAATATGCAACATTGATAGTTTGATACTATTAGACCAAAAGTCATTTGGTATTTAACGGTTTCATTTGTTATCAGTTATGCTTGTGTGTATGTTTATATATTAACTTTCATTTGAATGTTTAAAAAGTTGTGAAAGGCATTCAGACATGAAATGAGATGTTTTGTAAAAGGCAAGGGAGGAGATCACTTGACTTCTTTTGAGGTGACACAATCAAACATTCCCAAGACATCTTTCTATTTATTTGTGTGCATTTCAAGACTTAAATGACTAAGAGTTTAAGTCGTATTGTAAAAAAATAGTACATATAAGAAGTAGATTAATGGACGTGTGAGCTAAACATTAAGTTTATTATGAATATATCCACTCTAAACTATAAAAGCCTAACCTTCGATGTTTATTACACTCACAAAAACCATCTTAACATATTAAATGCAAATTAGTTACCTTTGATTGATGACTTGTACTCAACAAGCAAGGATCGAGCATCTCCAACAATGGATACATTCAAACACTCAAAAACATGTTATTAACGACAACAGATTTTCACTTATCCTTTAAAACTATCATTATTATCTAACAATACTCCATTTAAACACCCTTATACCATACTAATGAGAGATATTTTTTAATATTGTTTGCGTGTGTGGTCCCCACCCAAGCCCGTGGGCTCGTCTAAAACTCAGATGTCAAATGTATGTTTTGTTGTATAAGTTTATAAAATCTTCACAAACATTAACACTACAACACTTACAATCATTGCGACGGTCAAAACCATAAACCATCACAAACATGCAACTTGTGATGGTTTTGTTCAAGACAAATTATCAATAATAGTTGCGACAGTTTTTCTACGATCGATTTGAGGTTGTAGCCCTCTTATGAACAGATTATACTGTCAATGTTTTCGTAACATGTTTTTTTTTTGCCACAAAGCCATAGGTAATCCTTGTTTGTGTAGTTAGTAGTCAGATATAACCAAGACAACACTTAAAAGAAAAATGAGCCGAGATAATAAAAAAAACGACCAAAATAACTTCCTATCAACGAGAATGCAACCCACGACTCGTATCCAAAGACCGTATACCATATACACGCGACATAGACAACGCCTAACCAAAGTTAAAGATCCAACAACAGTTACCACGGTGACAAACCCAAATCAAGAGAGCTAACAAGCCGTTCATCAAGAAAACTCAAAGACAACTCACACCCATCATCATCACCATCATCATTCACACAAAGCATCAACCTTTGCTTACACAACCTCAACCGATCTTCAAGCAAGCTTCTTTCGGATTCGTGCTTCATCACGATCCACCTCAACGATCGAATTACCTCTTGATCATGCAGCTGCTTCTCATGGCTCAATCTCCTGTGCTGTTGTGCTTCCAATTCAATCACACTTTTCTCATTCTGCAGCCTCAAGATCATCGCCATCGCCTCCTCGGCTGCAGTCGTAGACGCCATTCGCTCTTTCTCGAGCTCGAGATAAGCATCAATCGCTCGTTGTCTCTCCATCTTCACCAGTTTTCTCAGAGACATTACGTCGAACACCTCATCTTCATCACAATGTTCTTGATTACCACCTTCATCTTCTTCATCAACACAACGTTTTCTTCTACAGTTTACAGTTTTCATTGATCCACAGTAACAATTTGAATTGGAGTTCTCATCTAAACAGTTTCTTGAGCAAAACCCATATACAAATCGATTCACAAACCCTAAATTGACTACATTGAAATCTAGAAACTTCAAACTGAAGTAAAACAAGATTAAAAGGGTTGAAAGATCGACAATCTTTTTGAAGAATCCAGATATCAAAACCCCTAAACCCCATGAGTTTAAAACTGAATCAAAGTCCATAACGAAATCTTGTGGATGATAATTTGTGTATAACTATCAAGAACACCATTCAAATTGCTAATTAACGAAAATGATCAAAAATCTTGATGTGGGTCAGTCGTGTTCTTGCTTCTTTGTATAGCATTTGTGGTGCAACAATCGAGATATATGATTATTTTGCATTAATATATGATAATTTTGCATTAATATATGATAATTTTGCATTAATATATACACAAATGTATGAAAAAGAATTACCATTCACGACGACCCATACTTGTTTTTGAAATGATTATTATTTATAGTCGTTTAAATGTTAGTAAGTCATATATCAATTGGTTTCAAAGAAAGAACCCATAGCTTTTCAAAGTGAAAATCGTTTGAATAAACACATTAGAGACAATTAAATGATTTTACATGTACTAAATATGTGATTAGTAATGACCGATTTAAAAATTAGTTTCACCTTATGCTATTTTTCTAAAATGTTTTTTTAAATCGATGTCACTCGAGTATGAAACAAACTTATATGAAAATGAGTATCATATTACATATACTATGATATATAAAATTTCTTTTATATGTGTCACATGACAACGGTATTGCCCACGTAGATGTTCTCCTTTCGATTAGTATATCTTTTTCACTTTTTGTTAATATATTTGACTAAAAAGTTACAAAACACGAAGTATATTTCCAATATCATAACAGTTACAAAATGTTGAAAATGAATAAAAATTATACAGTTAATATGATTATAAGTATAATATATAAGCGACTTGGAAATTAATTTCCTCTTGTGTTTAATTATATTTTTTTAATTTGACAAGCTATTTTTTGAGTTTATAATATGAGACCACCCAATGGAACATATAACAATCTGGGACCACATTGACAAAATTATAACCAAATATATACAAAGGGTTAAGCCATTTCTGTTTTGTAAATCTCATAATTGTGAGTTTTTGGACCACTTATCTCTTGACATAATCATAACTCCTGCAATATTTTTGCTTAAATCAATTTAATTTAATGTTTAAATAAAAAGGTATTAAATACAAAATTTAAGTAATGTATAAGTTATAAAGAGTTGTTTGAAAATTCAAAAACTTGTTTGAATAACTATTGTAAGCCCCCAAAAAAAGATTTTAATGAGTAGTTTTGTAGTTTTTATAAGAGTTAATATAGCATACTTATGAATTTTGATAGTTTTAAACTTGTACTTCTAAAATTTTTTCTGAAAAAATAAGCTTTTATCTATTAAATGGTCGGTATTTGACAAATTGATATTCCACGTGTTCGTAAATAGTGAAGTTAATATTTTAACAATAGTATAAGATGATGCAAATGTGTATTTGAAGTATTTAGGTAGATGAAATTGTGATTAATTTTTCATGTCAACAAAAGAGTCTACATGACATGTACGTCAAGATAAAGTTGCATATATAATTTTCATACAGGTAATTTTGCTAATAACCGAAGTTTAGCGTTAATTTCACAAATACTTGTATCAAAGGGTTTATGTGTATGTAACGATTTCAAGCTTGTGTTGTGTTTTGATGCCTTTAAAATTTCTGATTGTGTTGTATTTTGATGTGTTTAAAGTTTCTGAGTTCTTGTTGTGCTCAAGCCACCAACGTGAAAAAAAACATTTAACACTCCAATATGAATCCGAATTTCACATTTGCATTTGAAATTAGTAATGGTAAATAATTTTACTAAATATTTAGTCATTATTTGATCCTAATTACCCACACATGCACATATATACACGCAAGCATGTCAATATATGTACAATCTATGTATGGTGAGAAACATGAGAAAGTATAAGAAGACATTGATTCAAAAGTTTTACAACTTCTATTTAGAAATTTTAAAGTTTTAGCGGATTTACAAAATTATTAAGCAAAGTTACGATTTATAGCATAGATCCATAATTCTGTATATGTACACGATCAAGATCAAATATCCACGAGTTGGTCATAAGGTAACTAAAATTATATTTTCTCACGTTATTGGCCACCTGATCATAAATATATTATGTTATCGATTATAAAGTTAACTTATATCTATTATTGAATTTTTATATATATTTTAGTTACATAAAATACTTATGTTTATTGCTAAAATTAGTACATATATATTCAAAGCCGCATATTTTTATGTAGTGATAAATGGAATAAGAGACATTACATTATTTTTATAACTTTTTATTTTACTTTTCTTTAATCTGTAAACTAATTTATAATGTTTACCATTGTCCATATTTTTAATTATCAAGTTAAATATGACTATATGCGGTTCTTGGATCCGATTGAAGCAACTAGACCCGTGAACTAATAAGACGCCGGGTTTGGTTTTTGATTTTATGAGTACACATTTTATAAAAAAAAAAATTTATTATGTCATGCATCTAATTTTCTCTTTTATATTATGTGAAGGTGAAGAAGGGCACATGTAACATGTAGAGTTTGTAAACACTAGGAGATAAATTTAATTCTTTTGAGGTGAAATCTAAACACCATCAAACATCCCCACAAAAGATACATGGTATGCTTTAAAAATCAAGGTTCACTCTTCGATATTTATCTGATCAAATTTTTTAAGTTATATTTTCATCAAGTATCCCTACTAAGTTTTCCTAAAACATATATTTAAAACTTTTGACTTCTTTCTCACGGTGATAATCGACTTACGTCACAACTTATTCTTATTATGGCCCATGATCAACTAATTGTAATAGCATTAATCATTGGATATATTTAATAATATCATGTTGTTGTGAAAATAAAAATCGAGACATGAAAGCTAATTCAAAAACAAACAATCACAATCTAATTCTAAAAACATATTTAAATGTCCACTATAAGTATAAAATAAAATATAAAATAACTATAATTGATGAAGAAATAATGACAAAATAGACACTACTCATGCTCCATACACTTTAATATGCTAATTATAATTATAACTAGATTTGTAAGGTATAAAAATTATAATTCAGAAGAAAGAAGTGAAGAACAACTAGGGTTGTATTTGACATGATCATCATAAAACAAATTCGATGTCTCTTTTATCAAACATTTAGGCTGAATTGTTAGAGTTACCAAACTTTGTTGAAACTTAACCTAAACTTGTGTAAGCAATTATTGTGGGTTTTTGCATGTTTATTGAATGGAAGAGACATTTGAGTATATATATTACATTTTCACATCTTACAAATAAATAAACATTAGATTTTATGGCAGAGTCTAGAAGACACGTTTCTCAAAGCTAGAGGTGACCAACCCATTATCATGCTTGTGTTCATAAATCGTGCTACCTTAAAGTAACTGGATGAGCTCTAACAACACCCTCTTCAATTTTGAACATACTTAGGCCCCGTTTGGTTTACAGAATTCTCAAGAATTGGAATTGGAAAATTTTCCATACAAAATCATGTTTGGTTGGTCAACCGATGGAATTGGAATTGAAAATTTTTTCCTCATTCATTGGAATTCACATTCCTTCCACTTACCCATGGAATGTTTAACAATCCAATGGAATGTTCAAAATCAAAATCAAAATTCCAATTTCACTCAAAATTGACCAACCAAACACGTTATTATTTTTAACAAGATTCCAATTTCAATTCCTTTGCAAAACATTCCGCGAACCAAACGACCCCTTAATTTATAAACCCTCTTAGATTAATGTTTAACGTAAGTGATCTATTATGTGTCCATGCATTAATGACGACATAACATACAAAAACACGCTTTAGTAGACCACCATTGCAACATTTTAATTTCGATGGTAAAATTCCAACATTTTAATTACTACCAAATAAACAAAGAAAGTATAAAAAAGAAGACTTCGCGTGGTGACAAAATAAACCAATCGAAGTTATAGGCATCAAATGAAAACGAACGTACTATTACGACTTATGGTTTGGTTGATGTTGTGTCCTCGTCTCCTCATCACCATTTATATTTATATACATTATTCGTGACGAGTTACCAACAATCTACCTGTCACAAATAGACTCGTACTTACAAACAACTGAAAAGACTTAGGGGTTGTTTGGTAATTTCTTAATGATTAAGTGTTGAACCAATAAGAGGTCTGAACCATTAAATGCTGAATCATTAAGAGGTCTGAACCATTAAGAGCTAATATATCGCTTAACTATTCAAAGATAAATATCTGACTAATTTAGATAAGAGGTCTTAACCATTCAGCATTAGACCTTTTAACCATTCAACATTAGTATAATGCTTAACCATTCAAACATTTACTTGCGAAACAAACAGTCTGAACAACTAAATGCTAAAACATTCATACATCTGAACACGTAGTATTTGTATGAATCTATGATTAAGTCTGGTCATTAGACCACATCTCCAAAGCACATTGGAACTCCAGCCCAAGACACATTTTCAGCCCAGTTTTGTTTAAGTCTCAACCCAAATTAAATCATCTTATGGAAAATTAATTTGTTTGCTAATTATATGGATCTTAATTTATTTATAACTATTCAAATAAATAAATCCAATTTCATTTAAGTTAATGAAATTTAATGTATTATTATTATTATTATTATTATTATTAACGTTCTATAATGACTAAAACGAGATTTAGAGGAAGCTATGGGATGGTCGTTCTAAATTTGAGAAACAAGAAGGCGAGAATAACGACACCAACAGGAACATCACTCCGTAGTGGGGGTGGTGGACGTGGGTTTTACCGTAATTTATTCGAGCTCGAGTTAAAACTTTATTTGTCTTTAAAATTTGTTTTGTTGAACTTAATTTGTATGTTTTCTTTTCTTATATTGTTAAGTTTGAGTTGGAACTTGAAACTTTTGAATGAATAATTAGTTTTGTACTAAATTGTAATATGAAACCGACTCAAACCGTGCAAAACCGAGCGCTCGGTTATAAACCGAACCGAGTTCGAGCGAGCATTTTTTGCTCGATTTATTAAATTTGAATCGAACCAAGCAACTCGGTTTGTAAACGAATCGAGTTCGAGCGAGCCTTCGTTCTGTTCCGTTCGGTTCGTGAACAACCTATTGTTGAGTGATCAGAGGCTTTTCAAATTAATTAATGAATGGACCGTTTTATAAGTTCACTAGGTTACAATCCGCGTAATATACGGGTTGAATAAATTTACTGTTATATAGTTAATAATATAAAAAGTTATGTCCATTATGCATTATACAGATTAAATAAACCCGTGTATTATACATATTTGAACATCAGAATTTAACATGTTTGAAATTTTAATTATCGATGGTTATTAAGTAATGAATAGTTATTATAGCATTCATAATTAAATATATAATAAATACATAGAAATATTTCTTTCTAATATTCTTACTACTAGGTTCATCCCTGTTATTATATGGATTGAATAAATAAAAATTTTAATATTTAGTAATAAAAAATATAGGCATTATAAAATCATAAGTATGATTATAATTACATATAAATAGCTACTTTAAATAAATAAACAATAATGTATTTTCTTAAAATTTGTTTTATAAAAAAATGTGATTTGTAAATACTCTGTTTAAAAAAAATAATTTTTTTAAAAATAAAGTTCGTTGTATTCTGTATTTTACAATTTTTTTGTTTTTAAAAAAGTGTGTTTTTAATATAAATAGGTTTTTAATTTTTAAATTATATATTTTTTAATCTGAAAATGGTATGAGTAATATTATTAGTATTCAATATTAATTAATAATATAGGAAAATAAAAAAATTAGTATGATTAGTCTTACAATTATTTCACGATTATTTTAGTTGTTTTTATAGATAGATAGACAAGCTAGAAACTCATTTATTAAATGTATTATAGTTAGTAATAAACATAAAGAGTTACACTATAATATTTTAATATGAAATATAATTAAAATTATATATACGTAATAGTTCAAGAAATAAAACAATTATACTATTTTTCAACTCTCTTATCTAAATATTTTTAATTTTATACATTCGTCTTAAAATTCTTTATAAAAAATTATTTTTTATAAAAATCTTGGTTTGAAAAAAAACTGATTTGTAATTATTCTTGTTGTTTTAATAAGACTTTTTTTTAAAAAAGTTCATATTTTTATATTTTTTTAAAACAAAACGATTTAAAATATTTTGTTTAAAAAAGGTTTAGTGTTTTAGAAAATTTCATATTATATAATTTTTTTTTGCTTTTATTATTTAGCTTTTAATTAAAAGATGTGATTTCTAATTTTCTTAAAAAAATCTATTTTAAAAAAAGATAGCTTGAGTTTTAAAAAATCTAGATAAGAGAGAGAAATATAACAATTAATAAAATACATTTTTAATAAGAGAGAGAAATTTATATGAGTATTGAAATTATTATAATACTTTTTTGGAGAGAAAATTAAAATGTGAATGTCTAGAAGAAATACACGTGACAAGAAAATAAGTCAAGAGAAATATAAGTGTCAAAAGAAATCTTATTTTATTAGATGGTATAGATTAGATAGTATAGATTAATTACGTTAACGTCAAAACGGGTAGAATCTTTTAAAGATATCGTATATTTCTTAAATATTGAAGTTATTTAGCATCTATATTTATTTAACCTTTGCTTGAAGAAAAGTAAAAGCGAATACGACTTTCAACCAATTACTCATTCAAATCTAGGACTTAGAGTGGTGGGGGTGTATGCGGGCCACTCGGGCTATTAGTGTATTAAACATTAGGAACGTGGCGTATGCATGAATTATATCACACAACATGATCATAAGAGATAATGAAAACACGATATCACGGTATACGTAAGGGATCTTCCTTCGAGCCACTTATTGACGATAATGTCCTTTCAAAGTTGCAAGATGCAAGTTTACATTTCCGACTTCGTTTAGATCTTATGGAAATCTTGGAACTCTAGATCTAGACTACCTCGAGTCAGATAATGAGTAGTTTAATTTTATATCTATGATTTTTTTGTAAATTATAGCACTTTTTATAAACTAGTTTTATAAGTCGTCGCACGTTGCGGCGGCGTCGTACACAACGTGATAATTTGTAACCTACAATTGACGTGACTTGCTTTCAACCTTAATTTACGCTAAAACATAAACCAATTAAAAACGTATATCTGAATCGGCTCATTTCCAAACAAATTTACGTCTAAACGCAGATGGACTCGAACTTATACTGACATGTATACAAAAAGAAGAACGTAAGAAATCATTTTTTTTAGTAAACCTGAAACTTTTGAAACTAGAGAGGGTCAAATTGACATTTTAAAAACTTTTTAGAAATTATAAGGGATCAAAGTGTAAAATTCAAAAGTTGAGGTGCACGAACTAGCCGATGGCAAAGGCCACGAACCTTGCTTACGTGATGCGGCGCATCTATGAACTTCGTTACATGTGTTGTAACAAACTAACAATGTCATTACGTAGTTGAGTATATTAAAAACACGTATAAAGTTACGGCGACTCAGTTATATAAATCGAAACATGGATTAAAAAATGAAACAAAAGAATTTTAAAATAATTAGTAACAAAGAAAAAAAGTTAAATAAAAATAAATAAGCTAAAAACAATTTGCCATCCAAAGGATTAGAACCCGGGACAATAGGTTCAAAAATAAATAAACTTATTTATATTAATTAAGTGTTTGAAATTGATCATATTTGTGTGTTTAGATATATAATTTGTTTCTAATTAAAAATAAAGAATGTATAGAGGTATTTAGGGTAAACTCGTCATCAATTAGGGTCCTTGAAAACTAATTTGGGTAAAACTGATGTGACATGTTCTCGTTGGTTGGTAACTAGGGTCCTTTATTTAACATGAGAATAGTTTCCCCTTCACTCTTAGGCAAAACTCATCAATCAAGTAGTTATGATATAGTTTAATCATAATTATTGTTTCTCACTTAGCTAAATAAGCCTATTCCAACTATGTTAAACCTTATATATATATATATATATATATATATATATATATATATATATATATATATATATATATATATATATATATATATATATATATATATATATATATATATATATATATATATATATATATAACTATTGAGAATTGGCTGCTGCCACCTCTAAATATCATTTTGACGAATATAACTCCCAAGTAAGCACTTTGGTGTCTGTATCACTCGCCGTTTGTTAGAACCCTAACGACATTAACTATCCGATTAACCACGTCAGCTGCCACACAAACAAGGCATGTACACGAATGCTTGCCACATTATCAGATAGTTAATGTCGTTAGGGTTCTAACAAACAACGGGTGATACAAACACTGAAATGTTTACTTGAGAGTTATAATCGCCAAAATAATACTTGGGGGTGACAACGGCCAATTCCCAATATTAAGCATATATATATATATATATATATATATATATATATATATATATATATATATATATATATATATATATATATATATATATGTGTGTGTGTGTGTGTGTGTGTGTGTATATATATATATATATTCATATTTGAATAACTAGGTTTCAACTATATTATTTCATGCACTGAAGTGAAAATATAACTTTAAGATGTATGCGCGATCTCTGAGTCATACATAACTGTAAAAATAACTTGTCATGTAGGAGAGCTCATGCTTGAGCCCACACTTAATTCGTTTATTATATATTAAATAGTTAATTATTTTGTTTATATACACATAATGGCGATACGTATAGCCGGCCGTAATTTTAAAATTTTTTTAAGGTAAACATAATGGCGATACCTAACCATAATGTATCGCTCGTTAGCGATATTACTTTTTCTTTGGGCGACACGCTAGCGATATATTATGCTTTCGTATCGCCTGTAGCTTCTTTTTGGCGATACGTCATGCTTTCGTATCGCCGGTTGGCGATATTGTGCCACTTGGCCGTTCGTCATTGGTCTGATTATTTTGGTATTATGGTTAGTCAAAGGCTATTACACAAAACCAGATTGGTCAAATGGCCAATCTGGTAATTTTCCCATTAAATATTTGTGTGCGCGCACAGTGTGTTTGCGTGTGTATATTTACCTAGTTAATAATCAATTTCATGCTTTAGGCCAAATAACAATTTCAATCTAATTTTCTTCTCTTTATCATTTTTTATGTCTTATGTTAACTTATTTTTGAGTAAATTATCATTTGCATCCATAACATTTTCTCATTTTAACCACTTATATTCCTGCAGTTTTAAAGTCTCGATTTACCCCCTAACGTTTCATTTTTGTCTCAATTTGAATCCAAATAACTAACTTCATTAATTTTTCTGTTAACTTTTTATAAAATGATAAAACTACCATTAACTCACATCCGCTATATAATATTAATTTAATAAAAAAACCTCCATCCACCCACTTAACTCTCTCTCTCTCTCTCCTCACACACACACACACACACACTCCCCTCTCTTTGAATCAACAACCACCGCCATCACAACCACCTCCTCCTCCACCACCACCACCACCACCGTCGTAAGGCTTTAATCGATTTGGAGGTAAGAAACCCTAGAAAAGAGCATGATGGTGATGGTGGTGATTTACACGTCTGACGGTGGTGGAGTGGGTTGTGGTGACAGGGACAGTAAAGACGATGTTGGTTGTGGTGATAGGCGACAGTGAAGGTGGTGTGGGTTGTGGAGCGGGCAGTAGTGGAGGTGGTGTCGGTTGTGTTTATGGTCGGTAGTGGTGGTGGTGTGAGTGGTGGTATGGGTGATGTGTGGAGGTGGTGTGGGTGTGGTGTGGATTGTGGTGTTGGGCAGTAGTGGAGGTGGTGTACTGGTGTGGATTGTGGTGATGGGCGGTAGTGGAGGTGGTGTACTGGTGTGGGTTGAGGTAGCCGGTGGCAGTGGAGGTGGTGTGGGTTGAGGTAGCCAGCGACAGTGGGGGTTGTGGAGGCCGGCGACAGTGGAGGTGGTGTTGCTTGTGTTGTGGAGGTCGGCGACTGTGGAGGTGGTGTTGCTTGTGTTGATGGGCGGCGGTGGGTGGTGGTGTGTGTGAGGTGTGGGTCAACGATGATGTGGGTGGTCACACAATTTTTTTATTTATTTTTATTCTTAAAGGCAATTTAGTGTTTTCCACAAAGAGTTAACAAAACAATTTAACGAAGTTAGTCATTTGGATTCAAATGGAGACAAAAATGAAACGTTAGGGGGCAAATCAAGACTTTTAAACCGCAGGGATACAAGTGGTTAAAATAGGAAAACTTCAGGGATGCAAATGGTAATTTACTTTTTATTTTAGTGGTTTTATTTTATTTTTTATTTTTCTTTTCATTTTTACACCCCTATGTAATGTCTTCATTAATGCTTGCTTCCCCTGGTTTGTAGGAGAACGTCATGTCTTTCGTTTTAAGTGATTCAATTCGATTGATATTTTTGGCTAACAGAATTAAAGTTAACATTTAATAATCAAACAAGGTAGCTATTAGTTAAGTCATATACAGTTATAAGTTGCACATTTAATATATATAACAAGTTGGAAGCCTAATTATTCCGCTTTTAATTGGTGAAAGTAACATCTTGAAGAATCAAAACCTTGTGAATATCTATTTTCCAAGTGTTTATTAGAAAAAATCAACTTTTCAAACATTTAATATGCAAGATATACATAAGCCTGTTACATTCATACATGATGATGATGTTGATGATGATGATGATGGTATGATGATCTTACAGCATTACATCATGTTAAGGTCAAGTAACATGAGGAGCTTTGTAGTATGCTGGAACTGTTGCAGGAAAGAACATTTGCCTAACCCCTTCAGACTTGATAATTGGAAAGATGATCCCTGATGCACCCTGCAAACATATTATATCAAATGTCAAAACATGTGTCAATAAATAACGAGTCGTTGAAACAGATTAAAAGCTAACCGAGATGAGTCGAGCCCCAAGCCATAACCGTTTTGGTGATGGGAATGGGATAAGCAAACGACCGACACCGTAGATAGCCACAGCAAAGAAATGTAGAAACAGGACTAGCGGGCGTGGGTTGAGCCCCGAAAGTAAAGATATCGGTCCTTGTGAGCAAATGCCTCCCAGGCTTAGATAATCAAAGCATGCTTCACGCATTTCTTTTCTGGCTGGATCTGGTGATGCGCAAAAGACCTTGTATAGAGCGCCCGCCAATGTGTTTATTGTAGATGACACCGGCTGCAAAAAAGGAAAAAGCGGTTCTGAGCCCAAACGCGATTAATTGCAAAGTTCTCACCCATCCATAGCCAATGTGTCCAAAACACATTGAGTATGGTATTTTAGTTCAGACAGTTCTTATGAGCCCATGGGATTTGCTTAATGCGTTATAATATTATATTATATTATTAATTAAATATTTAAGTCTGCATTTGACTTGCCTTTCTAAGAGTATAGAAGCACTCAAGATAATTGCAAAGTGTAGTTGCATCATTAAGATTACTTAATGGTCTCAGAAGGTCACGAAGTAACACGATATCTGATAAAGCCACCGTCATTCCTCCACCGGTTAACGGGTGTCGCATATTAAACGCGTCTCCCATTAAAAGTGCACCGGGAGTAGGCTGAGGATCAGCTGGCATGCTTCTGTTTGGCATTGTTCTTATGTTTCCTTTATCTACTGCAGCCACAAATGCATCATATAACTCGGGTGGAATCTGAAAATATAGCATAGAGTGGTTAGATCATATATTATTAGGAAATAAAAGAAATTGGGGTAGTGATCAGTGAATACCTGTGGAGCAACAACAGTTTTGAGATAATTGGCCATTTCTCCATTGGCAATAGAAGGTACCTTCTGTCCAGGGACATCAACCAAACAGCGAACCTCTGTGTTACTAATCGGATAAAACAATATTGGTGAAGGATCTGCGAGTATAACGTGCCCATGGTTTGCATATGGAAGATCAATATTCTCCAAAACCAGACCCACAAAGCAAGAAGGCACTTCTACCTGTAATTATATGAATAAAATTGAAATTTATTTAAGAAATTATACAAGGAAAAATAATCTTGCTATAAAACGATTTGTATTAAGTAATAAACACCTTAGGCTTGCAGAGGGCGCGACGCAGATTAGAAAAACAACCATCACAAACAATGGTAAGTGGAGCGCGTGCAGTCATCACTTGTCCGTCTTTGGTTTTGTAAAACACCCCTCTAACTGTTCCGTCTTCCTCAAGCAATGAAGTTACAGTCCCTTGTTCCAGTTTCACACTGGTAAGTCAAGATTGAAAAAGACCATTCATCAGTAAATATTCATACGAGCAAGTCCTAAATTCGATATCGATTATATGAAAGGAGGGAAAGACACTATACTTTGGAAGAGATGCAGCTTTCTCCCTCATCCGCTGAATAAAGCGTCCGTTGTGAAAGCTTCTTCCAGATATATCAGATTCAAACTTTTCCAAAGGATAAGAAAGTTTTGTGTTTCTGTTATCCATGTAAATGGCATAACCAAAGACTTGTTGAGCCTCAATTCCATCCACACAATCTGCAACAACTCAAAAGTACAGAAAAACCGTCAGTGATACGATATGATCTCCAAAAACTTACGTTCGGATACATGGTTACCCAACACATATTCAAATTCAAGATTGCACAAGTCTCATAAGGTTTAGACAAATTAAGAGGAACCTCACCCTCAAGACCCAACTCAATCAGTTTTAGATAGCCACCCGGCTGTAGAAGTTCACCCACAATCCGATCGGGTTCAGTCAAGTCCCTTTCAATCACATGCACTCGTCGTCCATCCTGTTTGAGTTAGGAACAAATAAGAATCAAGAGTTTTAAAATATATCACATAAACTGTATTTGAATCTTCTTTTCAACAACTTCTGTCTTACTCTCATCAAACAGTAACACTAAATCTCAGAACCTGCTTTATCATGGATTCATGCCATTATATAATAATATTATTCATCATGTATCTCAGCAATAAGGCTTCTTCTACTTTGCCTTCTTCTTATGCTGTTTACAAATATCACCAACTCTTTGATTTACTACTAATTTCTCTAATCAACAAAGCTACTTCACGTGTAGACATATAAATTAGCAGTACAATATTATCATTATTCGCTTAGCTGTGTCACATTATTCTCTTTTGTCATATCTAGCTTCAGGATAGATCGGTGACTAAAATTATCGTCCAAGAGGTCTAAAATACTCACACCAACATTTGACGTATAGCATAACAAATTATTAAATTAACAATATGCATATAATATAACTTCTCATATCAGTGCAAAACTTCAAATTCTCCTTCACCTAATTCATCACAAAAAGTGAAAAAACTATCAATAATCGTCCAAAAGGTCTAATCTCGACACGATGAACAATCGATTCGAACAACAAACAAGTAACAACAATCGCAATATTCAGAACATCATAATTCATAAACATCGTGACGTTTGTAATCATATACCTTTGCGAGAGTACAAGCAAGAGCAGCACCGGCGACACCGGCTCCGACGACAATGACGTCAGCGCTTCCGTCAGTCTCCGGCAGGTGGAATATTCCGTGGTCACCGGAGTTAGTATGACATTTGGGAGCAATGTCCTTCGGTTTACGAGGCGTTTTGAGATTGGACCTGAGGATGTACAAGGAGATGAAGGCTAATAGCAACGCAACGGCGTAAGGAAGAAGATGATCGTTGATCTGGTGAATCAGTGTGGGTGATTCAAGCTCCATGAAATGTGAAGAAGAAGAAATTGCAGTGGTGGTGTGTGAGTCGTGACTCGTGATGACTCGTGAGTTGGTGCACGGGTTATTTCTGTTTGTCTCTCTAGAAGATTCTTTTGTGGGTGGTATGTTTTGCCTTTGCGTTGGGTATATATAGGATTTAACCAACTCAGCTTTGGGTTTATGGAGAGTGACATGCTTTTGCTAACTTTATGTGTTTATGTATAGATTTTATTTTAAATTTTGGTTTTCTAACATAAATGAAAAAAAAAAGTCAGCGTTTGTTATGTAAGAATAAGGGCGTGTTTGGGTTTCACTACTAAAACAACTTATTGACTTATTGACTTTTTTAATAAGTTAATAAGTTAGTATGGAGTGACTTATTAACTTATTTCACTCACAACCATCATATTGCCAAACACTATAAAATAACTTTTTAACTTTTTAAAAGTTAATAAGTTAATAAATAAAAAAAAACACTCTCAAACACCCACTAAGAGTAGTAATATAATGAACAATTGAAAATGAATGGAACAAAAGATGTTTTGTTGGTAAAAGGAATGAAAGGATTAATGTACATTACCTTTAAGTACATCAGATTCATTTCATTCTTTTTTTTTCTCTTTCATTCCATTAATTTTTTTCATTCTTAGTCACCACCACCCACTCGTCACAACCAACCGCCAATCACCACCACCATCACCATCGGCCATCACCAATCACCACCGGCCACCACCAACAACACCAAAACCACCACCATGGCGTCCACCACCATAACTATCGGCCACCATCATTGGTCACCACCATCACCAACCGTCTCACCATCGGTCGCCACCGACCAACACCACCGGTCATCACCACCATAACCACTTTCGTATTCTATTTTTTCTTCTTATATTACCTAACAAATAACATAAGGTAATGATTCATTTCATTACCACATCATAACAAAACAGAACAATGGAATATAATAATTTATTTTATTTTTGTCCATTTCATTCTTTCATAAAATGGTGTTTGTATATTTATTCTTTCCTTGTGCATGTAAATCATAAGAGGTTAAAACTTGTGTATTACACAAGTAGGAAAAGGTTACTATACAAAATGTTTTTTTCGTGAGAAGTATACGAAGTTTGGGATGAAATTATCACGCAAGAACAAGTAATAATCATGCAAGAACAAGTAATAATTACGCAAGGCAACTTACATTTGCGTGACATTATCACGTAGAGATAGAATTATCACGCAAGAAAGAATACATTCTTGCGTAATAATTTCACCTTTGCGTGATAATTACATCTCTGCGTAATTAATGCTTACACTTGCATTATAATTCCACCCGTAACATTAATTCTTGCGTGATAACTTCGTACCATTCGCACAAAAAAACACTTTGTATCGTAACCTTTCTCTACACATGTATAATAATAATAATAACAATTACAGTAATATCAATTCTACTAAAAGAGTACATCACAATAATAGGATTAATAATAGTAATACATTCACTACAGCTAAAAAATGAGTTTTATTGAAAGAAATAAATAACAAAATATTAAATTAAATAAACAGAATAGTACAAGTTACGAAAACTAAAGATTTGACTATACAATAGTCACGGTGTAATTTCCTTCTTAAAGCAATAATATAAATCAAGAGTGAATTGTCGTTTTTCTTCTTGTGTTTTGGTAACATTTATCATTTTCATCCAAAAATGTTTCTTCTTGCATTTGGCTTCTCAAGGTTTGGGAAACGCTGCTATTTTCATTCAAAAATATTAGCTCCACTGTTTAAAACGTTAAATATTTATTGTTAAAAGGGTACTTACGTAAATTTTTATATAACATTTGGTAACATTTTCATTCAAAAATATTAGCTCCCTGTGGTTTGGTAACATTTGTTATTTTCATCCAAAAATGTTTTTTTTTTTGCATTTGGCTTCTCAAGGTTTGGGAAACGTTGGCATTTTCATTCAAAAATATTAGCTCCATTGTTTAAAATGTTAAATATTCATTGTTAAAAGGGCACTTACGTAAATTTTTATATAAAAACGAAATCCTAATTTATGTTTACGTGTTGTTAATAAAAAATTTCACCACGGAATTCATGTTTTTTAGATGAAAATGACAACTATTTCAAACATTAGGGAGACAAATATAAGAAAAACCTTTTTGGATGAAAATAACAAATATGACCAAACCATAGGGAGGAAAACGACAATTCACTCTATAAATCAATATTATCAGGATAAAATGCGTTGACATCCTACGTCTTCATATCAATTTCATAAACATATGTCGTTCAAAAAAAAATCATAAACATCTTTCCAGCACATCATCAAATGTCATTTGCCATATATCATCGTGTATGTGTGTGTCATAAAGAAAGATGTATTCAATGAAAAACTCAATATATTGGAAAAAGCCAACACCTATGTTCACTTTCCACATTCAATTCTTCACAACTCAACTGATCGCTTAACAAAGGCATGAGTAAGAAGCAAATGAAGTTTGTTTTTACGATGGCTAAATTCCAAGCATAAACTTCTTGATATCGTCAATGCTTTACTTATTTTAGTTATGTACATATATAATTATTATATATGTTTCATATATATAATTATATGTTTCATATGTTTCATATATAAAATTACATTATTTAATTATTTATTATGATACCTATATACAATAATATTATAATGTAATTATATATTACTACGTTACATAAAAAATAATATGTATATATATAATATGTTCATTTATACAAGCTTCAATTTAGATATAAACTTCAATTCGAGATCATTTAAGCTCTGAATTGATTTGATATTTTACCAAAGGAATTTCAAGTAGCTCATAAAGACTCATCACATGTACATATTTATTAAAAATCCCTTTACATGTTAGTGTCTTGTTTAAGCGACTATTGGTATTTTATTCCAATTAGGTTGAAGTTACTTCAATAAGTTGAATAAAAAATTTATTGTACTTTAAGAAATTAAAACTATGCCTTGTATATTTTAGGTACCACTAATAAACCGCACAAACATCTTTAATGAACTTCGTACGTACCATCTTTGATCCCACTTGGGGTATGCCATATTGGTGGATGTCTCTGTATTATATTAAATGTATGTGTTTATATATATATATATATATATATATATATATATATATATATAGGGTTAGGTTCCATTCAGAACTTCATTTTTAATGAGAACTAAAAGAACTTATCTAGACCACTCATTTTTTCTCAATCTTAAAAACTAGAAATTAAATGAAAAGGGTATAACTGGAATCTATTAAATATTTCTCTCTCCGATTATTAATTAGTTAATTCTCTCTATCTTTTTCCTCCTCTCTCATCTATCATCTCTCTAAATTATTTTAATAAATTTTCATAAATATTAATCATCAAACTAATAGATACTAATTATCTGGTTTTCAAACTAATCATCTATTACATGTATATGTAAATCGTAATGGTAGACATCTAGTTTTGAAAATTACATACTTGTAAATCTTCATATTAATCATACTCTTTTTTAACTTCATATATTTACATATATGTAGATTCTAATACTGTTTTTTTTTTCAAATTGATCATTTGTTTACGTATATGTATATTTTTTAACATTAATTGTTTATTTATATATATGAAAATAATCATATCATCCACTTAAATAGATGTAAATCTTCAAACTAATCATCGATTTACATACATACATATGTTTTACGTATAGGTAAATATAGTATTCATATATACATAAATCGCCAACCTGTAGTCATTTTAAAAAAGAGTGTCTATTACAGGTTATGTAAATCAATCTATTAGATTAAGCCAAAGTATAAAAAATGTTGAACAAGAAGACTAGAAGAGGCATTTGATAACCAAGAAAAATATATATAATAATAACCAAAATTTAGATAGAATGCTTTGTGAAAGTTAAAATGAAAGAAAAAACTTCACTCCAAGCATGTTGTTTTATAAACATGCTACAGATATACGTACATCACCAAACCAACATCACTTATGTTTGAATACTAGAAAGGTTCTTCTTTTTCTTTTATCCATCGTGTTTGCACATACCATAGCCTTAAACCACTAAAAGAAATAAGCTTATCAATAACAAAATATATTAAAAGTAATTACAACTATCCCTTTAATCTAGAAACATAAACGATCATGTCTTCGGCGTTTAGTGGCGCGGTGTCGCTACAACATCATAGTATTAGAAACGTGAAAAAACACGTACACAAGCGGTGTGGATCTAGCGAGATAGGGATAGAGGTGCGTTGCAAACGGTTGTGATTGCAGTTGTTTCGTGTTCACTGGGTAAAGAACTTGCTTCTTATACGGGATCAGAATTTTAGGTAGTAAACCGGAGAAAAAGTCGCTACTTGAAAATCACGAGGGATATGCCGAGAAGGATAGAAAATTATGAGAAGGATCAAGTTGAGATATATTTGTGGGGTTTTGAATATCAAGTCTCAACAAAAAATATCCTTGATGATAAAGGGTTCGGTTACTATGGTTGGTGGAATGCAAAGAAATATAGCAGAGAGATGGATAGGTTTACAAAGGTAAATTTATGTTATTTGAGATGAAGAAGAGAGAGATCTGGATCTTCTATGAGGTAGAGTGAATTATGGTAGCCAAAATTTCCTTATATTTTTCATTAAATTAGGAATTCAATTAGAAAAATAGATGGCCGTTTCCAAAGTAACAAAATCTTTTTTCCCAAAATACCCTTTTCTAATTATTGAAAGGTTTTTAAAAAGTCTTTTAATTACAATAATGCCATTGCGATTTTGAACCATTAGATCACTTGATCTAAGGCCCAGATTAGTTCTGTAGTTCTGAAAATATTTGTAAGTCCTGAAAAGATCCTGACCCTATATATATATATATATAGGAGAGATCAAATGAGAATTCACTTTGTCTATGAAAACTCTAAAAACCAATCTCAGCCACTAGTTTTCAATAGCAAAATTGTAATTAACAAAAACATATTTAAAAAAATTATAAATCAAAAAATAACATAAAAATAAAAAGGATGGTTCTCATTTGAACCCTCCCCTACACACACACACACACACACACACACACACACATACATACATACATATATATATATATATATATATATATATATATATGTGTGTGTGTGTGTGTGTGTATATATGAATTTAACAAAAAATTACAATAAAGTATACTTTAGGTTTATATGAATTTACTGTAACATTTCGTTTTGAGAATGAAAATAAAATATTTAAAATTTATATTTCAAATATTATTATGCTTGAAAAGTTCAGGTTAAAGGATTATTGAATCATATGACTTCTAAATGAGCGTTTAATATTATTAAAGTTTAAATAATAATAATAACAATGATGACGACGACGACGACGATAGCAGCAGCAACAACAACAAAAAAATAAAAAAAATAAAAAAAATAATAATAATAATAATAATAATAATAATAATAATAATAATAATAATAATAATAATAATAATAATAATAATAATAATAATAATAATAATAATAAGAGTTAATTACATAGATGGTCCCTGTGGTTTATGCAAAGTAACGAGTTTGGGTATTAAGAGTTTTTTGTAACATGTTGGGGTATTATGTTTTCAATTTTGTAACAAGTTAAGGTATTAGGACTAACGGAAGTTAGTTTTTCTGTTAAATTTGAATAGAATGACTAAAGTACCCTTTGAGGGACTATTTTTGTAACTATATCTTTCTTTTATAATCAAAGGACCATTTGTGTAACTAACTATAAAATAAATTAAAATTTCAACCCCAACCACCCATCATCATCTTCCTCCTATTTCAGACCACCACCCCAAATAATCCACCACCGCCGCTGCCCACCATCGTTGCCACCAACCATCACCGCCGCCCCACAATTGATGTCGCCCGTTGGCCACCATCACCACCGCCAACCCTCCCCCTTTCCCCGTCAGCCACCAACGCCACCAGTTAGCCACCATCGCCACCAGTTAGCCACCATCGCCACCACCTACTGTCACCATCCAACCACCACTATCAGCCACTTCCTCCTTTCAACCATCACCGACCGCTTCCACCGGCCATTTCAATATCACACAAAAATTTAATAAAAATACACACACCCTAAATCCTAATCTAGATCTGATCCCCAACTTAAGAAACCCAATATCACACAAGATCTGCTTATCCTTCTATTTTCACAATAAATCGTCATGCTCACAAGAAATATGAACCCCAATCGAGATCTAGCCACCACCGAACACCCACGCACAACCACCGCACTACCACAAGTTAGTTTGACTTTCTGTTGGTGCACTGCTGCCCAATCACCGATGCTGTTATTGGGGAAAAAGGAAGTGGATTTGGTGAGATGATGATGATGGTGTGATGGTGGAGGTGAAGAAGATGATGATGGGGCGATGATGGTGATCTTTCGATGGTGCTGAATATGCGGTGCGTATGATGATGATGATGCAATTGAGGCTAATGGCTAGCGGTAGTGGTGGTTCTTGGTGGTTGTGGTGGTTCTTGGTGGTGTTCATCGGTGGTTAGTAGTGGTGGTCGCCAATGGTTAGTGGTGGTGGTAAGATCTGGTGTGAACATAAGGTTATATATATGTGTATATATATACACACACAAACAGTCCCTTGTATATATTAAATATCACAAACAACCCCCTTAAGTTACATTAGTAGTTTTTATAAAGTGAAAAGATGAAAATACCCTTAGATTTAACAGAAAATCTAACTTCTGTTAGTGTTAATACCTTAACTCGTTACAAATTAAAAACACAATACCCCAACCTGTTATAAAAAACTCTTAGTACCCAAACCTGTTATTTTTAATAAACCACAGGGATCATCTATGTAATTAACTCTAATAATAATAATAATAATAATAATAATAATAATAATAATAATAATAATAATAATAATAATAATAATAATAATAATAATAATAATAATAATAATAATAATAGTAATAGTAATAATAATAGTAATAGTAATAATAATAGTAATAGTAATAATAATAATAATAGTAATAATAATAATAATAGTAATAATAATAGTAATAATAATAATAATAGTAGTAATATAATAGTAGTAATAATAATAGTAGTAATAATAATAGTAGTAATAGTAATAGTAATAGTAATAGTTATGTAGCAGCAGCAGCAGCAGGAGCAGCAGTAGTAGTAGTGGTGTAGTTGATTCATCTGGTGTGCATTGTTGTTGACAAAATATATTATAATAATAGATACATAATAATGATAATTAGTATTGTTATTTTTGTATAGTTATAAGGGGTAAAAGTGAAAGTTTAATTCATCTTCATCATAAACAATTTTGGCTTATCTGATCAAATATTTTAACGCATATTTGTGCGTGAATAACTTCTTCAGAAAGAAATTAGAAAAAACAAATATTAGTTTTATATAATTATATGAAACAAAAGTCGGTTATGCTTTACTACTATTTAAGCTTTTTCAATGTAGATAATAAAGAAAGTAGACATTATCTCAAAAATATTAGAGTGAGTATGAAATCTTAAATAAGAGAATGCACTTGTGGTCTATTAGTGGTTACTGGTGCTATATTGGTGTTTTAAAGACGAGTCGATTAAAATAACTAAAAGGTTATCTTTTAAGAAGGTAAGTACACTGACTCGTAATTAGATTATGTTACATCTTTAATTTCATGTTGTGTCTCTATTTATTATAAGTTTGTATGAATTTTGTGAAGATGAAACATGTTTAATTACATGTGATATGTGTTTGTTTATTTTAATAAGTATTATTATGGGGGAAATGATTTATAAGATTACGGGTCCAAGTATGTGTGTTGATAGTTTAAAAATGATTTATAATATATGTAAGGATTTCGGGTGTTGAAATCCCAAGAGGTTCGGCTGTTGAACCCCACATATATAAAAAAGAGAGTTAAATATATGTAAGGATTTCGGGTGTTAAAATCCCAAAGGGTTCGGATGTTGAACTCCACATATATGAAAAGATGAGTTATTAATCCTCAAGGGTTGAAAATAAACCCACAAGAAATTCGGGTGTTGAATTTCAAGAAATAACGAGAATTAAATAAAAATGATTTTGGGTGATAAATCCCAATAAAAGACAAATAACGAGGTGTACTTACTCAGCGAAAACTAATAAAAATATGTTTTAAATGTTTTCAGGAAAAACACCCTTAGATGGATAAAGTTTCGTGGACGTGATTGGACGGATAACGAACCCTACTCCCGAGCTTAGATGTTGTAAAATAAAACTCGTTGTATAACGATTATGTTTATATTGTAATACTTTTAAAAAGTTATGAATGACACGTCACTACGAGTGACAAATTTTAATTTGAACTGGGATAAAACTCTGATATAAATTGTTATATGTATTTATAAATAAAAAAATCTGGTGTGTTTCACTTACATGTATCATTCTTAGTCTTTAAAAAGCACGAGGAAGAAATAAACCTAAAGAAGTCTCTAAAAAGTTTGTTTTAATTTCGATTGTATGACAATATGACCAAAACTAAGTGTGTGACCTATTGTTAGATTTCCAATAGGTTGTAACAGCAACATGTCTCAACATTTCAAGCTTAGGAAAACACTAAATAAGGAACACCCCTGGGGTATAGCAGAACACTATATAAAATGTTCACTTTAGGGTGTATCATGTGGTTGACTTTGCGTAGGGTCTAGGGAGGCCCGGATCGCTAGACGATCTGATGTACGCAACATTACCCTACATTTTATCCAAGAGGTTGTTTTCACGGTTTAAACCCGTGACCTCAAGGTCACAAAACAGCGAACTTACCAGTTGCTCCAAGGCCCACCCTTTATAAATTCACTTCAGCAAGCTTAAGGAACCAAAACTTGAAGACTCCTTGAGAAAATTAAAGATTTGCAAGAGTGATAAAAATAATTTGGCACAAAGACGGAAAACAAGAAGACCCCAACTTATAAATGTAAGCACTTGGTTTCACATGTGTAAGTGATTGTAAAACTGATTAATTGTTCTGCACTTGTGCACCTGAATTTAGAAAGAAAGAGGAGGATTTGCAACCACAAGAAACTTCCGACACTTCAAATTCACATGCTTTGAGAGCTGAATTGAACGACTCGTCAAATGTAGAAGATAAAGAGAATATAGAAAGTCCTGAAGATCATTCAGACGCTGAATCGACACAGCAAAGATCCATGACAGCTTAAGGACAAGTTCTCAAAGGTAAGTGGTTGCTAATGTTCTCAATGTGGTTTCTTGAATCAACAAGAGATATAAGAGCAATAGGTTTCTTTTTAATTACTTGACTGTATATGCTAGTGTACGGATGCCAGGTCAGCAACTCGGCGTATTTAAGGAGAAATCTTCTGAATTAACCAGTGACATAAAGGTGGTGAGGACAAGATATCTCACCTCACATGTGCTAAGAACTTGCTCAAAGAAAATTGCTTAAGGTAGTAGTGGTGGTGGTGGTGTATGTTCTATGTAAGTTCTGTCTTATCAATCATTCATTAAATTTCACCTTCATCACCATGTTTGATTCTCTTGTGGCCATTTATTTGATAATTTGATTGTGTTGCTACAAAAGTTTTGTAGCTGTTTGTTCAATTTCTCAGTGCCTTGTAAAGACTTAAGAAAATTATTAAAGCACAGCAAGATACTTTATGCATCCATTTGTTTACCAATGAGAATCAAAGTAGTTAACATCAGAATCACACCCATGGATTGTTGTGGCAACAGAAAGCTCTTGTGGTTTCAATCTCATCCTAAAACCAGAGCACATGGCTTAAAGTAAAGGGTAAACCCGGTCTACAAGGCTCTACATGCGTGGGTCCAGGGTTTGTCGGCCCACTTCGGGTCTGATGTTCACTTGTTCCTAATAATGTTCTTCAGCTTCTCATTTGCTGCTACAAGTTCTGCTGCTATGCCTGGTTCGTTTGCAGAATGCCCTGCGTTTGGAACCACCTGTGCTCACGCCAAAACTATTTTAGAGAACAATTACACCTATTTATACTTTGAATGTTATGTACTAACTCCATATATCATACGCATTTGTACAACAAAAGGAATTTGACGGTTTAAACTGAACAATACAACTCTGTGACGGGTTGGGTAACGGGTCACATTTTTTCTAAAAGTGATCAAAACATGTTTAGGGTGGTGAGTTGACCCAAAACACTACTCGCGCAATAGAGTTTTCTTTGATAATTAGTAAGCTTAAAATGATTTTATCCGTTATTAAAAACAGATAAAACCTAAATTGATCGGTCATAAGTAAGTGGATTGAAATCGCCTCCTGCAGCTTGGATGGAGGAAGCCCTGTTGTCAATAGCGGCTAGAGTGACCGCTATAGCGCGCTACATAGCGTATAAACAAGGTGTCGCTATTTGTAAATAACAACCAAATAGCGGCCATAAGCGATTTTTTCTATTCTTTTATATATTTTTTAATTTTTTTATAACTATAAAATGACCCAAATAGAATATTTTAGCTAATTTGGTGGAGTTTGCTTAAATTTTCAACTACTTCATAGCTAATCATGTTATTTATTGAATGTAGAACATTTCTTAAACTTTCTACCACCTTATCGCTAAACACGAAATAGCGGGCGCTATTTACCGCTATTCGCTACATAACATATAGGTAACTTGTCGCTATTTACCGCTATTCGCTATTGACAACTATAGGAGGAAGTACATACCTTAAATTCTGCTTCTGGCCAAGCTTTATGCAGATCCCACGCAGACATCATGGGGCAACAACAATCATATCTTCCCTGGTATATCCAACCCAATAAAAACATAAACAAAACATTAAATATACATGATGCGTTTTAAACATTTGACCATTAACCGTACCTGTACAATTACAGCGTTTATATGTTTGATTTTGTCGATATTATCCAAGAGATATGAATCTGTCGAAAAGAATCCCTTATTTACAAAGTAATGATTCTCAATCCTTGCAAAAGCCTGCATGTTTAAACAACCCTATTAACCCAATGTGATATTTTGGAACAACAAATGGAAGTAACTTGTATTTTACTGTTATATGCACACATATACAGTAATGCATTTCTTCAAAAATCGGTATACATTTAACTTTCGGTCTCAAAGGGAGAAAAGAAAACCTCACACAGGATCTCTTTTTGCAGTACAAAGACTAAAGAAAAACTAGATCGCATTTATTATGCACACAAAAACAAAAAATCCAGCATCTAACCAAACACACACCTATACATAACACACACATACATTATATGTATATATACACATACATATATATAAGAATCAAGAAAGTGAATACCAGTGAGAAATCATCATTGTCCCCTTTCTTAATAGTCTCTTCATTTGGTAGCAAATGAGCAGTCATCATTTCCCATTTGGTCCACGCCCTAGCAGCCTCATACTAGCAACAAGATATGAATATATGATATTTAAGAGAAAAGTCGATATACATTATGATTTGTATTAAGAAAAGGGAAAACTTCATAGAATAGTAAGCAAGTTTTAAAAGTGTTCCAATTAGCTCACTCATATTTTTTTAAAATTTTTAAATAATTCGCAATTTTTTTAAAATGATTCGATTCTTTATAAATATTTTTAATATTTTATATATTTCAATTGTTTCATAAAATATTTTTACAATTTATGAGTGATCTAATTACAACAATTCAGAAACTTTAGTGACCTGATTGAGATAAAAAAAATTTATAAGTGACCTGATTGAGACAAAAAAATTTATGAATGACCTGATTGGGACAAATAAATTTATGAGTGACCTGATTAGAACAATCTTAAAACTTGATTACTATTTTACAAAGTTATCCCTACTAAAAACAAAAAGAGAAACATAATTTATTAAACATAAAGATTTTATTTCTAGTTCTTTTGAGAAAAATCTTACTTGGGTGTTCAAGTCATCAGAATTCAACCTCTTGTGATAGGCCTTCACAAAGCAATCTCTTTCATTCTCTGGTATAAGATCTCTAAATGGCTCCCAAGCTGTTGTGTTATAGATAAAATAAAATGCAAAAACAATTAGCAAGTGAAAAGACTTGTGTTTGGTTTATCGAATGGCGAAGAGGACAAGAGAAGCATACCATCAGGGAATATTGCAGCAGCACCGCCTTCATAAAACCAATCGATCTCTTTCTTCCTCAATAAAAAGATCCCTCTTAGGACAATCCCAGTGACCTTCTCAGGATGGGACTGACTATATGCAAGAGCAAGTGTGCTTCCCCATGAGCCACCAAACACCTAAAAAACCAAGAAGGTGAGAAACATACATGACTCAAATCTTAGTTTTACAATATCACAAGGCGCTCTGAGGCGTTTAAGTCCCAAAAGCCGAGGCATGAGGTGCAAGAGCTTCACATACACGAGGCATTGCTCTACGTATAATTGCATCTCTCTCATAGTCTCATCTCTTTTACATATCAGTTTTCTTATGAAGTTAACCATTCATAATCTATTCAACCGTTTACTTGCCTTATATATCAGCGTCCTACACCCTAATTTTGACCTACATGTACATGAAGTGCCACCTCAAGGACCAATCTTGAAATTCCTAAGACGTTTTCTTGATCGACTCACGCCTAAGGAATGATTTTTAAAACCAAGACAAGTTATTTAAAATAAAAAAAAATTAAACCTGCCATTCAGGAATTTCAAGGTGTTCTCGTAATTTTTCGATATCTTTAATGAGATCCCATGTCGTATTCTCCTCCAAACAAGCATGGGGTGTACTCTTACCAGCTCCTCTCTGGAACAACAATAATATCATGGTGAAATAACTTCAAAATCATTACTGTTAAGCAGAGGGTTTGATAATGAACCTGATCAAAGAGAATGATCCGATAAAACTCAGGATCAAAAAATCTTCTATTATTTGGTGAAGTTCCACCGCCTGGACCGCCATGGAGAAACACAACTGGCTGCAAGCCATGAAAATATCATAAACAAACTAGCAAGAAACGAATTATATTGTAAGATTGCAACAAGGAAAATGGATCACCAAAACTTAGAAAATGGCATTTAAATAACACCAGATTTCTAAAAATAGTCAGAATTTGATCATATCAAATCATAAAAGTATTATTAATTATTGTTGTTGTTCTTATTGTTATCCCATTGCATAAAGGACACAAAAATGTAGCACACATACTATGGATGTGCGTGTTTACAGATTTTATTGCTATTTAGATAATTAGTGCTTAAAGCTAGGCATAATTGGGTGACTATTTGTTGAGGGGGTGTTTGAGATTGCTTATTTAAATAACTTATTTATTATTGCACATTTGAATGTTAATATGAAGAGAAGTGCTTATGCTCATCTATTTTTAAGTGCTTAGGCCATAGGATATGTTTGGGATTGCTTACAAAAAAATGTTTATATGCTTAAAAAACAAGTAGGTACCTAAATGCATTTTTTTAAGTGTTCGTTCCTTCTAGAATAAACCAATAACACGACCAAAACAAGACATGAATATAGTAAGGTTTTGGGTTAATCCTGTTCAACCTGTTTAATTAAGCGGGTTAACCCATCAACCCGTTTAATTAAACAGATCAACCTGCCAACCCATTTATCACATCCCTCCAACCTGTTTAGCACGCTTACTACTAGAATACAACCTGCCAACACATCAACCAATTTGACTCGTTTTAGGCTTGGGTAAGGGGCTGGTGTATTAAATATAAATGGGTCGTATTCGGGCTCAATTATTCAGCCCGCCAAAAGCCTTCCGGAGAGTCTTTGTAATTGCTATATCTGCTTAAAACTATGCAACAACACTTAATAATCAGAATAAGCACATATGATAAATCAGTCCCAGACCATGCAAATGACCAAACATAAACCAAAGTACAAACTGTCAAATGAGAAATCAAAAAACTACAATAACAACTTTAAAAAAAAAATAAAATAAACAGAGAATTGATCACTAACATGACCAGAAGGATTTCCAGATTGCTCCCAGTAGATTGAATGAACATCAGAAACCTTTAAAAACCCAGTAGCATATGGCTCTATCGGTTCATAAAGATTCTTATTCAACTCATGAACCTCGTTCTTTACATCCATTGACTCTGTAAGTAACTCTACTGGTTCACTCTTACTGCAAGAATTCTGAACCCTCAACACAAAATTATTTCCTCCTGCAAAAACCCAATAAAATTCCTCAATCATCAATGCATACAAACAAGGGTTTTGATCTTAAAACCTCAAATCTTGAAACGAAACAGTCCATTTTTACATACTTCACCAAATTAACGAACTTGCGAACAAATTAACATGAACCCATGTGGGTTTCTACCAAGAAAGTGATATAAGAATGTTTGGATCAAACACAGAAAGTAAGAAATCTTTAAAGATGAAGTTCGATCGATCGAATGATCAAGAGAGAGTGAGACCTGTGAAAGTGGGAATCTTGTAGTGGGGGAATGTGAAGACCTGTGAGGAGATTGAACGTGAAGAGACAGTGAAGTGAGGGAAAAGAGTGTTTTGAAGAAGCCCTAAAGTCATCTGTGTTGATGTGATCTATGTAAATTGTAGTTTGTAAAATACATGGGCATCGATCAAATGCCCAATTATTGGTTTGATGGATACGAATGAAGTTCTAGTTTTTTTTTGGACGGCAAATATTATTTGTATTAATAAATCCGATAGAAGTGTTTAAAAAATCCGATATCCGAAATCTGATCCGATATCCGAAATCTGATTCGTATCCGAATCCGAATAAATCGATCCGAATCCATATTTGAATATTCGGATCGCATCTCATCCGAATCCGAATTCCTTATTCGGATTTCGGATTTCACAATTTTTTTATTCGGATTATTCGGATATCCGAATAATCCGAATAAAACTTCAACTATATTTCTAACCCAATACTCATTACTCAACTATCTATTATATTTTCAACTCAATAGACAAGAATATTTACATATTCTAGTCATAATCTTAAATAATTATGTAATAATCGACCGTCGTTTTAAATTAGAGATTCTAATCTTCGGGTCCCATACAATTATCTATTGTACAAGTCATTTTTTTAGTTTTATATCTTTTATTGTGATTTCCAAATTATAAAATATTAAAAATAAAAAATTAGCAAAAAAAACAAAAAATAGAAAAATAGAAAAAAATTGTTATTTGGTTTATTCGAATAAATTCAGATTATTTGGATATATCCAAATCCGATCCGAATTGAATTCGGATAGATTCGAATCGGATAGAAAAATCCTTATTCGGATCGGATCGGATTTCGAATAGGGTCCTGAAATTTTCAAATCCGAATAATCCGTTATCCGATCCGATGAACACCCCTAGCTATAACCCCAACAGTACTATACAAGGAAGAAAGCACAACAAAATTACCAAAGAGGATACAAACTTAAACCGAAAAAAGAGGAAAGTTAGGGAGGCCACGGATAAACTTTCCTTTGTTTCTTGTCTTAAGCCATAGTGAGGCCATAGCCACGGTACCCTTGATGACTCGGCAGTCGAGGGATGAGCACAACCAAATATTATTTCGTTCCTCAGCTTCCATAAATTTCATGTTGTGGCCATAAAAATCGCATGAACAGCCTTTTTGAATTCTTTGTCGCCTCTTAATAGATATGGGATATCCATGAGATCCCTAAATGAGAAAGCGAACACCTGTTGAATACTACACCACCAACTTATTTTAGACCAAATCTGAGCCGCCAACCCACATTCAATAAAAATGTGTTCCACGGATTCTTTGGCTAACCCACACATTCTGCACAATGTATGTTGTAGATGGATCCCTCTCTTGGCTAGTAAGTCACACGTAGGTAACTTATTTAATTCAACTTGCCAGTTGAAAATATTCATCTTCTTTAGCACCCACTCATTCTATGGGCATTTGTATTCATCTCCTACAATGCTTTTCCTTATCAACATGTCTTTAGTGAATCTTGTGGAAAAATCTAGATTCTCCCCATCTACCCACTTCCAACTATCGCTCTCATCCTTGAAAGATATCGTCATGAGTCTTGCCATTAGATGGCCAAGCTCGTTTTTCTCCTGACTCGTGAGTAACTCACGTCTAAACCTCCAATTCCTCATTATTTTTTGATCACGAACTCTCAAACAATCATGGATGATAACATTTTTCATGTGTTCTAAGAGAAATAGAGAAGGATAGATTTTCATTAAGGGTTCATTGGCACACCATGTATCTATCCAGAACCTTATTTCCTTTCCATTACCCAAAACTCCAATTATGAGTTCATTCAAATTCATGTCAAAAGCCTGGAGATCTTTTCCAATTTTGAAAACATTCCTCCACACACTGTGATAAGATAATCTTACAGAAATTGGAGTCCAACTTCTTGACGTGTAATAGATGGCCCAAATTACATTCCACCATAATGTATGTTTCTCATTCCTGAACCGCCACCACCATTTTGATAACATGGCCATATTTGAATTTTCAGAGGCGTAATTCCCAGAACCATGTTTTCCTTAGGCAAGGTCACTCTCTCCCAGGCAACCCGGTGGATTTTATGCTTGTAATCATCGCCACCCCAAAGGAACCTCTTTCTAATTTTCTCTAATGTTTTAATCATAGCAGTAGGGGCACGGTAAAGAGAAAAGTAGTAGAGAGGTAATGATTCTAAAACCGATTTGATAAGCGTAACACGTCCTCTAATTGATAAGGTTTTAGATTTCCAGCTTGATAACTTATTTTTGAAACTATCCACAACTATAGTCCAGTTCTTCCTTAAATTCATATTGGACCCTACCTTGAGTCCAAGATACGAAAATGGGAGCATACCCGCCTTACAATGAAGGATTAAAGCCATGGAAGACAACTCTTCCTCATGGACCCCAACCCCATACAAGGAGCTTTTACTCCAGTTAACTTTCAGCCCCGAGATCAAGAAGAAACCTCTTAACAATCTTGCAACATTTCTTACATTCATCTCGCGCCATTCTCCAATTAAGACAACGTCATCCGCGAAGAGGAATTGAGATATAACGGGTCCCTTGCAACATTTCTTACATTCAGCCCCGAGATCAAGAAGAAACCTCTTAACTTTCAGCCCCGAGATCAAGAAGAAACCTCTTAACAATCTTGCAACATTTCTTACATTCATCTCGCGCCATTCTCCAATTAAGACAACGTCATCCGCGAAGAGGAATTGAGATATAACGGGTCCCTTGTTAGGAGTGTGAAGACCAAGAAATATTCCTTTATCCACAACTTTCTTCGTTATGCATGACCATGCTTCCATTGCAATAATAAATAAGAAAGGTGACAACATGTCACCTTGTTTCAATCCACGTCTACATTCAAATTCCTCTGTCAGACTCCCATTAATCAACACCGAGGCCCGACTTGATCTCAAAATTGTTTGGATCTAGCAACGCCATACGGGGGGAAAGTTCATTTGAGATAAGACGTGATCCAAGAATTCCTAATCAACCAAGTCAAAGGCCATGTCAAGCTTTAATATTATTCCTTGCTTCTTGGCTTTTTTAAACCAAGAGACAATTTCATTTAACATAAGTGGCCCATCTAAGATAGATCTTTTAGCCACATTAGCTGTTTGTTCCTTCGAGATCAGACTTCCAATAAACTCTTTCAGTCTGTTGAGTAGAACTTTAGAGATAATCTTATTGATGATCCCAATTAGACTAATTGGTCTGAAATCCTCCAGGCTTGACGAGTCCTTACATTTCAGAATTAATGCAATAAAATATGACAAACAGTTTTCGGTTATGCCCTCGTTTTCATGGAAGTGTTGCATTAGATCATGAAAATCCTTCTGCATGAGATCCCAATACCATCTTATGAAACAAAAGTTGAACCCGTCGGGCCCAGGCGCTTTGTTGCCTTCACATTCCCACACTGCTCTATGTACCTCGGCAAGAGAAAATTGACTAATCAGCCTACTTGCCTGCATGCTATTCAACTTACGAATGCCAGGCACCCAAAACAATGGTTTGTTACCAGATTTATTATCAAATTTCGCTTTGAAGAATTCCATAGTTCGGATCTTGATGCTGCTTGGATCCGTAATCCAATGACCATTTATCATAATGCCATGAATTCTGTTATTAGATATATTGAACTTCACCATCCCATGGAAGAACCTGGAATTCTCATCTCCATCTATAGCCCATCTTACTCTAGATTTCTGGAATTCTTATGCGCTCCTCCCTCATACGATCATCAGCAGCCAATGTTTCTATGTAAGTTAATTGGGCTTTTAAGAAGTCTATTCTTTCATTATCCTTGGCTCTAACCCCAGCTAGCCATACTTTTATTCCATTTTTAATCATCTTAGTTTCACCACAAGTTTTTTGTTCGCAGGCCTAACAAACTCAAAAGTGTTACATAGTCTACTTACCACCTCATCAAGACCTTCAAGTTGTAGCCATGAATTAAAGAACCAAAAAAGGGGGGGGGGCAAAATCCGTGACTATAGTTTGCAACAGTAATGGGCAGTGATCCGACCACCTCTCATTGGGCAGAGCTATAAGCTGAGCATCAGACCACTTGCTAAGAAAACTTTGACAAACCTAGCACCCGGTCAATCTTACTAAGTTTATCACCATGTCCACCCACATAAGTGAATCTCCTGCCACCCATTTTGTATTCTACCAATCCGTCTTCAAATATAAATTCATTAAAGTCTTCAGTAGAGGTTGGGAAAAAACCCGAGTTCATTCTTTCTGAGGGAGAGCTAACTGCATTAAAATCTCCTAACAACATAAACAAACCAGAGCAGCTTGCCATATACTATAGAATCTCCTTCCACAGTTCCCTTTTAGCATGGTTGTCATGAGGCGCGTAAACATTAAAGATAGAAATGTGGGAATTAGTACTAGGAAGAATGCCATGAATAACCATAAAATGTCTCGCTTTAAAGATGGATTGCGTAATCATAACCGATGGGTCCCATAGAGATATCAAACCTCCAGATCTTCCCAATGCATTTACATATTCTACTTCAAATTTTGACCTGCCCCAAAACGTACGAAACCTTATTTTGATGAATCCACCATTTGAGATTCTTGTAATGCTATGAATTGCACCACATTTTTCGCCTTTAGTCTTTTGACCCATTGAGCCTTTCCTGAGTCACATGCCCCCCTCAAATTAATTGACATGCAATTCATGGGTTAACCATAATTTGATTGCACCCTCATTCATAACCTCAACATGTTCTCCATTTCCATAGGGTTTCTCTGCTCCATCTCTATTAGTTCCATTAGATAGTTCATTCAGTGCAATTGCTACTTCATTCCCACCTTGTTCAACATGTGGCTGTGATTTCACATTATTGATGGATGCTTCCCCAAATATTGGGTCCTTGCCGCCCGAGTCCTCCCAATCAGTTGGCTTGATTATTGGTTCAGAGTTGACCCCCTTGAGACCTCTCTTCGTCATTCTTTTTCTCATCCTTAGAAATATTATTCTATCATCACAAAGTGTTTCCTTTTGTAGAGATCCTAGCTATTGTCTTTATTAAGGTCGCATGATTCGAGACGTGTAAATATAACATAATCTATTTTGTTATATCGTTGATATTTTTATTTTGATTTGTTTTGCACAGTTAAAGGGCATTATTAAATTATTTTAACATTTTTGCTGGACTTTTGTTAACATCAACTGTTTTATTAATAAAAGGTTGAATCTTCTTGTAAGTAGTTAAAAGCAATTGAGGTACAAATTACAATAGCTAAAATTACACCGGGCTTGCTATTTAAGACTCTTGGGAGTAAGTCGTTTTCTTTTTTGGAATGCCCCTTAGAACGCCCCGGAACGCCCTGAACATTGCCCCAAGGGGCGTTCCAAGCTTTGAAATTGCATGTAACTTCCTATTTAAGACGCTAGAGGGGCTTGTTGGGATTTTTTAATTTTTTTTCAACGGTCATATTAACGGATAGTTTGGGATTTTTTAATTTTTTTTCAATTATCCCTTCCACTTTATATATTAATACCCCATAATTTTAAATCAAAACACACATAACAACTTTATATATAAAACACACACAACATAAAAATATTTAATTTTAACTTACCATATGGATCCCAATTCAAGTTCATCGTCATCTTCATCATCTGACGAGTTTACGGGTTCATACGAGCACCATCAGGCTGTTGTGAGTGCGTTTGGTATGTATGCTAATCTGTTGAGACAACGGCGGCCCAGTCGTACCAAGATGCCAACTGACGTTCCATCGAAGGGTTGTAATTCTACATCGTCGTCAAGAGGCACAAGAGCCGTTGATGCGTAACTACTTTGTGGATGAACCGACATACAACCCGAGGCAATTTAGGCGACTAGTTTTATAAAGTTTTTAATTATGAACTTTGGCTTAATATTATGTTTTATTATTATGTAATGAACTTATGTTTTTAATCCATGGTTTTAGTATATTGTGTGTTTTTAAGTAGTTTTGTTAAAGTCAGGATTTGGAATGTATATTTTATGCATATTATGTAATGAAGTTATGTTTTTAAGTAGTTTTATTAGGAATTTATTAAGTTTAAACAATATGATGTTTTTAAAAAGTTAAAAGAAACTTAAAAAAATAGAAGAAAAAAAGGGGCATTCCAAGGAATGCCCAACTCCAACAAAAATTAGGGGAAAGCCCTATTGTCTAAACCGGTTTGAAAACCTTTTTTTAGTAAAACCGGTTTTTATACCGCTTTAACCGGGTTTTTTTATTTGAAACTGGTTTACAAACCGGTTTTTGGTGCCGGGTTTCAAACCCGTATACAAACCGACGGTTCGGGTCGGGTTAGAAACCGGTTTGGTTCAAACCAGTTCGGTTTTGTTTCTTTTTTTTTTTAAAACCGGTTTTTTTGTACGTCTCCAGCTTCCGCCATGGGTATTTCTATTTATCTCTACTCTCCATCCAAAGCATTTCCATTTTAACGAACCCACCTTGACCAACTGTGTACATAACATTGTTAGCTCCTCATGCATTCCTCTATCAATCATCTTAGAGAACAAACCATGAACTAACCATAACCATCTATCCAAATCTTCATACATTGATAGATTATGAAAAAAAATCTTTTTAACCTACGCACTTTTAATAGTTTTTGACCGAATTATATATGTATTAAACATAGATGTCGGTTGCTACAGTAACTATATTGTTTTTTATTTGATTTTCAATTTATAATATATAAATTCTCTTTAAGAATCGACCAATTGTTGAGGTCATAGAGCAGTGGTTAGCGGGCTATGTTTTCACCAGTGCAATGGGTTCGAATCCCAGGCTGAATTTTCATTTTGTCTTTTTTTTGTTTTTTGTTTTTACGTGAGTACTTTTTTATAGCCCACTCAAAAGTATCTTTTTATATAGCATCCAATTTAGTTTGCCTTTATAACCTATAGTCCATAAATAATTTGACTAATTAATTTTGTAAAAAATAAAAAACTTATATTTTTAGTTTTTTATCCATCAACTTTTAAAATATATTTTTTTGACAATCATATAATACTTAAAATTTATTTAAAAGACAATTGATACAAACTCTTTGTTTTTACTTTTGCTCTTATAGTTTTTAAATTTTGATGTTTTATAAATTTAAAATTTATTGTTGTGACATGGTTATTTTAAGTTTTAATGTAAATCTCATTGAATAACAAGTTGTACGTAATAATACAAGTCACGAAGCGCACACATTTAAATCGTCAAAGCTAATCACGTGCTTATTTGTTTCAATGTTTCGACATGATTTTTTTCGTGGGATGATTACTAATTTTCAATTCATCGAAATCGAGCCTTACAGATTTCAACAGGCTCGCTGGATTTCGCGGGTTTCATCACTCGTTGCTTTTAAAATGCTTGGCACGTGACCTTTTTGTGATCTTGTTTGACATTTTTGTCATCAAAATATGTATAAAATTACGATTAGTTTTTCATTCTGTATTACTCGAGAATCACATATGTAAATAACCGAGTATCTATGCTATAACCCTTCAATATAAAAAAGGATCTATAGTGTATAAAATATAAAAAAATGCCAATGTAGCACTAAATCAATGATGAATTAACGGTATTTGGCAAAAGATACTTCGAAAACAAAATAGCAATCAAAGAATCATTATCGTATGAACGTTGAGGAAACTCCATTATTATTACCAAGTTTAAAAGAAACAAACAAACAAATTAAGCTTCAATATTTTCTTGCCCTGCCATGCAAATCACGTATGAGCAACTTTTATACATCTATTAACTAAGCATATATCCATCCTTTATATATAGACCACCTTCTTAAGTTGAAGAGTACCTCAACATCTACCAACTAATTAAGAGTCATAATCTACTTGTTTATAAGCACCAAAAAAACATGGGTTTCATTTTGCGCAATACATCAATCATCGTAGCGGCACTTCTTGTTTTTGGGATGTGTGCATGCCAGGTTGCATCGCGAACGCTAAGCGAAGAGAACATGTTGCAAAGGCATGAACAATGGATGGCACGTTATGGACGTGTGTATAAAGATGATTTGGAGAAAGAAACACGTTTCAAGATATTCAAGAACAATGTGGCTTACATAGAAGCATTCAACAATGCTGGCAACCGCGGTTACAAGCTCAGCGTCAATCAATTTGCAGACCAGACGAGTCAAGAGTTCAAGGCCGCTCGTAATGGATTCAAGTTCCCATCCACACCAAGATTAGAGAAAACCACATCTTTCAAGTATGAGAACGTGACTGCGGTTCCATCTAGCATTGACTGGAGAAAGAAAGGAGCCGTTACCCCGATCAAGGATCAAGGTCAATGTGGTAAGCCCATCACACATTCCAAATAAAAAAAACTTTGTTTTGCTATAACTTTTTATGTCTCTTTCTAAATACTATTTGTTTTAAAATCAATATTCAGGAAGTTGTTGGGCTTTTTCAACGATTGCTGCTACCGAAGGAATCACAGGGATCACCACGGGGAAACTAATCTCACTGTCTGAACAAGAACTTATGGATTGTGATAGGAGCGGTGAAGACCAGGGGTGTGAAGGTGGATACATGGATGATGGATTTGATTTTATTGTAAAAAACAAAGGGATCAACACCGAGGCTGCATATCCTTACAAAGCGGTAGATGCGACTTGCAATACAAAGAAAGAAGCTATTGCTGCAGCGAAGATCACAGGACATGAGGATGTACCTACTAATAGCGAGGCAGCCCTGTTGAAGGCTGTGGCTATGCAGCCTGTTTCCGTTGCCATTGATGCGGGGGAGTCTGACTTCCAGTTTTACTCGAGTGGTGTTTTTAATGGGACTTGTGGTACTGAATTGGACCATGGGGTTACCGCGGTTGGGTATGGGACGAGTGATGATGGCGTCAAGTACTGGCTTGTGAAGAACTCATGGGGCACGAGTTGGGGTGAAGAAGGGTACATTAGAATGCAAAGAGATGTTGAAGCTAAAGAAGGGCTATGTGGCATTGCTATGATGGCTTCTTATCCGACTGCTTGATATATATACAACTAAAACTACAAAATTGATGTTGAATACATGTAAAGTTGTTCACTTTCATCATCTCCATATGTTTCTAATTATGTCATTAAAATTCAAAACACTTTGTAAATGTTGTTTGTAAATCAATGGTAAATTTATCTTAATTTTGTTACCCGTATATATAACATGTGGTATACTGTGTTACGTAATACGTAACATGCCAAACAATTACCAAACTTTTCATTTTTATTTCCTAACGGCGTGTATTTTATAGGTGAAAACGGAAAGATACTAAAAAATCTAAGGTAAAACATAAAATAAACTTTTGGTTAGGTTCTAGAACATGGATCAATAATTTATTAAGAGCATTCACATTCCATTCTTTAAAATCATGTGAGTGTATTCCTTATATTATATGGTATGGTTATAAGTAGTTGTGAGTGAAGGATATGAGAAAGTTACTGTTTAATCTGTATTTTTAGGAAACCATATTCAAAACCTTATAATGTTTTTAATATATTTTAAGTGTTTGTGAGTGAAGGAGAGAGAAAAAATAATGATAAAGTTGAAAAGGAGAGAGAAAAAATAGTAATTTTTAGTGTAATTATATGGATAAAGATAGGGATTGGGTTGTGAATGCTCTAATGTACAAAGAAATCAGTACTAGGAAATGTAAAAAAAAATCTAACCCAACGAAAGTACCAGAAACCAAAAATATTCAAAATTGGCATTTGGATATGAGATTAGTTTTTAAATTTTTCACGGGTATAAGACCGGTATGGGATTAGGGGAAAGTGGACCCAATTACTCCCATATACATGTTTACTAGAATCATAAATAAATTAAATTTTTATCGTTTATTTTCTACTTTGCTTGTCTAGTAATACTACATATTAGTAAGAGGATTTCAAAATGCCTATTGTATGAAAGAATGTGACATTCATTAAAAATGCATACAAGGTTCAGTGCATATGCCGTGATTCTCGAATGGCAATATGGATGGCACAACCGCTAGTACAGATTAGTATTTTTGGAGTGGTTCTTTTTTATTTGTTTGGGCGGTTCAACCTCCCTACCGCCTCAAACAACACCATCCTTTTTTAGGGCGGTTCAATTTAAAGTTTAGAGCGGTTCACAAACCAAACCGCCCCAATACACTCATGCACATAACGTTAACTTTTCAAGATATTTAAATTGATATCGTCTTCAACCTCAAATTATCTCTTTTTACTCTGCAAAAACTAATTCATATAAATTCTAACTTTCAATTTCAATCATTTACTCAACAACTCCATTTTAATTATCTTTTTTTACCTTTTTTCATATGAGTCAAAGTTACTGAGGTTAGTGTATTTAATTTGTTTTTACTTTTCAATTGTAGTGGGTTTTTTACTTTTAGTTTTCCACTTCTAGTTAAATATTAAATGTATGTAGCTAGAACTTTAAATGTTCAATTATAAACTAGTTTAAACGTTAGTTATTATAAATATAACACAAATTCAAAAATCAATTAATAGAGTACAAAATAATATAGAAAAACAGTCCTACCTTACAATTCAACAAAAGAAAGACAAAATTAGACGGCTCAATCATTGACAACCCTTAAAATACGAATCAAACTACAAGTTCAAAATAATGTTCATAAGCATACGCCATACTAGTCAAAGGATTATAATAAGTGGATGTCAAGTGTTTAAAATCAAAATAACACAAATATGTTATAATAGTATTGATCTTTTCTAGAGATATTTATTAAAACATTCTTAAAAAGCTTGAATAATTCAACTAAACTGTTATTCTACTTTAGAATAGTACAATCAGTCTTCTATAATAATTGATATTTAGTGGATAAATGAGTTTAATGTTACATACATGTCGGATTTTAACTCTCCTTTTTCCATTTGTAATCACAAATACTATTCCATTTACATAAACCTATCATTTCTTGTATACAAAATTTAGTCCTTGACAATATTGCCATTTGTTAATGGCTACATGATAGGTGAACCGGGCTCGATCTGTTCCAACATCTGCACGACGAGCCTCATTGACGGTCTTTGTGCAGGGAACCGCATCGTGCAACGTATTGCAATGGTCAACACCTTAGTTGCATCTTTCTTTGACTCGTCTGAAATATTCGGGTCAATCAACCCGATCACGTCATCCTTGCTCCTCATTTCATCATGAACCCAACCTACGATATCTTTATTTTCCCCAAACTCTGGTTCCACGGGTTTTCTTCCGGTTATCAGTTCCATCAAAACAACCCCAAAGCTATAGATATCACTTTTTTCGGTCACGTTGAAAGTGTATCCATATTCTACAAGTTAAGTGACACACATTCATTCAACTAAAAAATATTTTGTCAAGCATATATAGTTTAAGGGTAGAAACTTACCGGGAGCGATGTAACCATATGTTCCTGCTATAACGTGCGATGAATTTGTGACCTTATTTGTTTGCATAATCTTTGCAAGCCCGAAATCAGCTATTTTCGGATTCATTTCCTCATCCAACAAAATATTACTCGATTTCAAATCTCGGTGTATCACGGGTCGATCACACCCATGATGTAGGTACTCCAATCCTCTTGCAGCCCCTATCGCAATCTTGTATCGAACACTCCAATCCATTTCAGTCTTTTGAAATGCATGTAATTGATCCCATAAACTCCCATTAGGCATGTACTCATAAACAAGTAGATTCGAGTCCTCATTCGTAATGCTACAAAACAACTTCACCACATTTACATGTCGAATCGAGCTTAAAGCGGCCACTTCAGCATCATACTCGGGCCACTGGCTTTTTTGTTTCGGTAATATAGTTGCACTACTCGAGTAACTTCTACGATCACCGGAGTCTATACCAGACCTCCACATATGTTTCACGGCTAGCTTCTTCCCACACCCTAATTCGACCTTATAGACGTCCCCCGAACCACCTTTTCCAATCAAATTCTCCGGTTTGAGAGATCCTAGTATCTCGGCTTCATCGAAACTAATGACATGAAACTGTTTCATGTCCCACGAGAAACCTCGATTCGTAAGATTGTCACACTCTTTCGCTCTCAACCTCACGAAGAGAAAGCTCACCACTAACAGCACCAACATGAGTGCACCCGCGATGAAACAGTACTTCGCAACTCCCAACCCGCCCGACCTACGAGAAACCTGTGAACATTCACGAATACTTTTACCCTCATCCGCACATAACCCCGGGTTCCCCGCGAAACTACCATCATACGCCTCCGCTAGTAATGCCTCCGGGACCCGCCCGATCAACATATTGTTCGACAAATCAATAAGGCTCAGCTTCAACGACGACAAGCTCTCCGGTATCTCACCGGAGAGCTTGTTACCAGAGAGGTTTAACGAGTTTAAACCCCTTAAAGACCCAAGACTCGCCGGAATTTCCCCCGAGAGCGAATTTCCGGCGAGGTTTAGATCATTTAGAGAAGCACATGATCCAAGAGACTCCGGAATAACACCAGAAAAGAAATTACCTTCAAAATGAAGACTATTGAGCTTCTTCAGATCACCAATTCTCGCCGGAATTCCACCGGAAAACTGATTATTCATCAGCTCAACCTCCACCAAAGATGAAACCTCCGATATCTCCTCCGGCAACTCGCCGGAAAATCGATTATTCGATACAAAAAGCTGTGCTAATGACTTAGCTTGATTAATGTTATGTGACACTTGACCCTCAAACTGATTCATTGCAAGATCAATCAGTTCTACACGAGGTAAACTCCAAATTCCCACCGGAATTTCACCCGAAAGCGAGTTATTACTCACCCTTAATCGCTTCAACGACGAACAATTCGCATAAGTCTCCGGCAAGCCTCCGGTGAAGTTGTTTTGAAGCATCAAGATATCATAAATCTTCCCATTTCTGCACATATAAGGAGGAATCGAACCCGTTAGCGAATTCTCCGATACGTCGATGAATTCGAAATCGGCCCACGACCCTATCTTCTCCGGCAATTCTCCGGTGAACTGGTTGTGATAGATCGAAAACTCCTGTAGGAACTTAAACTCCCCAAACTCCACCGGAATTTCGCCGGAAAACTTGTTCTCAAACAGCTGTAAAGACTCCATACGACTCAAATTCCTCAATTCAGAGAGATCACCTTCAAGACTGTTGTTGGAAACATCAAGTTTAGAGAGCATAACAAGATTCCGAAACCCGATTGGGAAAACTCCGGTGAGTCGATTATCGTAAAGCTCGAGCACTTGAAGATTAACAAGCTTCGTTATCCCCTCAGGGATGTTTCCCGTGAGATAATTGTCGGAAAGTTCAAGCCTTTGTAACGAACCCAAGTTCCCAATTTCTTCAGGGATCATCCCTTCAATGCTACAGTTCGTAAGATAGAGAATTTGCAGGTTCTTGAGGTTCAAAATCTCCAACGGAAATGGAGTTTTATCAAAAGGGTTATCCCCCAAACTCAAGAACGTGATGTTCGTGAGCTTTTCAATCGATTCCCATGGGAATCGACCGGTGAAACCAGCGAGACTCACGTTAAGAAACTGTAATTCAGTTAAAGAAGAAATCTCCGGGAACTCACCGGAGAACGAGTTATCTCCGAGATCAAGATGCTGCAGATTTCTACAGTTTGATAAACCAGAACCAATGGCACCATACAAAAGATTCGATCCAAGTGAAACCTTTCGAATCGATTCAATCGAACAAATCGAGCCGAAATCAACGGTTCCGGTGAGCTTTTGTCGTGAAAGATCGATTTCAGTGACGGAATTCTTGTTGCAGGTGACTCCGGTGAAGTTGCAAATTGGGTTGTTGTTGTTCCATGTTGTGAAGATTTGGGTGTTTGAATGTGAGAAATTTGATTTGAATTTGAGGAGAATTTGACGTGGGTCTGATGATTGAGATGATGGTGGAATGATGGTGAAGATGATGAGAAATTGAAGGAGGATGTGACCGGAGATCGTCGCCGGCGACATTCCGGCGGCCGGAAAAGGGTTGATTTTTGGGTCAAAATTGGCGGGTGGGACTCTTGAAGTGAAGTGGGAAAGTGGTCGTTGAGATTCTAATAGTTTTATAGTTTTGTTACGTACTTATGTTTATGAATTATGAATTATGAATTATGATCATTTTCGTATAGAGTGTTATTAGAATGGGAATAAATAAATTGAAGTACGAACCGAATAACATGTGAATTAGTATGCGGAATTTGGTTGCTAAATGGGATTTGTATTTGTGATTTTCGAACTTATTCGAGTTGAAAACGATTGAATCGGAATTATATTATATTTTTCTTTCTAAAGGAATACTTGTACTTTTTTATTTTTGTTTTATAAGTAGATATGTATTATTTTTATTTTTATTTGTTTTTGTCGTAATTTAGGTTATTAGAATCAACCTTAATTCGAGTGGATTTTTAAATTTGATTTTGTTTTCATATTTAAAGTTAAAATTTCGAATTTGTAAAGTGAAAAAACGGACCAGATGAACACCTAAGAAATATAATAACTGTATGTTATTCATTTTTTAATCAATTACTATATTTTAAAACAATAAAAGTAATATAATAAGCCAAATATATGAAAATAAATAAGTACGATAACTCTATTATAAATATAACAAAATAGGATGTTCAACTATTTAGGTCAAATGAAACATGAATAATTAAATAGTCTGGCGAATTTATCCAATAAATTTATACTTCTTTTGATTTTTAAATTATGGGTTAAAGTATCATAAAAAATAAAATAATGATATATTGATATTTATATTTGATTATTTTTATACTTAATTTATAAATATACTTTGTTAACATGTTTAATCTTTCAACACATATTTGTACTTTAGTTACAAAGTTAAGTGTACTTGTTTGATCGTTTGTACCATACATAAGGGGTTTCATGATACAAGTGAGAGAGAGAGTGTGTGTGGCGGCGACAGTAGCCCGATTGAGAGAGTGTGTGTGTGGAGGCGACAGTAGCCCGATTGAGAGAGTGTGTGTGTGGAGGTGAGAGTAGCCCGATTGAGAGTGTGTGTGTGTGTGTGGAGACAGTAGTTTGATTGAGAGAGCGTGTATGTGGCGGTGGTGGGAGTAGTTGAATCTAGGGCACTGCTGAGACCACAAAGGAGGTGATGGGGGGCCGCTGAGCCCTTTTACCCACGTACGGTTTGGGGTTCAAGTCCCACATATGATAAAAGAAAATAAGGTGTTCCAAGTTAGGCCTGGGGGGTGGGGGGGTGATAAGGAGGGACTGATGTATGAGCTTCCCTCCGGGGACGTGTTAGCCTAATACTCCAAGGTTTCTACTCGAGTAATGGGAATGATCGGGTAGGTCAGTGACCAGTTAATGATCTAATTAATTGTAATTTTTTTTAACTCACTAATTAGGATGCTTGTTTAGAGTAGTAAATTACTTAGTAATGTGTTGGTGTAGCCATATGATAGTAAAGTATTCTATGCAAGTATATATGGTGGAATTGCCGTAATTTAGTACTATGCCTCACACTTTTCCTTTATCACCTTTTCTTTGCACAATGCATGACAATAAGCATGGTTATCATCTTGTACATGTGTCATGTCTTTTTTTTTTTCTCTCATATTTCATGCATTATACATAGATACATGATGCATATATGTTGATCCATAAAAACAAACCTTTTATATTACAATAATCAAACCTTTATCTATACTTTTATATTATTTTACTTAAATTACAATGCTTACACTATATATGTTACAATTTTTTTTTTTGAGATCGAAGGGCAACCCATAACCGCACTTTAAACGTTATAAATACGACATACGAGTGTACGAGCAAAAGGTTAGCATTTCAATCTTATATATGTAAATTCCCCGTTGTTACTTGCAACTTTGACTTGAACCACACCAGAAACTACATTAGAATTCGTCATTTTTACTTCTCCTTCCTTACATGCCATAATCGTCATGAATCTATATGAAGCTTCTTGAGTCTGCTAACGGGTGGCGTCAATACAAGACTAAAGAATTATACTAAGACTACTTATTTCCTGTCATTTTGTAACATATACAAGAGAATAAGAAAATATAGAGAAAATAGTAGTATTAATAATCCAAAATGATAAGCAAACACATCTATTTATAATACATTGTTTGGTTCGAATCTCCACCGATGACATGGCTCGTGGTCCCCTAAAACCCTTACGATGTAGTTACACGCTTACTAATTTGTAGAGAAGCACGTCCACACATCCACGCTTCATGTCTTCCCACTTTACAATTTCACCACTCCAGTCGTTACCTCTTCAATAGTTATGAGAACCGTGTCATGTTTACCAGTTAAAACGATAAACCTAAAAAAAATTTATGTTTATTTATGTAACATATATCAATCCTCATCGTTGCAACCTATCATGTTAAACATGTCAATCTGAAGATGACTCATATAACCATTTTATTAAACGTTTTAAACATGTCAATCAGAATACACCCACATATTACACAAATCAAAAATAGAGTGAAGTTCCATTTTACTCTTTGAGATTTATTAAAAATAATATTTTTTCTCTTGTCAAACCTTAAAGAGCAAAATTGAAATTAACTCTAAAAAATAATACATCATAACCTGGTTATTTTTATGTCATGTTAAAATAATATCATGTCATGAAATATCATGAATTATTGAATGTGATTTTTCAAAGCCTAGAAAGTAAAATTATTTACTAGTTGACTCCTAAATAGTTACCTATCAAAGAGTACATGTGTTTGTAGTATAAATACTACCTTCATAGCAATGAGAAAGATGCACCATCTTGAACATAATTCAAGAGTTATACATTTCTTCTCATCTCTCTTTAAATTCTCTTTAAACTCTTAAGTTAGTTTAATAATCTTGTTATAGTTATAAGTTAATTAAAACATGTTATTAGCACGAGAACTCTTACGCTTTAATCAAGAAGTTCAATAAAGCGCAAAGCTATCCATCAAGCAAAGTAAACACTTGATTAGTGATAATCTATAATATATTATATGAAGAAGATAAATAAGATAAATAAGATAAATAAAATAAACATAAAGAAGATCTTATTATGGACCATGAGACTACTAACAAACTAACTTTTATTTATGCATCTAACTTTTGATTATGCAACTAACATTTTCTTTTATGTCTACTAACTTTTACTTATGCATTTAACTTATTATTTATGCATCTAACTTTTGATTATGCAACTAACATTTTCTTTTATGTCTACTAACTTTTACTTATGCATTTAACTTATTATTTATGCATCTAACTTTTAATTATACAACTAACATTTATTTTTTAATTATAGAACTAACATTTCTATTTATGTCAACTAACTTTTATGCAACTAACATTTTAAATTATGTTTATTGATGTTTATTCGTACTAACATCTTATACTTATCTTAACTTTATTATTCTCTCTTGCTTTTATATATACACACACATATGACGGTTATATAGTCGTTATAAACGATTATATAACCGTTGTATACAATTAAATAGCCGTTGTAAACAGTTATAATTTAAACTATAAATTGACCACCATCAAATCTATTTTTGTTACTATAAACAGATTACTTCTTTTCTCAAGTTTATCCGAAGCAATTTTTCAAAGATGATCCACCCGGTTTTGATGTTGGCTACTATAATAATCATTTTAAATCTTATCGTCATTGCTGAACTCCCACCTGAAGAATTTAAACTTTTCTTATTTTTGTATATGTTTATAGCTCTACCGCTCTATTGTATCGCAATGTTTATTGATATATATGGATTTCAATAATTATCTTTTTATTTGCTTAATTCTTGTTTAGCAAAACAAAAATATCGAACATAGCAAAAATTGAATTTCCGGCACTAAATATCAGTGGAGAAATTTATATGTCATGAACGGCTCATGTAAAAAGACACCTTAAATCCATGGGTGTATTGGAAACTATACACGAGGGGAATGCTTGCTTAGAGCAAGATAAAGCTAAGGCTGATGTTTTTTTACACAAACACATTGATGAAATGTTGTAATTTGAATACTCAAATTGTGATGATCCATATGATCTATGGAAAGACTTACAAAGCAAGTTTGATCATCAAAAGGAAGTTTTACTTCATGTTGCTAGAGATGAATGGAACAAACTAAGGTTCCAAGACTTTAAAAAAGTGAATGAGTACGTCTGTGCTGTATTCAAATATGCTCAACTCTTTGATTTTGTGGGCATATAGTTACTGAGGATGATATGCTAGAGAAAACTATGTCCACATTTCATGCATCGAATATGAGTTTGCGAAACCAATACAAATTGCTAAACTTTAAGAAATTTTCTGATCTAACCTCATATCTCCTTGTAGCGGAGAAAAACAACAAGCTATTAATGAAAAATCATCAAGCTCGTCCTACTGGTTCACTAGCAATCCCAGAAGTCAATGCTATTAATAGTAATGATAACAAAAAATCTAGACGTAAATGGGAACAAGGTCGTGTGCGAGGCCGTGGTCGTGGTCATTTTGATAAAATTCATTTTAATGATCGTAATCATCCTTACAAATGGAACAACAATTACCGAGGTAATTCTCGTGGCCGTGGTCGTGGTCATGGACAACGAACTACCAATTTCAACCACCAAAACAAGTTTAAAAATGAAGTTGGTACTTTTTAAAATTATGTTAGTTCATGTTTTAGATGTGGTAGTACAAACCATTGGTCAAAAGCTTGTCGCACTGCTCCATATCTATGTGAACTATATCAAGCATCCCTTAAAGGGAAAGAGAAAGAAGTGAACCATGTGGATAAATTTGATGACATCAACATTGAGCTAAATACCTCAAATTTTATCGATGATTTGAAACTTTGAAAGATATGTTGCTAGATTATAATAATTGTATGCAACAATTATGTAATTCTCTTGTTTAAGTACCTTTTAGTTATGTTTAATTATTTTTCTTTTCATGTATTGTATTAACTATATGAATAAAGTTTTTTGTTAAAAAAAGGACTTATTATATGCTTATTATTTGTCCTTATATTTGAAGATATAAAAAAATGACTCTCATTGGAGCACAAGGCCAAACAAATGAAGGAGATATATGTATAGCAGATAGTGGAGCTACGCACACTATACTTAGATCCAAGAAATATTTTTATGAAATGAAACCAACAAAGGGAACCATTGATACAATATCAGGTCCTACAGACTTGATAGAAGGAGTTGGAAAGGCTAAATTAGTATTACCAAATGGTACAAAGCTTTTAATAGAAAATGCTTTATTTTCCCCAAGATCAACGAGAAACTTATTAAGTTTCAAAAACATATATCATAATGGATATGATACTCGGTCAATGACCGTTGAAAATGAAAAATATTTGCATATCATGAGCAAAAGTCACATATTAGAAAAACTGCCAATGCTCCATTCTGGTTTGCATTACACACATATTAATGTGCCACAAGCACACATGGCAGTTAAAGAGAACTTTTGTGATCTTGAGATATTCAAGTTATGGCATGATTAATTAGGTCATCCGGGGTCTACAATGATGAAAAGAATAACTGAAAGTACACATGGACATCCATTGAAAGATCTCAAAGGATTTCACAATCAAATAAAATACCTTGGTGTACATCTTGCTCTCTTGGGAAGCTAATTACTAGACCTTCACTATTAAAAGTTGAAAAGAAATTACCTATGTTTTTTGAAAGAATTCAAGGTGATATATGTGGACCAATCCATCCATCATGTGGACCATTTAAATACTTTATAGATGCATCAAGCAGATGGTGTCATGTCTCTTTATTATCAACTCATAATATAGCATTTGCTAAATTCCTTGGTCAAGTTATTAAGTTATGAAGACATTCCCTGATTATACAGTTAAAGAGTGAGACTTAATAATGCAGGTGAATTTACATCAAATGCTTTTAATGATTATTGCATGTCTGTTGAAATTATTGTTAAACACCCTGTTGCTCATGTACATACACAAAATGGTTTAGCTGAGTCGTTAATCAAACGTCTGCAATTAGTATCTAGACAATTAATTATGAGAATAAAACTTCATGTGTCTATTTGAGGTCATGTAGATTTACATGTTGGATCATTAATTCGTATGAAACTAAGTGCAAATCATTAGTACTCTCCTTTACAACTTGTTTATGGCCATGAGCCAAATATTTCCCACCTTAGAATTTTTGGATGTGTGGTATATGTTCCTATTGCACCACCGCAACGCACAAAAATGGGTCCTCAAAGAAGGTTGAGAATATATGTTGGATATGAAACAACTTCCATTATAAGATATCTTGAACCTTTAACGGGTGATGTATTTACGACACGTTTTGCTGATTGCCACTTTAATGAGGCAAATTTCCCAGCATTAGGGGGAGAAAAGAAAAAAGAACGAAATGATGTGTCATGGTTTGAGCCTTCATTGTTACATCTTGATCCAAGGACAAAACAATGTGATACAAAAGTTCAAAAGATAATACATTTGCAAGAAATTGCAAATCAATTGCCTGATGTATTTACTGATACAAAAAGAGTAACTAAATCTTATATACCAGCTGCAAATGCTCCAGCTCGAGTTGAGATTCCAAATAAGGAAATAGATAAAAATATGGCTCATGAATCCCATAAACGTTTGAAACGTGGAAGACCGATTGGATCAAAATATAAAAATCCTCGAAAAAAAATATCTGAAAAAGAAAATGATCTTAAAGAAAACAATAATGACAAAGCACTAAGTGTCCAAACTTTCTCTGAGAAAGAAGTGAATAAAGAGATGTCAATCAACTATGGTCATATGCATATATTATGGAATCGAGATGAAGTGGAAAATATTGATTATGTATTCTCTTATTCTGTTGCAAGTGATATTATGAGTGGAGATGATGCTCCTGAACCAAAATCAGCAAATGATTGTCAAAATCGACATGATTGGGATAAATGGAAATATGCCATGCAAGCTGAACTAAATTCACTTAACAAACGAAAGGTTTTTGGACCCATTGTTGTAACACTTACGCATGTAAAGCCTATTGGGTACAAATGGGTTTTTGTCCGAAAATGAAATGAGAAAAATGAAGTTACAAGATATAAAGCTAGACTAGTAGCTCAAGGTTTTTCTCAAAGGCCGGGAATTGACTATGAGAAAACGTATTCTAATGTTATGGATGCAATAACCTTTAGATATTTAATCAGCTTAGCAATATCTAAAAATTTAGATATGCGTCTTATGGATGTCGCTACAACTTACTTATATGGATCACTTAATTATGACATATATACGAAAGTTCTTAAAGGAATTAAAATCCCTAAAGCGTGTTCAAAACCTAAGGAAATGTATTCAATCAAATTACAAAGGTCCTTATATGAGTTGGAATAGTCTGGAAGGATGTGGTACAATCGTTTGAGTGATTATTTGACTAGTAAAGGATACACAAATAACCTTATTTGTCCATGCGTCTTTATTAAGAAAACGGTATCGGGATATGCGATAATAGCCGTATATGTTGATGATTTAAATATAATTGGGACGCAAAAAGGAAATTCATGAAACGATTATTCTTCTAAAGAATGAATTTGAAATGAAAGACCTTGGGAAAACCAAATACTGTCTTGGTTTACAAATTGAGCATATGCATAATGGGATACTTATTCATCAATCAAATTATACCGAAAAGCTTTTATAACGTTTTAATATGGACAAGGCAAATTCCTTAAGCACCCCAATGGTCGTTAGATCACTCAATATTGATAATGACCCATTTCGACTTTTTGAAGAAAATGAAAAAGTTCTTGGTCCAAAGGTACCATACCTTAATGCGATTGGAGCTTTTATGTATCTTACTAACTGTACAAGGCCAGACATTTCCTTTGCAGTCAATTTGTTGGCAAGGTTTAGTTTATCTCCCACAAAAAGACATTGCAATGGGATCAAACATATTTTTCGATATCTACAAGGAACTATTGATTTAGGCTTGTTTTATCCTAATGATTCAAAAGAAGGTTTAGTTGGCTATGCAGATGCAGGTTATTTATCTAATCCTCATAAGACCGGATATCAAATCGGATACGTGTTTAAGAATAGAGGAACAATAATTTCATGGAGGTCTCAAAAACAAACACTTGTTGTAACTTCCTCAAATCATGCTGAAGTCATTGAATTACATGAAGCTTCCAGAGAATGTGTATGGTTAAGGTCTATGACACAATTATATTAACTTCTTGTGGACTAGAGAAAGAAAGAGATCCAACACCAATCTATGAAGATAATGCAGCTTGTGTCTCGCAAATGAAAGAATGGTATATCAAAAGTGACAGAACGAAACATATACCTCCACGATTTTTTTCATACACTCATGACCTTATTAAAGATAAACAAGTTGAAATTAAATACGTTCAATCTAGCAACAATTCAGCTGATCTTTTCACAAAGGCACTTCCTACAACAACTTTTATAAAACACGTTTATGATATTGGCATGCGACACGTACATGCAATGTGATGATCTACAGAAGACAATTTGAGAGGGAGTTATAAGTTGCACTCTTTTTTTCTTAGCTAAGGTTTTTTCCCATTGGGTTTTTCTTTAGCGAGATTTTAATGAGGCAGAATTTCAAGACCCCGAAGTTTGAAAAAGTGACATTCAAGAGGGAGTGTCATGAAATATCATGAATTATTGGATGTGGTTTTTCAAAGCTTAGAAAGTAAAATTATTTACTAGTTAACTCCTAAATAGTTACCTATCAAAGAGTACATGTATTTGTAGTATAAATACTACCTTCTTGGCAATGAGAAAGATGTATCATCTTGAACGTAGTTCAAGAGTTATACATTTCTTTTCATCTCTCTCTACAATTTTTTTTAAACTCTTTAAGTTAGTTTAATAATCTTGTTATAGTTATAAGTTAATTATAACCATCCGCTCATACGCGTAACGTTTTGAGTTTTACATTTTTGATCGTTTTTTGTTGTTATTATTGCCGTCCAATGTTGACGGAGGTAAACGAAAACCCATCATGTGGGCGGTGTGTTTACTCACGTCAATAACGAAATTTAGGTGCAAAAAATTGGATCAATGCAACACAACCTTCACGGAGCCTTCTCTTTTTGTTTTCTTTCTATTCTTTAATATTTTATTCAAACTTGCTTTAATATAATATTCAGCAAAATAAACATAAAAACATGACCAAATAAAATTGAAAAGAGATAATATCAAACCAAATCATGTTGTTAGGTGATGCTTTGTTATTTTTTTCAAAGAATGGTAATAGGTCGGGTATGTCTTTATCAATCAACATTTATTGATTTTAATTTTGGGTTTGGTATCTTTTTAGTAGAATAAAATCCAAAGAGTTGATTTTAAAAATAAAAAATGCTTTCATATATAAGAACTTTATATAGTGATAAAGTTTTTGTTTTTAGCTTGGAGGAAATGTTAATTTTACTTTCTATATAGATAGTATGTCTTTTGGATTAGCCTTTACATTAGGCTTGTGTATCTATGTACGTTCGTATTAGGCTCGAGTCCATGCTCATTAAGTTCAGTTTTATTTTTTGTAAATGAGTGCACTTTAATTTTCATGTTTGTGAGCTATTTGAAATCGAAAGCTTAAATTAAACAAAGCTTGAACGAGTTTATGCTTAAAAATAATTTATTAAATTAGTCTGATCATGAGCTGCCTATTTTTAAAAGTTGATTAGGATCACGAGCTTAAACAAATCCTATTATTCATACAAATATAATATGTTTAATATTTTAAACATATTTAATATAATTAAAATAATAATACATGTCACTATTAAAAAAGTAACTATATATCTATAGCATCTAATAAAACAAAATTTTTTTTGCCACTTGTCATTCTTTATCTCATTTTTTTGCCACTTGTCATTTATCTAAATATTCACACATCAATTTTCCCTCCAAAAGGGTATTGTAGTAATTTAAATACTCATACAAGTTTCTCTTTCTTATTAAAAATAAATGTTATTAATTGCTATATTTCTCTCTCTTACCTAAATTTTTTTAAAATCAAACTATTTTTAAAAAAATAGATTTCATTAAGGAAATTTGAAATCAATTTTTTAATTAAAGTCTAAATAATAATAAAAACTAAAATTTTATATAATATAAAATTTTCTAAAACACTAACATTTTTTAATAAAATATTTTAAAGCGTTTTGTTTTTAAAAAGCATAATAAACTGGTGAAATTTTTTAAAAACTATATTATTAATACAACCAGAATCATTACAAACAAGCGTTTTATCAAAAAACAATATTTTAATAAAAGAAATCTTAAAATGAATGTTTAAAATTATTTCGATAAGAGAGTTAAAAATAGTATAATTGTTTTATTTCTTGAACTATTGTGTATATATAACTTTAATTATATTTTATATTAAAATAATATATTATAATTTTTCGTGTTTACTACTAACTATAATACGTTTGATTAATAGTTTTTGGCCTATCCAACAATCTATAAAAAAAATAAGCTTGAAACAATTGTAAGACTTATTATACTTACTTTATCATTTTCTATATTGTTAATAATAATATTGAATACTAATAATATTACTCGTACCATATTCAAATAAAAATATATAATTAATAAATTAAAAACCTATTTTTTATTAAAAACACACTTTTTAAAAAAAATATAAAATAAAGAATATGATGATCTTTTTTTATCATTTTTATTAAAACAAAATATTTAAAAATCATAATTTTTTATAAAACAAAAGTTTAAGAAAAATACATAATTATTTATTTACTTAAAGTGATTATTTGTACGTAACTATAATCATATTTTATCTTCAATCATGACTTTATAATGCATAAATTTTTAGTACAAGTTATTTAATATTTTATTTATTCAATCCGTGTAATACACGAGAACTAACCTAGTATAATAATAAAATACATTATATAAACGGAGTTGTATCCCAAGCCCGAGCCAAACTCTAGTTTGAAAATATCTAACGAACCGTGTCTAAGCTATGAGTGTAGAACTTGAACAAGGTTTGTTAATACAAAATGACGCAAAATTAAGTTTAAAGAGACTTGAACTTGATTCAATTCGTTTACATCCCTTACTTTACTTTTGATTGTGACTTAGGGGTTGTTTGATTTTGGCTGACCAGGCTGACCCGACTGACTGACTGACTCGGTCAGTCGGTCAGCGTGTTTGATGTGGCTGACCCGTGTTCTGACCGGGTCCGTGGGTTCTGACCCAAACCCTAAATTAAAACATGTTGACCCGGCTAAACCCACCTGCGTAATTCATAGGTCAAACTCCCCTGGCACGACCCCTCTCGGCCAACAACGTGTTTGATCAGGAAGATTCCGGTGGTGTTTGGTCGGAATGTGTACGGTGACGGTGGTGGTTGTGGTGGTAATAGTCACTACATATTTTACTTTCACTCATTAAAAGTATATGAAATAAATATACAAGATGAGTAATAGTCACTACATATAAAGAATGAGAAGCTAGTCCATATGATCAATTCATATTTTGAAGAACGAGATGAAGTGTTAAAAGTGCATAAAAACATATTTTTGTTTAAAGTATATGGATATAATAAATATAAGAAATGAGATATGAATGGACGAGTGACCACACAAAATGAAAGGTATAGCATGAATAAGATCTCTTGTTAAACATAAGACGTATATCAGGATCGGCCTTTTATTGTTATATTACTTGATCAAAATTCAAGATGACTAACCAAATGTTGTTGATTCCATTGACTTAGTTTGAAAATGGAAGTTTGAGTCAACGAGGACCTAAGTATATCAAAGAGGTGCAAATTCCATTTACTACATAAGTCTCTTCTTTTATGCATCACATTGCACCTAAAATTGCCCGTTTATAATTGTCTACCAACGCTAACAAAGAACGCATTAATCATTAACGTAAATGATCGAATGCTTTATGCAAATCAGAAAAATATATTTTATTAAACATTGTTATAGCATTCCTTATATCCAAATAGCAAAAAAAAAACATAAAATGTTCAATCTCTAGCATAACGAACTCCTATAGATTTAGCATAATTTTCATGTTTGGATTGAGATAACTGCTTCTTAAATGAACTTTCTAGATTTTGATTCTCATGTTGGTAATGGGAACACGAGAAGATCTTGGTAAAATATTTTGAGTATTAACGTTGAGATATTGTCAATGAGCCTTATACCAATTGGTTTGGGATGATGCACTCCACGGGTTTTCAATATGAAAGTTATGAGATCGAATATCACTTGATGAAAAATGCTTCAGGTGGGTCATGGGTTTTATGGTTTTACTATAATGGGCTTTTGATTGGTGGTTTTCTTTGGAATGGTGGACGGGTCGGGTCACCACCACTGTCTGTTTTCGTAGGGCGTGAGTGGCATTTTGCCTATAGGTTTAACCGGGTGGCGGAGCTTATGTTATGCATTGACCATTCGAAAAAAATTAACGTTAGGACATAATCACGAATAAACATCATTAAAAATCACGAAGAACACCATAACCTATTGTTGCATACAGTTAAATATATATCGTATGCCCAAAACAGGATTTGATTAAAAATTCAACATTATGAGAGTGGAATGACTCATAAAAAGGTCGTAACGAACATAATAAACTGCATAGGATGATAAAGATAGTTCCAGCACTTAGAAAATGTTTAAGAGCAGACACATTAACGTGTCAGTAACAATTAACTAGTCAGTTATTAACGAGTGATCTACTGGTACGATGTTGGTACAAAGATCCACATGCATTTATTCGTATGATGGTTTAATAAGCTTGAATAGGACAAGGTATTTGCATATATGACTTTTGAAAACTGCGAATGTTAAATAAAGGGATTCGTTTGATATTCGAGTCATTCGATGTGGCAATTTTACAACGCGAATGGACTGAAAGGGGTATAAACAACAGGTACCTTTGACATAGTTGTATTTCCAGTAACAACACTGGGTGCTATGGTGTGTTCCACAGGGACAGGATTAACTTGCATTACTCTCTCAGGTACAAACTTGTCACCATCAACCTTAGCCAACACCTCAAAGTGCATCTTCACGGTTTCAGGCTTTGTTCGCCACTCGGGCAGCTGACCCATTTCAGAGAGATCTCCGGTCAGCTTCCTCTCGACTCTAAAACCCATCTTAACAAACGTATGAGCCGATACATCTGCTTTTAATAGCTTGAAAGAACCTTCTTTACTGGCTTTTGAACCCAACACTGAACTGAGCAGCCTCTCTAAACCAAGTAGGTTTGAGTGTGACCCGTTGACAGATGTCACAGGCCAGAATGTGGTGAAATGGTCAGGGGTGAGGAGGGTTGGGGCTTCTCCCTCAAGATCAATGGTCGAAAGTGCGGTTTTTGAAACTGAGGATAACTGGACTAGGCCTGGAGCAAGGCGTTTCAGCTTGAGCTTGTTTTTAGAAGAGGTTGATGATGTAGTCGGGGATGTGAGAGATGTCGGGCCCACGATACGGAGAGAAAGAAGTTGGGTTTGGGCGCTGGAAGCATGTCGGAGACGTTCGGCTAGGGTTAGAAGACCTGAAGCAAATCCGTTTTCGCTCTTGTTTAAAGGAAGCGGAAGCTCGACTGGGTGGCGTAAGCTGACAGACCTGGCACCCTTAACAGTCACAACTGCACCATCTGAAAGGATTACTTTCCTTAGCTCACCAGCATCAACATCATGCTGTAAATAATTAACAACAGGATTTAATGATTAAAGCAAATATAAAGAGAAGTAAAAACCAATTAATAACTAACACACTCATTGTTAATCTCTACCTACCAATCTACCATTTATATACCACATCCCAAATAGCAACAACAAAACACATATAACAAGTTAATGTGGTTATCAAAAGTCACTATGGTAATGCTAAATAACCCTATTGATCAAGAAGTATACTCATTTTTCATGATAACCACCTATGTAGTCAACGGCTCAAGGCGGAAATAGTGAGCTTTGCATCAAAACAGAAGACGCTTAATAAGAGTGTGCTTAAAGAAAGCAAAGTGCGCGTGTATTGCAGTCCATTTTTAGCATTTTTTAGGCTGGTTTTGGACTGGTTTAGGCTGTTTTTTATTTCCTTTAACAGATTTTAGGCTAGTTTAGAAAAAAAAAAATTCTTGTCTAAACTGTTTTAGACTAGTTTAGGCCGGTTCAGATAGGTTTTTTGCTGATCAAGCCTTTTTTTTCCCAACTTTGAGTTGTGCCCATTGTTGCATACAAGGTGGTTTTGCTGCACCTCACCTCGAGCGCCATTGACTACTACTATGGTAACCACGTGTTGAAACTTATGAAATATATAAAAGCAACACACCATAAAAAGAGAACAGACTTACAGGTAAAGAAAGCCTCATGTCTTTGGCATCCTGAATCCAGAGCTCCATTGGACCCGCAAGCTGAAACGGGGCCAAAACAGGCAACCTCTCTCCTGTGGCCTTCTTCTCTACCAACCCATTCTCATCACCAGTGGTTCTTGCCTGTTCCTCCATTCGGAAAATAGGCAAATCCACATATTCCCATCTATGCACATCTTCCAAAAGTTTAAATGGAAGAACTTTATCATCAATCTCCACATCAAACTCATAAGCCACTGATCGTCCCACTAAGGCGTCTCGTGAATCAAAACCAGATATCTTAAGATCATCTGATTGAAGCCCTAATCCTTTGACAATAGCTTCCTTCAAATCCTAAAACACCCAACCAAATAAACAGCATCAGAAACCCTAACAATCTTGATCATAAATTCACAATCTTAGCAAACAGAAAAAACTACCAATATAAGAGTGATTACTTCCACTTAAATAATCAGTGTCAAATCCTCAAATAATCATCTAATCTTCTTACATGATTATCATAATTTGATTACTTGACTTAATAAAAAATAAAACAGAGAACCATCATCATAATCACAATAATTATCAATGTTACGCAAACATCCAAAATCACAATCATCTAATCAAACAACTGTAGATCAACACAAGCAAACGACTGATGATCAACCTTGAACGACTGATCGAACAGATCCGAATCAAAACTCACAACGATTACGAAATTTTGTTAAATCACAACAAAAACAATCAACATGAGCATTCAATTTATATTCTGAACAATGGGTTGACGAACATGCTTGATATCGAACATCTGATCCCAAAAAAAAATAAAAAAACCTTCAATTCAAAAACTGTTAAAATTGCATAAATTACTTACAGCGATGGCTTTAGGATGTTGTTGATTGACGTCAGTCGTCGAGATCAAAGCGTTTGAACACAGAAACTGAACAATTAGGGCAAAAAAACAAACATAACATGTAAAATTCGAAACCCTAACTGCCATTGATGATCCGATTTTCAATTGGGACGTTTATGATGCAAGAATTGGGGATTTGATTTTAATTTTTGTAGCCTTTATAGGGTTTTTAAAGGGTGAGTTGATGATAATAATAATAATAAAATAATGTGGAGATAAATGGGATGATGATTCTAGAGAGGGGGGAAACTAACGGTGGATGCGGAGAAGATGACGTGGAATTGTGAGGAGAGGTAATTTGATTGGTACACGTGGTATGTCAGAGGATGCTGTTGGGCTTCCGTGGCTTGAGGTTTTGATTCTTCAAATATATCTAACTTACTAAAGAAAATTAATATTGGATAAATACCATTTTAATTTTATCTTATCTTATCTCAAAATAACATCTTATAATGTATAAATGTTTATTAGTAACTATTTAATATTTTTTTATTCAACCCATGTATTACATGAAATACTAACCTAATAGTATTTAATAAAAAAATTTGTTAATTCTGACTCTTTTTCTTCCTGTATTATGCATACTAGTGTAAATTCTCGCGCCTTGCTGCGGGTCAGCGCCATTCATGTTAAGGCATGTGTGTTAGGGGTGTTCTTCCAATATTTTAATCGAGTTTCAGGTAGATCGGGTCGGGCTATTCGGGTTTATCAATTTCATGTTGTAACCGACAACCGATCCGTATGTGTGTTCAGTTATTCGGGTTCCGGTTTTCAGTTTCGGCCATCATCAGGTCGGATTGTTTGGTTGTCGGTTTGTTCGGTATTTGTTATCGGGTTGGGTCATCTTAATTTTAGACTCTTGACTATTTTCCAGCTTCACTTTACAAGTAGTCATGTATTTTTTTTGACAATTTATATGTATTTCATGATATTACAAGAATAAAAATTTTAAATAATTAATATTGGTCAAACATAACTTTGTATTATTTGAGACTTGGATCGAGTAACGGTTAAGAAGAATTGAAGTATATTTGATGAATAAATTTTGAAGTTTATAATCTATAGGTGCACACCTACTCTTAAAAAACTCTAGTATCACAAGGGAACAAACTCACAAAGTTAAAAATATAACAATGATCGATTAAAAATAAGCACTACAAAAAAATACAGTATAATTAACTCACTATAAACTCAAATCATCTTTTATACATTGCTTTAACACATTTTGAAGTCTTATTTATTAGCCTTTTACCATGTATTAGAACATAAATACTGTCTTCTCAATCCTTGACCCGTAGACACGTTTGTTAGAAAAGTTTCATATATTCTTTTTGGGTTATATGCAGATCCTCTTTCAACCCTTTGACACTTTTTAATAGCCACAATCAACTATATAGAAAAAATATGGCAAATTTAACTAATCTCCATACCAAACTCTTTTAGGAGCAATTATTTAAAAGTTTACACTTTTAACTTTCTATGTCAAACCATTAACACCAGTTATGTTAAATGTTAAATGGCTATAACCTTTCTGCCAACGGTGTCTTATATGCTTATTATGGTTATATCAACTTTCTAGAAAAATTGTAAGAAGGCAAGTCAGTCTTTGAACAGAAACTCTGTTAATATGTCAAGAACTATGAAATTTTTCATAGGAAAAGTGAACCGAACAAAACAGACATGATTGATTAAAAAAATGTGTACAACGACTGTTTTGTCACCTTCGTCAAGCGAAAATCGAGCGTTGTTTTGTCGCCTCTACGTCAAGTGGAACATACCTTACAAAGTTGAAATTAGAAGTTGAGTAGGCAAAGGTCGGACCACAATCAAGATATCTATTGATGCTCTCTACTTTAAAAAGCCCCTGTAGAAAAAGCATAGTTGATTTATTAATTATTAGTGAGTTATAATTCCCTAAACATAAATTAATGAGATAGAATATAATCTTCTATATGAGAAGGTAACATGTATGTATTAGATATGAAAGAATCACCATGTCAATGGGGGGTGATATACTTTTATTTCAACCCAGTTTACCACTATGTGCTCGATTACTAATCTCACATATAAAACTTAAGTTTAAAATGGAGTATAATATTAGTAATCATAAAGATAACAAACATTAGAGAAAGTAACTTTATATGCTTTAACATTTTTATGATTCGTAAGGGCAAGCAGGAAAACACTTTCTTGTAGCCAATGATCATGATTTAGTTTTGTATTGAAATGGAACTTGGTAATGTAATTCTTTATATAATTATTATTTAAAAAGTTGATTAATGGATAGTATAACCAATGATCATGATTTAGTTAAGTGTATTGATGGATCAAATATTTTTTACTTTTATTTCCCACTCACCAAAACATCAACTCATGTTAAACTCAACAACCAGGTGCATGAATCATTCACCCGAGTTTTAGTCACAATCTTAATATGTTTTCAGCTAAAGACATGAAGCCGATCCAAATGTTGAGATTCATGGAAAACATTTTTTTAATATAAAGTGTAGGTTCATACCATAATGTTGAAATAAACCATCAAAGACACCAACTCAAACTTGTTCGAAATTAATCAGAAAGGAGAAAGCCGGTGATGACCGTGGCCCGGTGATGTGTTGAATAAACCCCAATTGCCCGGACCTGATTGACAATGACGGTGTTCAAAAAGGCTTAACCTAAATGACAGAGACGAATTACAGAGAAGAAGAGCTTAAATAAAGATGTTTGAGGGGTGGGGAGCTGTAAACAATGCAACCATTGAATGGCTTGTTGATTTCAATGGTAACAGACGCTAGCTTTGATGGCGGTGCCCAGGCATAACGACCGGAAGGGGAGCCGGAGGGTGATGAGCAGGGCAAACGACGCGTCTTACAAAATATGACAAAGGACCTGCGATTGAATTTAAAGCGACCGTGAAATTGAAGTCGGTGATGATGAAACTGATTAGGAGCAAATGGAATTGAATGACGTAAACAGCAATGGTGACCAGAATTGAATGAGGGGGTATGTAATAAAATTATAAATGAATAGAAATATAAGCATGACCTTTCACAGCGATGATTCAATTTAGTTCCCATTCAACCGTCGATGGGAGGAGCACGGAGGAGCAAGGGTAAATGTGGAAGAAAGTTTATGGTTAGTAGGGATTTGAACATGAGACTCTTTGCATGCCGTCTTATTTTTTATGTTAAATTACTAAACTATCCTTCCTTTATGCTTTATAAGGTAGTAAAGTTAGTTAATTTATTATTATAAAAATTAGCCGAATGAAATTCTGTAGATTATGTAGAGTCCATAATTTAAACTAATAACCATATCATTAGGAAGTATATCATTTACCACCATAGTATTCCCTTGGAAACGAATGAAACTCATTGCTAATGTTGGTGATGCGAGTTAGCACTTTTTATAATTATTCATATTTTATGAATAATAGATAAATTATACATGCTTTTATTCATTATAATTAACATACTATAAGAGTTTTTGACTTATAATTTTGTAACATAGTCTTTGTATTCTTTTTCAAGTAGATTTAGTTCATCGATAATTTCATTTTATGTTAGTTTTCATTCGTTAGATTAGAGCACCCGTCTTAACCATCTTATTGCAATAACTCAACGTTGCTATTGTTTCCCTCTAACAGACATTTACTTATAAGATATGCTATTGACTGGTCGTTACAACCTTTTGCTTCCACTAGTTGGATATTACCTTTCTTTGCAATCGAATTTCTTGGACCACTTGTCATTTCTTCTATTTTGTTGGAAGTATGAAAGACATAAGTTGCTAGCTGATATTGTTGCTTTTTACTATCACTTGGTGTTAAGCATTGCCTTTTGACTTTCATGAACTACATCGATATTTTACTTTATTAGGTCTAACTATCATAACCTTCTTTTAGTGACGGACCTAGGTTATAGGCATTTATCCCTAGAGAGTTCTCTTGTATGTTTATATAACATCGATAGTCGATTAGCTTGTAGGTCCTTGGACGATGACCCTTATACAGATATAATAAAGAAAAGGAGATATATGGTTCCTCTATGATTTAAACCTTCTACTCATTGTTTTATCTCTTTTCCATTTAACCCTACAAAGTCCATTTCTTAAAATAAACTTAAATAGAAAAGGATTTGGTCTTATCACACCCAAAGACTAAATGCCTTTAAGGTCTAATTTGCAAGATTTTTTTGGTATTTATGTTAGGTTTTTTTTTTTAATTTTACTTGGTACAAGATGTGATGTTTCTTGGTTTTTGGTTTTCCATGTGTTAGTGTTTGCTCTATTTAGGGTTATAGTTAATTACCAAGAAAATGACATAGAAATTTGGCTGAATTTGAAACGTTGGAGGAATTTGGTTCGTGTTCTACTTTTCAAGATTTTCTTTTTCCTTTTCTATATGATTTTAAATTGGCCTTTGTTCAATATCGTTGATTATAAGTTTTCTAGACTTTCAGTTGACGTACTTTATTGAGTTAATCTCGGCTTTCGTCCCTGAATTTTGTAAAATTTTTCTATTTGAGTACCAACGTTTATTTTGTCTCCAAGTCTGAGTTTTGATAATCATTTTTATTTTCGTCCTTTTAACTAACGGTGTTAAACTTTTTGTTAAGTGAGTGTTAAAAAAAACCAAAATACCCTTAAGGGCTATAATTAATATCACAACCTCACTTTTCACTTTCTCTAACACTCTCCTTCTTTCTTCTTTCTCCACAACACCACACACCACTGCCGACACACACCACCACCCCACACACCACCGCCACCACACATCACTGCCGGCGACACACACCACCGCACCTCGCACCACCGCACCACACACACCACCGATCTTCAGTTCTCGTGGATCTAGGCTTTTAGTCGAGTATATAAATCTAACAATACTACTTCTTTATTGTGCTCATAAACAGAAGATGACAAACTTCCTTGGCCAAAGTAACATTATTTCCAAGTTCATCCCTTTATCCCCCGATCTTAACCTCCGAGCGCACCCAAGACCACACCAATGGTGACCACTGTTTCTATGCTACGAACCACCTTCTTCCTCCTCAAACCAAGTTACATAACCTCATTCTCCCTTCTGCTTCAATCCCCCTTCACCCCATCCACCACCATCTTCGGCGTCACCCATTCGGTAAGTCCCTCGGCGCCATCGGCCGCGTCGGCGACCCTCCGGTAAGTCCCTCGAACGCCCTGAACTCGAACCCCCAAACCCTAGAATGAAACATTTAAGGAATCTCAGATACTATTGTCAAGATTCTTCTCAATCAAAGTGAGGAATTTAACGATCCGGTTGTTGTGTTGAACAATTATGTGTGCCGGCGGAGGTGTGTGGTGCCGGTGGTGTGTGGTCGCTGTGGTGTGTGGTCGCGGTGATGTGTGGTGCAGCGGTGTGAGGTGCGGTGGAGTGTGCCGGCGGTGGTGTGTGGTGGCGGTGGTATGTGGTGTATGGTAGCGATGATGTGTGGTGTGGAGAAGGAAATTGAAAAGTGAGACTGCGATATTTTATGGTCCTTAGGGGTATTTTGGTTTTTTTTTTTAAATCTAACAGAAAATGTTAACACCGTTAATCAAAAGAACGGAAATAGAAACGATTTGTAAAACTCAGGTTAATAATGGAGACAAAATAAATGTTGGTACTCAATTGAAGACAATTTGCAAAACTCAAGGACGAAACCGAGATTAACTCTAATTTATTTTATTTCTATTTAAATAAATTTATGTTCAAAAGTCTTTATGTATCTATGGTATTTAGTGCCTAAGGTTTATTGTGCAACATGGAGGTGATAATTGAGATGATATCAAGATTGGTTTCATGTTTATATGTTAGATTAATCTATATACTGTATTATAATATGTTTGAAGAGGATGCTGTTGGGCTTCCGTGGCTTCAGCTTTTGATTCTTCAAAGGGTTCTTCAAATGTATCTAACTTAATTTAAAAAAAAAAAACATTATTAATAATGGATAAATACCATTTTAATTTTATCTTATCTTATCTCAAAAATCATTTATAATTAAAAAATGTGCATTACTAATTATTTAATTATTTTTATTCAACTTGTGTATTACACGAGATACTAACCTAATAACATATAATTAAAGAAAATTGTTAATTCTGACTCTTTTTTCTTCCTGTCATGTATATATGTATTATGCGTTTAGTTAATTCGTTAATACAAAAACTAGCTGAATGAAATTCTATTAGTTTTTCAATGAAAAATCTTATTATTTGAAAAATAATCATTAAACATGTATAGTCCATAATTTAAACTCACAACCACATCATTAGAAAGTATATCATTTACCATCATATTATTTCTTTGGAAACGAATGAAACTCATTGGTAATGTTGGTGATGCGAGTGGGCACTTTTTGTAATTGTTCATATTTGATGAATAATAGATAAATTATACATGCTTATATTCATTATAATTAACACGATATAGGAGCTTTAACTTATAATCTTGTAACATAGTCATTGTCTTCTCTTTCAAGCAAATGTCACCCATCGATAATTTCATTTTATGTTAGTTCTCATTCTTTAGATTTAGAGCACCCGTCTTAACCATCTTATTGAAATAACTCAACGTTGCTATTGTTTCCCTCTAATAGACATTTACTTATAAGATATGCTATTGACTGGTCGTTACAACCTTTTGCTTCCACTAGTTGGATATTACCTTTCTTTGCAATCAATTTTCTTGGACCGCTCGTCATTTCTTCTATTTTGTTGGAAGTATCAGAGGCATAAGTTGGTAGTCGATATTGTTACTTTTTACTATCACTTGGTGTTAAGCATTGCCTTTTGACTTTCATGGACTACATTGACATTTTACGTTATTAGGTCTAACTATCACAACCTTCTCTTAGTGACAGACCTAGGTTATAGACATTTATCCCTAGAGAGCTTTCTTGTATGTCTATATAATATCGATAGTCGATTACTTGTATGCACTTGGACAATGACCCTTATACATATATAATAAAGAAAAGGAGATATATGGTTCCTCTATGATTTATACCTTCTACTCATTGTTTTGTTTCTTTTCCATTTGGCCCAACAAAGTCCATTTCTTAAAATAAACTTAAACAGAAAAGGATTTGGTCGTATTACACCCAAAGACTAAATCCTTTCAAGGTCTAATTTGCAAGATTTTTTTGGTTCTTATGTTAGGTTTTGTTTGAATTTTACTTAGTACAAGATGTGATGTTTCTTGGTTTTTGGTTTTCAATGTGTTAGTGTTTGCTTTATTTAGGGTTATAGTTAATTACCAAAAAGAAATAGAAATTTGGCTGAATTTGAAACGTTGGAGGAATTTGGTTCGCGTTCTATATTTCAAGATTTTCTTTTTCCTTTTTCTATATGATTTAAATTGGCCTTTGTTTAATATCTTTGATTATAAGTTTTCTAGACTTTCAGTTGACATAATTTATTTTATTTATATTTAAATAATATTATGTTCAAAAGTCTTTATGTATCTATGGTATTTAGTGCCTAAGGCTTATTGTGCAATATGGAGGTGATAATTGAGATGATATCAAGAGTGGTTTTATGATTATATGTTAGATTAATGAGTAAATTATAAATTTGTCCTTTAAGTATGCTCAAAATTACAGATTTTGTCCTTAAACTTTAATAATTACATTGAGTATCCTTTATTTGAAAATTTGTAACGCTTTTTGTCATTTTTACTAACGACAGTTAACTTTTTCTGTTAAGTTTTTGTAAATGTTCATTTTACCCCTAACCCTCAAAAGGACAAAATGTGTAATTTTTATGAATCTTTTATTTTCTTTTTTTGTGTGCTTATTTTATTAACTTTACTTTTCATTATTTCTATATTTTTAACCACTTTTTATTTTAAATACTTATTTTAAATATTATTAACTAGTTATTTTTAATCGTCTAAATATGAGTTATGATTAGTTTTTATTATATTAAAATATATAATAAATTACTATTTTATTTTAAAACATTAATCAGATGGCTAATATTTATTTTATAATAAAAATATATTTTAGAAAAAAATCCATTTTCAATAAGATTTATATAAAAATGTTTAGAAAAAATAAAAAGATTATGTATTAAATTTTTTTATAAATGAAGCAAATAGAGCGGGAAAGAAATTCAAGCCTTAAGTAAAAAATTAAAAAAAAACATATTGTGCGATGTTAAAATATTATTAGCCCAATCAGTTTTAAAAAAATAGAAATAGGGTGGCACATGGGCAGTGGGTTGTTCTACACGTCGTGTCTTGGCTTCGGTTTGACTTTTAACATTTCTCTCTCTTTTTTTTTATAAAATAGTGACCAACACATCTAAAGTTTATCATAGTGATAAGTCCAAACAACTACTATGAAATTTTAATTAAACAAAAACACGAATGTTATTTAATTAAGCGCGCTATTATTTTCGTTTTTTTAAACGGTTACTAATGGGTTTTAATTATTATAAATCAAACATAAACCATCAAAAATTAAAACGGAAGCGAACGTCACAATAAGAACAATTAATGACTTTATATATTAAGCAAAGCCTAATCATATATAAGACCTAACATATAATAATTATAACTAAGTAAAATAAAAAGTCATGGCCCAATTTCATACGATATACGATAGGTTTCTAATATAATATGTAAAACAAATTGTTTGATATAGTTGAAATTTTTATACCAAAAGGGTTAAAAAGCGACGATGAAACAAACCGACTACTAGTTTAAATTTATCAAATGTGAAATAACTAAAGTAAACAAATAAAAACATTAGATAATTTAATAATCTATAAATAAAAATTTGAATTTATTAAATATTTAAATTAATTAATTAATTAATTAATAATTAAGATAAGTTTATAAAACAAAAATGTTTACAAGAGAGAAAAAAAAACGTTAAGTAAAGTAAATAAAAACATAAAGAAACAAAATAATATATTAGTGAAAAACTATTAGGTGCTATTTAATTTTTCATTAATCGATGTTATTTAAACCCATATATGTTTTAGTTTATGTTTTAATCAATTATATTTCATGAATTTTTGTAAATTATATTTTTAGTTTATGTAATTTTTATTTTTAGAAAAACTATTAGGTGTTCTTTAAATTTTATTTGTTCTAGTAGAAAAGTATTTAACTAAATTTAACAAATAACAAAATTGTAATATATTAAAATAAATAAATGAAATTAATTTTTTACAATTAAAATTAATGTATTAATTATTTTTAAGATAAGTTGTATAATAAAAGTGATGAGAAAAAAAGAAAAAAGAAAAGTAAGTAAATAAATAAAAGAAATAAAAAAATATATATGATTAGTATAAGTTACATATCATGTCCTTTAAAAGAGAAGGGCAAAAATGTCATTTACCATAAACTTAACAAAAATATTTAACTTCAGTTAGTGAAAAGGACGGAAAGTGTGACAAGTTTTCATATAAATGACATCCAGTGTAATTATCAAAGTTTGAAGATAAGATCCGTAATTTTAGTAATACATAATGGACAATATTTGTAATTTACTCTAAATTAATCTATACTGTATTATAATAATATGTTTGAGGAGGATAGTGTTGTTCTTTTATATTAATATTTAAGAGTTTAAGGGTGTGAGTTTATCTGAATTTAAGTATCTTAATTATTTTAAGTTATACGGTTACAATTGTTGACTTTTAAAACAACTCTCTTATGATTTTTAAATGGTTATAACTTTTTCATACGTTAAAACATTTTTTAAATGACACAATTAAAAACAAATATTTTAATATATTTAATTTGATTATATTATTACTATATCTTTCTAATTTAAGAAAAATATATGTTGTGTTCCACGCGCAAGCCCCCTCTAGTTATACAATATAAGTTCCCTTCCTATTCTACTACACTCATAATAATACTTAGAATACTATTTTGATTTCAAGTGATGGATTGGTTGTTAATTTGGATTGGAACCTTGCAAATCATTTCCTTTTACTTAGATGATAAACTATGTATTCAACGACATATGATGTATACCAAGACAAATTACATTGGTGTGTGTGTGTGTCACACCTTATCATAGGGGCTAGATAAATGAATAATACCAAACTTAAACACACATAATTTAAGTATACTAATTATCAAGCCCAAATAGTTAACGATTACATATATCTATTGATTATAGGCAAATTGGATTTTAATATTTCAAACTATTACTTATTGATCGATAGTAATTCATACTATCAATTGTCTGATAATAATCTTAATTTTTATTTTGTTGTCAATAACACTCCTAATAGCATAATCTTCATTGGTTTACGATTTTTTTTATTTATAGGGTAAAATTTAAAATTATATTGACTTGGGGGTTAATAAATTAAAATTTTGACATTAGGGGTACCCGCCGGTGTGACCGGAGAGGTCTCCTTTTTTAAAAAACGAGACCTGCAAGATTCCACACCGTTTGTCTTTTTCCTCAGAACCCGTCGGTGCCACCGGCAAGTTCTGGCGTTGACTTGACTGGTCTATGGACTTGACTAGTCTATGGTCGGTTTCTGTGTGACAATAACTGGTCTGTATATAAGAATTTATGTAATTATTAATAGATAGAATAATTTTGGTTTGATTATATATGGAACTTGAATATCATTTTGTTAATAGTGTGCATCGTTAATTGTAATTTTTACTTTGATTTATGGTTTCATCTATGTTTATATGATTTTGTAAATAACTATATATATAAAATTAGATTATATTAATTTTTTGCAAGAAATTTGCGACTGAATTGCAACAAGAAATTGGTCACGCAAGGGGTGGTCGCAAATAAACTGGCAGTGGTAAATCAGTCGCAAAATAGACAATGACTGGTGTAAGGATTCCTTAAGTCTGATGCAACCCAAAACATCCAAAGTGTCTCAGCAACATGCACTAAGTACTAAAGTGAAGAATGCTTCGGAAGTTTTACACAATGTATTAGAAAATACTCTAAGTGTAAAATCTTCCGAAGCCAAGACAAATATCTTCCGAAGCCAAACATGAAGTCTTCCGAAGCCTCAGAGACAAAGTCTTCCGAAGCTTCAACCTATGAAGACAGATTTCTTCCGAAGACTTTTAGTACACATGCTTTATCTGATGTACTGTTCCATAAAGCACCTTTTCCGCTGCATCTCTGTAAAGTCACCAACTTACATGAGTTGGTGAACAGGTCCATGCTTTTGGTAACTGTACATTGAGGTCTTGAGTCTGTAACTTTCCACTTTATGTACTTTATCTTTTTTGTAATGTATAAGGATGTGAGCTATGGCATGTCATAGTCACAAGGTCAAAAGGCAGATATGCCTTTTGATCCTACAATTGATTTTGTTAGTGTCTAGTCAATTGTATCCAGCTGGCTTTCAAAGTATAACCGGCTGTAGGTTGTAGTATAAGTATTTCAAGCACTTGTATCTTTCTTTATGCTTTGTAACACTTGTAAAAGAACTTGAGGAAGCAATATACTACCTCCTTGAAACCCATACTCTCTTGTTCCGTCTCTTGCTTTACTTGTGTTCTTTGTATCACTTTGGTTAACCCAGTTCACTGTTTGATTAAAGTTTAGTTAATCTCCTCATTGTGTTGTGTTGTAATTGTGTTAAAAGCCCTTAAACGGTCCTGCAATTGGTATCAGAGCTTTCCAGGCTCTTGATATAAGATCTAACCATCTTAAGATTCCTCACACACACAAAAAACTAAACTTTTCAAATGGCTTCCATCTCAAAGACTGATATGGAGACTGGAACCATGAACAAATCCCCACTGATCACTCTTGATGATTTTGACACCTGGTGCATGAGGATGGAAGGCTTCATCAGGTCTCTTGATTCAAGAATGTGGGAATCTGTTGAGAATGGACCTTTTATACCCAGCACCCCCTCTGCTACTGGTGCTGGTATGATTCCTAAAGATGTTGCCAACTACTTAGATGAAGATAGAAAAAGAGTAGAGATTGACAGGAAGGCCATGACTGCTCTTCAGACTGCTCTCCCAAACTCTGTATACAGAGGTTTTAAGAAGTGCAAGACAGCCAAACAGCTGTGGGATGCACTGAAGCTGATGTATGAAGGCTCCTCTGAAGCCAAGGAGAACAAGAAAGATCTTCTGAAGCAGCAGTTTGAAAATTTCACCTTCAAAGCAGGTGAAACCATGACCCAACAATACTTCAGGTATGTTGAGATTGTGGATACCCTAGTGGATGGAGGAGTTCCTCTTGAGAACAGGGACATTGTAAGGAAGTTCATGTCCTCACTTCCTAGGCAATGGGCACACTATTGTGTGGTGATCAAGAGGACTGAGAACCTTAAAACTCTTACTCTTACAGAGTTGTATGGGATTCTCAGTGGATACCAGATGGAGATGAACATGCAAGGTTCATCTGGCAACTCCAACAATCAAATGGGTTCAGCCCTTCATGTGGTTGAAAGGGACAGCATAGAACCCCAACATCATCTCATATGCTACCCAGACAACTCACAAAAGGGTCCTTTCATCACCTTCCCGGAGACACCAAGGGAGAACTTTACTCAAGGAAGCCCATTCCAAGAGACAAGTTCTTCTCAAGCCTTTGTGTCTACTTATGAAAGCTGTGGGAATTATCTTTTCACTCTTGAAGACCTGGACTGTATCCATCCAGATGACCTGGAATACATGGAGATAGTTCAGCAGATGGCTCTCCTCACTCACAGAGCCAAGAAGTTCTATAAGAGGACAGGAAGAAGATTTCCAAGCAATGCTACCAGTGGAAAGTTTGGGCTGGATAAAAGCAAAGTTAAGTGTTACAACTGTAACCTTATGGGTCACTTTGCTAGGGAGTGTAAGGCACCTAAAGCAAATGGGGGCCAAACACAACCCAGACCAAACTACACTGACAAAGCCCCTCAGGCTGAGAAGACAAAGCAACATGTTGTTGTTGCTGTTGAAGAGGGAGGCTTTGACTGGAGCTTTCAGGTGGAAGATGCTTCTCCAAACCAAGCACTGATGGCTGATCATGATGAAGCCAAGGTATTGGAACATCTTTGCTCTCCTGAATGCATTGCTAAAGTAAATAGATACAGGTCCTACAACTTAGAGATGAGATCTGATCTTGAGTCATTAAACATATTAAAATCTGATTTTAGAAAGTCTGAAAATGATTACAAGTTAAAGATAGAGGACTTGGAGAAAACCATTTCAGTACTAAAACATGAACATACATATTTTAGAACTCAGATCCAAGATCTCATAACTAAGTTGACTGAGTGCCAGGCTGAGCTTGTGATCAGCAAAGCCAAGGCAGAGAAAAGTGTTCTTGAAGAAGAGACCTTCAAGAACATGATATCCTCATCCCTGCACAACAAAGTCTGTTATCAAAATAGACAGGGACTGGGATCAAATGAGATAGCTCCTCTACACACAATCTTGTCTGTAAGATCTCCTAGGTGTGGAACTTGTGAAGATGAGCTTCCTTTCATAGATCCTATAAGTGAGGATGATGAAGAAGTGATAGTGAAGAATTCCTCTGAGAAGAGTGAAGAAGAGGATTCTTCCAAGGGCCACTATCCTTCTGAGGAGAAGAAATCAACTGTGATGACCAAGTCCAAGAGAAAGAACTTGATCAGGAAGAGCAAAAGGAAAGCAAAGAAGGCTCAAGAAATCAAGGCTACTTTTGATGCTAAGCAGAAACAAGTTTTTATCTCTGCAGGCTTCAAAGTAGTAAGGACTGAAGACATCAACCAAGACTCCTTAGCTAAGAGTCCTGGTTCATGTTCAAATCATCTCAGTGGAAAGAAGAAGACTAAGCTGCTGTGTACCACTGCTGCACAACCTGGACCATCAAACTCCAAGAACAGTTCACAGCCTAAAAGAACTGTCTCAGCATCTACCAAGATGAAGGTGGAGAAGGGATGTGATCAAAGCCAGTCTTGCTCTCAAAAGGAGACTCCTTTGAAGGAGAAAATGTTATGTGTCATGTGTGAAAGTACTTCTCACATTGCTAAGGATTGCCCATACAATCCTAAAAGTACCATCCACATGACCAATACAAAGACTTCAAAGAGTCTCAAGAAGTCTCAAGCTTCGGAAGGAAAGTCTGTTTCCTTCGGAAGCTCCAAATCAAAGAAGAAGGTAAATGGAAAATTACCTTCGGAAGCAAAGTTGGTCTCGGAAGAAAGGAGTTCTTCCGAAGCACTGAAGTCTGCTGCAGTGACTGTAGACTCTTCCGAAGGTTCAGTCATCAAAACTTGTGAAGTCCCAAAAGCTTCTAAGGTTTGAAGGTCAAGTCCAAGACTCCAAAGGTGGTGTGGAAGTCTAAGAAAGACCAAATGACTGAGGTTTCTCCATCAACAACAGCTGAAGATCCCCATAGTACAACCATAGGATCTATTACTGTTGCATTACCTTCTATTACACTTAGTGAGCCCAAGACAAGTAAGGCTTGGGTTTCCAATGTAACTAATCATTTTCTTTGTGCAGGAGCAGCTCAAGACAAACAAGAATGTCTGGATAATTGACAGTGGCTGTTCCAGGCACATGACAGGCAATAGGTCTCTACTCCATAATTTTGAGAGAATTGATGGAGGACCAGTTGCTTTTGGAGGAGATGAAGGTGGTTACATTTCTGGAAGGGGCAAGGTCACAAATGGTAAGCTCAGCATTGAGAAGGTAAACTTTGTTAAGGAGCTTGGGTACAATCTTCTGAGTGTATCCCAATTTTGTGATCAGAGTCATAACATGCTCTTTACTGAGCATGAGTGCATTGTTCTCAAGCCTGGAGTGGTCATTCCTCATGAGCATATCCTGCTCAGAGCCCCCAGGAAAGGGAACATGTACAAGATGGATTTGCAAGAAACATCTCCCTCTGGAGAAGTTTCATGCTTTCTATCTAAAGCAAATAGTGATGAGTCTTTCCTATGGCATAAAAGAATGTGCCATGTAAACTTTAAGAACATGAATAAATTAATTAAACATGATCTGGTAACTGGAATGCCAAAGAAAGAGTTTACAAGTGATGATCATTGTGTTGCATGCCTGAAAGGGAAGCAACACAAAGTATCTCACAAGCCTAAGGAAAAGAACTCCATCACTACTCCCCTACACTTGTTACATATGGATCTCTTTGGCCCCACCAGTGTAATGAGTTTAGGAAGGACCTCTTATTGTTTGGTGATCACAGATGATTTTACAAGATTCACTTGGGTCTTTTTCCTTAGAACTAAGGATGAAACCCCTGAGATTCTGAAGAATTTCATCTTAAAAGTTGAGAATCAATGTGATCACAAGGTCAAAACCATAAGATGTGATCAAGGAACTGAATTCAAGAACCAAATCCTTGATACATTTTGTGATGAAAAAGGTATTACAAGACAATATAGTGCTCCCAGGACTCCTCAGCAAACGGAGTTGCTGAAAGGAGAAACAGGACACTTATTGAAGCTGCAAGAACTATGTTGTCTGACTCTAAACTGCCTATCACCTTCTGGGCAGAGGCAGTTAATACTGCTTGCTATGTGCAAAACAGAGTTTTAGTAGTTAAGACACATGGTAAGACTCCTTATGAACTTTGGCACAAGAGGAAACCTTTCATTGGTTTTCTCAGGTCATTTGGATGTCCCTGCACCATCTTGAATACCAAAGATCAAATTGCCAAGTTTGCTGAGAAATCAGATGATGGACATTTCATTGGATACTCTTCCAAGCTAAAGCTTATAGAGTATACAATCTCAGAACTAGAATTGTTGAGGAGTCAGCCAATGTGACTTTCAATGAGCACACACCCTGTGTGGCTGGTTCTGGTCCGGATTGGCTGTTTGATCTTGATTTAGTTACCAACTGTTTTAACAAATCTTGTGAGCATGTTTCAGGATCTGCAGAAAATTTAAATACAGGTGATCCTGATCCAAGATTTGAGCTAGGAAGACCTTCAACTCATACATCTCCAGCTCCAGTTGGAACTACTTCAGCAAATGAGGTTTCTATCAGCACAACAATGACAAATTCAGCTGATACATCTGGTATGCCTTCAAATTCCAGCTCAGAGGCTTCTCAACCAGATAAAGACACCTCACTTGTAGAAGACAACAATGGTGATGGTGATAGTGATCAGGAATTTCTTGATGCTAATAACCATACCATAGATGACAACATCAATGATGTCACACACTCATTGGATCAAGTTAATCTTGATAAGTGTGATAATGTGGAGGGTGAATCTTCCAGGCCAGATCTAAATTTCTCAAATTTGGATCTTTCTCAGCAACTTGCTGTGATCCCTCAGCTAAGGATCCACAAGTCTCACCCTACAACAAACATCATTGGAGATGTTGTCACAGGGGTAAGAACAAGAGGACAAACCCATGAAGCAAATGTTTGTCTTCACTCTTGTTTTTTATCTCAGATAGAGCCCAAGAAAGTTGATGAAGCTCTAAAGGATGGAAGTTGGGTTGAAGCTATGCAACAAGAGCTGCTTCAATTCAAAAGGCAGAAAGTTTGGAACCTTTGTCCTCTTCCTCATGGGAAGACTATCATTGGAACCAAATGGGTTTTTAGGAATAAGAAGGATGATAGAGGAATCATCATCAAGAACAAGGCAAGACTAGTTGTTCAAGGATACACACAAGAAGAAGGGATTGACTACACTGATGTCTTTGCTCCTGTAGCAAGACTAGAAGCTGTTAGGATATTCCTGGCATTTGCTGCATCCAAGAACTTCAAGGTCTACCAACTTGATGTAAAGTGTGCTTTCTTATATGGAGTGATTGATGAGGAGGTTTATGTCAAACAGCCACCTGGTTTTGTAGACCCTGATCATCCTGATTATGTCTGCAAGCTTGACAAAGCTCTTTATGGGCTGCATCAGGCACCCAGGAAGTGATGAGACACTATCTGAGTATCTTTGTAAACATGGATACAGGAGAGGTACTATAGATGGAACTCTCTTCATCAAAGGACAGGGAAATGACTTATTGCTGGTTCAAGTATATGTAGATGACATCATCTTTGGTTCAACTAATCCAAAGCTCTGCAAAGACTTTGAGAAGCTGATAAAGACAGATTTGAAATGAGTTCAATGGGAGAACTCAACTTCTTTCTGGGAATTCAAGTGAAGCAGGTTGAAGATGGCATCTTCATAAGTCAGTCAAAGTATGTTCAAGACATACTCAAGAGGTTCAACATGACTGATTGTAAGATTGCTAAGACACCCATAGCCAGAAACCACTCCCTTGGTCCAGACTTGAGGGGGAGTGTGTAGATGAACACTTATACAGGGCTATGATTGGGTCTCTTATGTATCTTACAGCTAGCAGGCCTGATATCATGTTTGCTACATGTATTTGTGCAAGATATCAAGCCAACCCTAAGATGTCTCACTTAATCACTGTGAAAAGGATTTTAAGATACCTCAAAGGTGCTTCAACACTTGGTCTATGGTATCCAAAGAATCCTAATTTCAATCTGTATGCCTATACAGATAGTGATTATGGTGGTTGCAATATGACTGCAAAGTCTACATCTGGGGGATGTCAATTCCTTGGTGGAAGGGTTGTCTCATGGCAATGCAAGAAACAATCCTGTGTGTCTGCATCAACTGCTGAGGCTGAATACATTGCTGCTGCAAGCTGCTGTGCTCAAGTGCTTTGGATTCAAAATCAGATGCTGGACTATGGATTTAACTTCAAAGAGACTCCTATCCACATAGACAACAATAGTGCTATCTCTATCACTGAGAACCCTGTGCAGCACTCAAGGACCAAACACATCAACATCAGGTATCATTTAATAAGAGATAACTATGAAAAAGGATTAATTAAACTAGTCAAAGTTCATACAGATGAACAATATGCTGATCTGTTCACAAAAGCTTTTGATGAACAGAGATTTAAGTATCTGATATCAGCTATTGGGATGATTAACTTTGAGTAGACTTTTTCTTATAACTAATTCTAATTATTTCTTCTTAAAATATGTGTGTCCTAAGTTGTCTAGTTCATCACTTTCATAAGCTCATGTTTTCTTTGGATGTAAAATTCTTTTTGAAGACTTTCCTTAGATTCTTGAAAATTTTCTGATACTTCGGAAGATAAAGTTTTATCTTCGGAAGAAAAACATGTCTTCAAAATAAATAACTGTCTAAGAGATTTTACCTTCGGAAGAAGTCAAATTCATCTTCCGAAGCTTAAAATTCTTATCTCAGACACTTATTAATTTTTAAGGACCTTTTCCTTCTGAAGCAAAATTAACCTTCGGAAGTTTTGTTCATTCTTATACAAAGCATTCAAGGGTTTATTTCTCTTCCGAAGCATAAATCTTCAAGACTCTCAGGAAAATCTTCCGAAGCCATTTTAGCTTCGGAAGCTTTTTCAATCAAAACTTCCGAAGACAAATTACCTTCGGAAGCTTTTCGAATTCCAAGAAAACTACTTTTTGAGCAAAAGTAAACTACCTTTTCAGAGGTGGGACCGACTTCCGGATTTCAAAGTTTATCCTCTTTCATTAACTTTGGTTCAAATCCCTTTTCACATAAATACCCAACGGTTCCCCCTCTTTCCCACTATCTTCCTCAAATTCTACTATTCCTCTAACCTAATTCTCTAAACCGCCTTTGCTTTCTACCTTTCTTCATCCTTAAGCTTCTGAAATGGCCAACCTTAACCGCAGAAACAACCCTGATTTCTCCATGCAACTTCACAAGCAACATAATCAAGTTGCTCTGTTAAGCTCTGAGAAAGATGCAAGTTTCTCAGAGATTTGCCAATTCTTGACTCTGTCAAACTATTTCACCTCCCTGACCATTGATCCTACTCTATATGAGGATCACTTGCTTGAATTCTGGAAGACCTGCCAAGAGGTCATTATGGATGGGGAGAAGGCACTGTCTGCCACAGTGCAAGGGAGGACAATCTTCATCACTCCGGCCATCATTAACCAACACTTACAGCTGGATGATGAAGAAGGTGAGGTGTCCTTCCCAAAGGAAGCTGTTAATCATTCCTTTGAGCAGATGGGCTATGAGGGAGATTTCTCTGTAAAGACCTTCAGGAAAGGGAAGGTCTCATCCCAATGGAAATTCCTGCTCCATGTGGTTATCCACAGCTTATCAAACAAGCATGGTGGATGGGACCAGATTCCTGAGGATCTCTCCTTTATAGTTCATGGAATGGTTCAGGGGGTCAAGTTCAGGTATTCTCAATTTGTCTATACTAATTTACTTGCAAACTTAGACTCCTTAGAGTATTACATGTTTCCTGGATATGTTCAACACATTCTCAACTGTGAACTGGGCTCACAGTTGAGGGAAACAAGTAATATTATTAAATTGGGACAGATGAAGCCCGGCATCTTTAAAATAATAAAGAAGCCAACTGTAGGCTTCTCAGGGGTAGAAACAGCCCTAGTCCCAAAAATGTTAGAGCTCATTGCTCAAGGTGACAACCTAGCAACACAAGCTAGTGTTGAACCCACACCTCTTTTATCCTTACCACTAAAAAGACCAGAAATCACCCAACCTAGCAACACAAGCTAGTGTTGAACCCACACCTCTTTTATCCTTACCACTAAAAAGACCAGAAATCACCCTCACCTACCAAAGAAAATCCAAACGAACCCCTTCTCAGGCTATTGAGTCTGTGCAGGCCCCCATATACTCAACCTTACAGGAAGAAGTGGACACTAGAGCTCCCACTTCTCCTGAGGAGCAAACCACTCCCATTACTTCACCTATCAGGGCTGAGGTTCCTCATGCTCACCCTGATGAGCTCACTAGCCCAACAGCCTTAAGCCTTCACTCTGAGTCTCAACACTCAAGTGAACAACCTTCAATGGACAGCTACCATCCCCAGCCTTTGGATCTCAACCAACCAATTCCCAACCTATCCTTTTATTCTGATGAAGACTTAGGATTCAGTGTGTACCATGAGTCTCTCTTCTCCTCCCCTACTCACAGAGAGATGAGTACCTCTGACTCTCCTCAGTCTATCCCACATCAGTCACCTATTACTGAGGTGGACACTTCTGAACCTGTTCAGGATGTCCATATGGAAGAGGCTCTCACTTTTGAAAGTGATTACATCATTAAGACCTCAACCATGGCAACTCAGCCCACTGGCATCTCAACTAAGGCTGCCATTGAGCAGAGGAAAACCAGCAGCCAAGAAACTCTAGCTGGTGGTGAGAGAGAGGACTTTGGTCCAATCATCTCATCCCCCAATGATTCTTCTGATGAAGAAGAGGGGAATTTGAGACTAAAGGTGCAGAAATTGTCAAAAACATGCACCTATTTAGTCTCTAAGGTTAGTCACTTGGAATCTCAGGTGACTACCTTACAAAACAGGGTCAATGATCAGCAACTTCAGATTTCATATCTGCAGGAAAAACTAGCTGGGAGACCTTTAAGGAGAGCTCAACCAGGAACACAAGAACCTGTGGAAGTGATTGACCTATCCTCCAGCTCACCTATGCAAGTGGGTGATGCTACCAAAAAGGGGGAGAAAGTTATTACAACCACAGAACCTGGGAGTTCTTCAGAGAGAATGGACATAGAGGACTCACCATCCTCACTTGCTGTTGTGCATTCTCAGCAACTTCCTCAAGTTCACATTAATGTGGACTCTATAGACTCACTCATCAGGAGTCTCTTTGAGGAAGGTATACCAAGGGTTGTCTCATCTCCACCACAAGGAACTGGCAACTACATCATAAGGTGGAGGTATGATGATGACAGAAGAGCCCTTATACTTCACAGAGTTCAAGGCCAACAAGAAGTTTTTCAGTTCCAAAGCCTGAGCTTCTATGAAAGACTGGATTTAGTCAACATGCCACTTGTCAATCCAAGCAATTCAAGACAAGCTGACAGGCTGGCTCAAAGAATCCAAGATAGGATCCTTGCAGAGTTCTCTCTAAGAAGGAGACTTAGGCAATCAGGCAATGTCATCGGTCAACTGGATGTTGAGGTGGACCCTAAGATTAGTTTCATAGGGGAAACCTTGACTGAAGGCCCAGTGACAGAACCTGAGACCCCTGTCTCATCATCAACAACTGCTGCAAAGGTCCAAACTCCATCTGAGACACCTGCTGGTGAAGGTGTTTCTCAGCCTCTCTCTGGCCAGAGCATGGAAGCTACACCAAGCAATGAAGGCCAAGCCTCAATCCACCCTGAGTCATAAAAGTCTGTTGGTGACAAAGGGAAAAGGATAATGACTCCTGAGGAAATTGAGGAGGAAGAGAGAGAGAGGAAAAGAAGACTAAGGGGAGAAAGTTCTACTGGGTCATCTAGCTTCATGCAAGCTGCAATCAGGGCTGCTCACAGACCAAATACTCAAGATGATGAGTTAAGGGCAGTCAGGATTACCTACTTACAGACCAGGAACTATGATATTGATGAAATCATCTCCCTCCCCTTAGAAGAGTTAAATGAACTGGCTGACATGGAAGTGTCAAGAGAGATGAAGGAGAAAGAGGATGCAAGGTTACTTCTCCAATTTAAAGAGGAGAAGAGACAGAAAAGACTTTACAAGCATGCTCCCACTCTCTCTCCAGTTCAAGAAAGTCCTGCATAGGAAGATGTGGCTCCACAAGAACCTCAGGTAGATAAAGAAGAAGATAGGATCAAGATGATCAACTACCTGAGTGCCACAGGCTTCTATCAGGCAGATGCACTTCTTCCCCTGTCCTATGACTTCATTGAGTTCGAGTACCTAAAGCAACTTGAGCTTGAGCTGGTCAAAGAAAGAAAAACAACCAAAAGGAAGCTAAGGGAAGAAGCTGCAAAGTCAAGAGCCATCATTCAAAAGAATGCAAAGAAGTCTGCTGACAGACAAAGAATGGTGAGCTTCTTGAAGCTATATGGATTCTCCGGAAGGAGACTTGGCCCCATGTCTCTATCCACTATGGATGAGCATATAAGGGTGATCAAGCAGAAGATTAAAAGTGGAGAACTTATTGACTTGCACTCTCTTCCAAGTCAAGTCCCACCTGAAGTGGAGGTCAAGTTTGAACAACCAGAGACACCTCAACCAGAACCTCCAGCTGAGCCTCAGCAAACTTCATCTTCTGATCCAAGGCAGGGTCAAACTCCCTCTCCTTCTGAACCTGTGAGGGAGGAACACCCAACTGAGAAAGACACTGATGATCAACATGGTGCTGCAGACCAGTCTTCTCAGTTAAAGTCATCTAAGAGGAAGAAGAGAATGGCTTCTAAACCAAAGACTAAGAAGAAGAAGCCAAAGTCATCTACCTCTGCACCTCAGGCTGAATCAGATCAACCTGAGGAAGTGCATGATGAGGCAGCCCAATCAACTCCTATTCAAGTGGCTCCTCTAACAACTGAGACACCCATCTTGTCCTGGACTTACTCTACTAATCCAGAAAGATGGAATGTATCAGAGATCAAGGTGTTGAGAATGTCTACTCATGGCAAGACATAATCAACTTACCTCTGCATGATCTCTTTGAGATGAGAAGATACTATGAGAGTCTTGATGATCCTGACCATCTAATGAAGAAAGGAATGGTCTTGATTGTACTGAAGACTACCAACATTTGAAGATCTTCTAAGTGTTTTGGTAGCATCAGCCTAGGGGGAGTTTGTAAGGATTCCTTAAGTCTGATGCAACCCAAAACATCCAAAGTGTCTCAGCAACATGCACTAAGTACTCAAGTGAAGAATGCTTCGGAAGTTTTACACAATGCATTAGAAAATACTCTAAGTGTAAAATCTTCCGAAGCCAAGACAAATATCTTCCGAAGCCAAACATGAAGTCTTCCGAAGCCTCAGAGACAAAGTCTTCCGAAGCTTCAACCTATGAAGACAGATTTCTTCCGAAGACTTTTAGTACACATGCTTTATCTGATGTACTGTTCCATAAAGCACCTTTTCCGTTGCATCTCTGTAAAGTCACCAACTTACATGAGTTGGTGAAAAGGTCCATGCTTTTGGTAACTGTACATTGAGGTCTTGAGTCTGTAACTTTCCACTTTATGTACTTTATCCTTTTTGTAATGTATAAGGATGTGAGCTATGGCATGTCATAGTCACAAGGTCAAAAGGCAGATATGCCTTTTGATCCTACAATTGATTTTGTTAGTGTCTAGTCAATTGTATCCAGCTGGCTTTCAAAGTATAGCCGGCTGTAGGTTGTAGTATAAGTATTTCAAGTTCTTGTATCTTTCTTTATGCTTTGTAACACTTGTAAAAGAACTTGAGAAAGCAATATACTGCCTCCTTGAAACCCATACTCTCTTGTTCTGTCTCTTGCTTTACTTGTGTTCTTTGTATCACTTTGGTTAACCCAGTTTACTGTTTGATTAAAGTTTAGTTAATCTCCTCATTGTGTTGTGTTGTAATTGTGTTAAAAGCCCTTAAACGGTCCTGCAATTGGTCTATGGTCGGTTTCTGTGTGACAAGACATTAATGCCCAACAACCCGCCAATGGGACGGGCGAGTTCTTGGGTAAATTAGGGTTTGGTCCGGACGAATTTTTTTTTTTAAAAAAAAACTTTTCTTACTCTCATATTATATAAACCACCCCATTTTTTTTACAACACACAACTGCATTTCACAAAACAAACATCTTTCATATTATATAAACCACCCAATTTTCTTTCTTTGATAACTTTAAATATTCCAGTCATAGGCCAGTCATTATCACACAGAAACCGACCATAGACCAGTCAAGTCCATAGACCAGTCAAGTCAATGCCACAACTCGCCGGTGGCACCGGCGGGTTCTGAGGAAAAAGACAAACGGTGTGGAATCTTGCAGGGTTCGTTTTTTAAGAAAGGAGACCTCGCCGGTCACAGTGACGGGTACCCCTAATGTCAAAATTTTAATTTATTAACCCCCCAAGTCAATATATTTTTAAATTTTACCCTATAAATAAAAAATTTCTTGGTTTACATTGATTTTCACTTGTTTTTCATTTAATTTCATTGTACATTTCCCTATATCATTCACAATCATCATTATGCGCAAAATCGAGTGGAAATTAAATGTAAACCAATGAATGATTATACTACTAGGATTGCTCTTGGAAAAAAACAATAGTTAGTATTATTAGTGGCCAAATTAACAGTATGCATTATTACGTGCCGATAGGTAATAGTTCGAATTATTTAAATCAAATTTGTCTTTTATAATAAAAGAAGGCTTTATGTGGACATTTTGTATAATTCTAGACCTCATAATTCTAAGTTTTTTGTTTCTCTATGGTCTCTCCTATTAAATAAATATATTAACTACTTTTTCAAAGGGCTATTGGATTTTAATAATCCTAACTTTCATTTATTGGACGGAATTAATCTCAACTCAGAAAATGTTTACAGTCACTTCTAACATTGAACTTATTTTCATCCATTGATCCTTTACTAACTGAGAGTTAACCCTCGTTAATTTTTTTGATAAAATGATGCCAACTTTGAGCCATTTTTTAACTCCAGCACCGCCTAGTCTCAGTTAGGTCCGTTTCCCATTGTCTAGCCCCCATCATCACCTGAAATTTACCTCCAACGAGTTCGGTGGTTCAAATCAGGAGGTGGAGATTGACGGGTTTTTTGGTGCGGAAGTTTGAAATTGACGGACCTGATGATAGATTTCAACTTTTTGTTTAGTGTTTTGACCATAAAAACTGTCCACATCATCAAAAAACCAATGGAGTTAACTCTCAATTAATAAGGGATCGTTAGAGGAAAATAAACTCAAAGTTGAAAGTATCTGTAAACATTTACTGAGTTGGGATTAATTCCGGCCAATAAATGAAACTTGGGATTATTAAAATCCAATAACCCTTTTTGAATGGCCAAAAAAGTAATTATATTAAAAGTGCTAACAAGGAACTTGCAAATCGGGTACATCACGAAATAAAACTGAAAAAAATACAAACATCAACTATTCAAATAATTAAATGAGGAAGGGCTCCCAAGATAAAGAACCATACTTTGAGTGATTTTTAAACCAAAAATACTCTAATATTTTTATTTCTTCGGTTAAATTATCAAAGGATACTTGCTTTTGATTGAATATTGAATTATATTAAAAGTGCTAACAAGGAACTTGCAAATCGGGTACATCACGAAATAAAAGTGAAAAAAAAAATACAAACATCAACTATTCAAATAATTAAATGAGGACCATTGCTCCCAAGATAAAGAGCCATACTTTGAGTGATTTTTAAACCAAAGATACTCCAATATTTTTATTTCTTCGGTTAAATTATCAAAGGAGACTTGCTTTTGATTGAATATCGAATCATTCTGTGTCTTCCATAAGCTCCAAAAAGCCGTTAAATTACCGCCTGGACTACTTTCTTCCTCTTTTTTGAACCTACAATAAACATATGTAGCTTTAGAACATCTTTAATCCCAAATACGTATGACAATGGAATGCTACACCACAAGGAAATAAATTCCTAGCATGTGTCTAGTTGTTTTATCATGTTCACCACAAAAGATACACCTTGTTGATTGAATATTAACCCTTCTAGCAACCAAGAAAACTAATATAGAAAGTCGATCCAGATCAGCCCGCCAAGCCAAGAAATTGATCTTTATGGGAACCTAATTATTCCATGGAAACAAGTAAACTGGAACGATTTATAGAATGGATCCTTTGTTTTATACTTTTAGTGGAAAAAAATCCAGCCTCGTCAAGGGTCCACGACCAACGGCCATATCCGTAGATAGAGAAACATTATCGAGTAGGTTTGAGAGTCAGGTGAGCTCATCAATTTAGGGAAACATATCCGTAGGTAAGGAAACATTAACTATTAATGATATTATAATATTTTTTGGGATTAAAAATAGTGTTTTAAAAAATTGAGAAAGAGGTATTTTTGTATACATGATATATTATTTTTGTCATTATTTGGTGTACATTATATAAACTTGTTGTTATCTATCGTTGTGTTCTACAATTAGAAGTACACAATGATTTTATTTCACCAATATATTTTTCAAAACTCATAGTGCTCAAGACATTGTGTTGTTTTCTCATTGTTTTTAATGTATTGGATTAATTAGTTGTTAATTTATTATTGTGTTTTACATATTAGATTTACACAACAATGTTATCCATCATTATATTTTTAACATTCATCATTTTGGAAAAACACGATACTATTCAGAAAAACATAATAATTAACAAAAAGACACAATGAACACCACTAAAAAACACAATGACGAGATATGAGTTTAAAAGTATAAAATAATTTATTAAAACTTTATATAACAATACTGTCGTTATAACGATAAAAAACGCTTGCTTTTTTGGTGTAATATTTATAAAAAAAATAATGTCGTACATAAAAGTTTAAAAAATTAAGGGAACATGCAAAAAATCAATAAAGATGGCTCTACCTAAAATATCCCTCTAACAAATTTTTGCCTACAAATTAATCTTAACAATTGATTAAGGAGATGGATGGTAGATATTACTTCTTACACTTTTTAGTTGTAAAACCCTTTGTATTTGAACATTTCTCTTGTTTTATTACTTATAGTCCTTACTAATACGTAATTTCAATCATATCTTATCTTAAATTATCATTTTATAATTGATAAATTTTCATTTTAACTATTTAATATTTTATTTATTAAAACTGTGTAATACACGAGTACTAACCTATAATACTCATATACCAACCTCTAGTACAAACCATTCCCAAAATACCCATAATTAACTAAATTGTTTTTAAGATCACCTATCAGACATAAATTGTCTAGAGCCTCATAAATTAAACCACCAATAGAGGCTTTCACTTGAACCACCATAGCCACCATGGGCATCTTTTCTATCATTCCCCAAATCACTTAACTTGTTGAAATTGTAAGTCCCTAAATCTATTATTTCCTGAAATTCATACTTAAAAATATTTTGTTAACGTATAGTTGATGATATCGAGCATTTAAAAACATTCAATAAAATTGACCACATATTTCATAATTGTTCCGAAATAACTCATGGCCACACATTAATTGAATGCTAGGATGTCATTCTTAGGTAAGTCTACCACATTCAATCTAGTAATCTTATATTCTTATTAAACTTGTTTCATATGGTGGGAGTTCAACTAAGGATCCACAATGTTATAGGCTGTTAGTTGGGAAATTTAACTACTTGTAGTTACTCAAACACATATTTCATTTACTGTAAGTGTTCCGAAACAAGCTCAAGGTCACACTGTACATTGGATACTAGGATGTCACTCTTAATAGGTCCGCCACATCCGGTCTAGTGATCTTATATTCTTATCAAGATCACAATCATATTGCTGCTTTTACAAAGAAGGGAGATGGAGGGATATCGTAATTCTCATAATTGACCTCTTTCACAACAGTCTACACATGTGTAATGTATGTTTGTTTGAATAAATTTTGTGTCCCGGAAAAACAAGAAACAACACACAATGTCAAGATTGAGTGCTAGTCAAAGTATAGAGCCAAACAGAGGTTAAAGTCAAAGTCATGACAATCAAACCACATATGATATGACTTTGTTGGCTTTATAAAGAACTCGGATTGTTTCTGATGAGTTCATATGATTATATTGTGATAGTCAATCTGCTATACATATAGCCAAGAATCAGTATTTCATTAGAAAATAAATCATATAAAGATTGACTGTCATTTGATCAGGGAACAAGAAGTAGGAACTCGAACAAAGTCTCCATGAACTTTCCTATGGTTTCTTTATATATATTGAGGATTCCCTCCATTGAAAGTATGCAAAGCTTTGTGTATACATCCATAAATCATTTAAAACCCTTTGAGCTGATAAAGGAAAAGAAGTTGAACAGTAATGTTCACTTATGTACATCTAGCCATAAGGTTACCTCTTTACAAGAAGAGAGTTTGTTAACAAGGTCAACAAAGTCAACCATGAAAAAGTTTGAAACTAACCCTCCTGCAAAATGAACCCATAGCCATAATGGACAAGCTTTTTAAATCATTCTAGCAAGAAATATTAACTGCAGAGAGAAAAGAATCGCGCTTTTAAATCTTCACATGAACTTCTTTAGACCGAAATGTAGATTTCTTACAAAGTCCTTCACTGTCATGGTTAAATCTTTATCCATCTGTGACAAGTATTATGTGGGTTACAATTAATTCACACCAAAACACAAACTTGAGATACAAAATCAAAAAGTTAATGATTCTTTTGGATAAAAAGTCAAATCTTTACCTGAGCAATAACTGTGATATGAAGCATGGAATTGGCAAAGACCACAACATTGCTGTTGATCACAGATAGGTGGTGCTTCTCTATTTCAGCTAATGCTTTTTCTACAACACCTGTTTTTTTCTCACATTGGATTCTTATTAGAACATCCTTGCCTATAAACCGTGCTTTGATTTCAGGCAATTGTTCTGAAAAGCATGAGATATTCCCATCTGATGAAGATGCCTCACCACCATCAGCCGCAATCTGAAATTTTATAGATTCAACGTCTGCTCGCTTCGAGATCTGCTCCTCGAGTATTTTCACTTTCTCTTTCAGAGTTTTCATGTACTCAATTGCATCTCCAAGGACAGAAGCCTTATCCATCTATTATTCATAACATGCAAATTATGAGAAAATAGTCATATAATGCATCCATCCAAGAAAAGTTAGATGGATATGACTGAAATCAAATGTCTTGCATACCCTTCATTTGTGATGGAAACAAAAACAAGGGAAATGAAGAAACTGATAACTTTTAGTTGAAAATTTGCAGAATTGGTCAATTTTGTGTTGAAATTGCAAATTCTCTTAAAAAGAAATTATAATAACAATTATATCATTATAGATGATATTATCACAAGCCGACACTTTATCCTATAGGATAGAGGTAAGATTTGCCCTCATCTTACCTTCCGTACCCTTGGTGCATCATGCTTGAGTGGGATCTTAGTGAGATTTTGACTCGTATGTTTGTTTATATGATATTATCAGATATTAAAGACTGGTATGTAATCAAGAAAGGAAAAAAGTTCAATTTTTCTTTACCTTTTTGAGGTTAGGGAGTAGAGCAGAGAGGGCTATGAACCTCTGGCTGAGTTTTTCTCTCCTCTTTCTCTCAGCCAATATATGATCTTGATATGGAGTCATGCTTCTAGTGTTGTTTTTTGTTGATGTTATATTTGCACCATTACTACCACCTTGAAAATCATTATTGCAAACATAATAGTTTTGGTTGGCAGAATGTGAAGATGATAAGTTATTATAACTGAAACCATTGGCACCCTCAGAAGAAACAACAGTTTCGTCCTTAGGCTTCACAAGGGAACCTTGACTCGCGGTATCTCTTCCATGAATTAGATTCTGATTCATCAGTGAGTGATCACTGATGTGAGTTTTGAACTGTTTAGTAGGTCTTGATGATGGTTCCATAACAGGCTCATAGTATTCAAACAAAGGCGCACGAGCATTGAACTGGTGCATTTGCATGTTCTCTTCAACTGCAGCCATTGAACTGAGGTGATCATCAACAGAATTGATCACTGGCCACTGAAAACTGAAACAAGAATCCTCCATTGCAGACACTTGTGCCACAGTTTCGAATCGCGGAATCTCCATAACAAAACGACGAAAAAAACCCAAAATCAATGATCAAAACACACCAAACCCACTCTCTCAGACAATTTAACAAACACCTTGTATGCAAACTGACCCAACACACAAAACCAACTCTCTGTCACAATTTAACAAACACCTTGTGTGCAAACTGACCCAATGATAGATAAACACATAAACACCATATGATTAAACCCCATCAAGATTAACACTCAACTATCCAAAATCTTTTATAACAAATCTCATAAAGGTCAGAGCTTTATGATCTTGAAAGTGATTTTATATATATAGGTGGAGCTAAACGACATATATGGGTCCAACATTTACAGGGGTCGGTGGTCTTATCAAGACCCTGATATCCACATTACACCTAAAGCCCCTATCTACACGTTTGCATCGAATATTATATAATCAATGGTGAATGATTGATGATTGAAAGAAACATAAGAAGATCGAAATGTGATGTGGGGTGGAAGACAAAGAAGTGTGTACAGGGTGTATGGTAAGTAACCCACCAAGAATGTCCCCCACCTACCTTCATAATTCTCCACATTTTGCGGCAAAATGGGAATTCATAATTTGTCTTATTTGCTTTGTATAAGGGAATTGTGTGTTTCCTCTAGGGTTCTTTATATCGCATGAGAAAGTTCATATTGTATGATGTATCTTGTAGTGTTATTTGATAATGCATATATGATGTATAGAATAATTTTGTTATAGATAACACCTTCCTATTATTAAATATATCAATTATTGAACTTGATAGTTTACATATTTTATCATGAGTTAAATGTATTATACAATATAAATGATGAGGAAGAAGGTAAATTAGATTTTGTGCCTTGGGGTTTTAAAAGTTATAAAATTCATTTTTAAGAGGATGTAAATTTTGTTACATTTGTGGTCATTCCCTGAATGTTATTGAGATCTGTTAGACGACATCACGTCTTGTAGGGCGGTTAATTGAGTTGTGATGGTTGGCGGGATGACCTGACGTGGTCCCAAGTGTTTTTCATGAACTCCGGTATTGTGTTACACATAGAACTTGAACATGACACTTGTATTCACGGGTTGATACAAACATGACCCGTTTAACATAAAAAAAATTATTTGATTTTGTTTTACATTTTAGTACTTTAAAATTCCGAATTTACATATTAATTATTTTTAATCAATTAAACTAGGTCAATTTGTTTTTAAAGTTGTAATTTTTGGCATAAAATACTAAAATTGTTTGAAGTTATTAAAGCATTCAAAGCTTGTTCGCTATATTTTTGTGAGTGTATTATCTATATTATATGAAATGCTTGTAAGTGAATGAGATAGGAAATATTATTCTTCATCTGTATATTTGGTAATACACTATTCAATCGTGATTAATTTTTTAATGTTTTTTAAAAGTGGTTGTGAGGGAACGAAAGAGAAAAAGTAATGATAAATTGATTAAAATTATTTTTGTTTAATTTATAATGAGAACAAAAAATAATAATTTTTAATTTAATTATAAAAATAAAAATAAAGAATGAAAAGTGAATGCTTATATAAAACATATTTAAAAAGGTAAAAAAATTGTTAATTTAAACAACTGGATTAAATGGGTCAAAGGCCCAAACTGTTACTCCGTTGGCTAACAAAAACAAGACCCATTTAGCTAAAGTGTTCGTAGATTCAACCCAAAACCGACTCAAATGTGTTTAGTCTAAACTCAAACCCTCGAATTTCTTGTTAGGCATGTGTCTTTGTTTAATTAACATCGGATTATATGTAATTATTTGAATGTGATTAATAAGATAAATCATATATTTATGTTTTCCTATATAAAGTTGTTATATTGATTAAGAATAATATACAACAATTTATGCATATAATTTAGTTATTGGATAGCTAAATGCAAAAATTTATCATGCAAAGGATTAGAATAATCTAGAAAGGTGCTAGGTTTGCAAGTGTGCAGAGCTTATGTGCAGAGCTTACGTTGACTTTATAACGTCAAAGAATGTTTGTAGACACATCTGTTCCCAAAAAAAATAAATAAAAGTGTGGAATCATCGGTCTCGGATCTAAAAACAGCTCGTTAAATACATTTTTAACGGTAATTCTATACTATTAAAATGCACGATAAACATCTCTTTATCAAGTTTGGAACTTGAGTTTACTTTAAAAAGGTTTGTCTCTTACCACTAAACTACAACCCAAATGTCTGGTCGTTAAATACATGAGTGATCTAAAGTTGTGGAAGCTAATAAAGAAGGTTGTTAACGCATGGCGTTAGAAGCCTAATTAGTAATTAGTAAATTACTAATATTAGAAGATGAAAGATTTAAAGCATGATAAGGGCGTTCGTAGTTAAGTCAGGAAAGAGACATCTAAAAAATCGGTGAGCACTCACTGATTCATGGAGAGTATGGGGAGTTTATCCCACTTGTACTTTATGCATTATTAGTTGTACATACGGTTATGTGAAGAAAATAAGGAACAATTACTAGTAAAATAGGTAGAATGAGGAAACTGAGAACTATTGATATCTCTGATGTGGCATCTAGGGAAAACAAGGAAAACGGGACGACTGCAAAAGACCTAAGATTTTTTAGATACATAGCCAGCTTTAAAGAAACTTATGGCATATGCTGAATGAATTAGGGTTAGTGACTTTGAAAATTGTGGGGGATTTAACAAAGAAACAATGAGTTCTCATGCTAAAAAAAAAAAAGTTATAATGATTAAGCTACTCTCATGCAACAGTTAAGATCTGATGAAAGTGAGAGTTGATGCTTGAATGAGATACTTGAAAATATGCATGGTTAAACAGATCTTTGGACTCAAGACCAAGATTTCCATTTTAGAAGAAAAGATTAGATCCAAGATAGAGGCGGAAAAGTTCAATATGGCATTGGTGGGTTGAGTAACGGGTCAAAACAAATAAATTTTGGCATGTGTTAAGACAGACAAGTTAAGTTAACTAAAGAGAAGCATCCAACCTATTTTTGCCAAAAAAAAAGAGGACAGAATTCTCGTCACATTGGAAACCAAATAGTAAACCAGCTGACGTTGGTTTATTGTATCATATCAACAAGATAACATGAGATAACCAAATCTTAAACCAAAAGGAACAATGATGAGTCATATCTTAGTTTTTCTATGTAGCCAAGAAGGATAATGTTGTTCAAATAATCTTTGCTGCCCAGCAAACAATGGTGCTAACAAGAATCTATGAACATCAAGAATAAGTGAACCTGCAGGCTGCATCTCAGTTTCTTTTTAGAATGTCAAAAAACGATGCAGGCTGCTTCGTCTCCACACGTAGTCCCTAAAAGTTAATAGAGGTTTTTAAATTCTCGAGGAAAATCGTAAATTAAATTTGAAAAAAAAAAAAAGATTTTCCATATATACCTCAAATGTGGCAGCCAGACGCAATATTGTAGCTTCACACCAGGGGCGGCCTATAATCTGCAATCCTATTGGAAGCCCTTGCTTATCATAACCAACCTACACATAAATAAAATCAGGTACTGTTAGTTATTCATGATTTTTTAACAATTTGTTACTAGAAGGGGCAAACTCGGTGCAAAAGGCTCCTGCATGCTTAGGGTCCGGGGGGTCTCCTTCTGTAAGTGGTTGTTTACACGACTCGAACACGTGACCTCCAAGTCACATGGTGATGCAAAACCACTAGTCAAGGGGACCTCCAAAGAGCTATTAGTCTATTCTAGGAGGGATAAAAATGTACATCCTGATAGTGGCTAAAAGTTTGTTAGGGAAAAGATATTATAAATGAGAGAAATAAAGAAGAATGAGGTATGCGTGAGTTTTATAAGATTTGTGTGGCTCCTACTTTAGGTATGGAGAGAGAGCAGAGCTCTGGAAAGTTTCTGTAATTCCTTTTTGTCTTCACCATTTGAATAGCAATTCTCTTCAACTTTTATTTGATTTCATCATTCAATTGTGTGTTTTTCTTTTCCAAATATACATACAATTATCGAGTGTGTATCATTGGTCCGACCTGCCGCGACTTGCCGGAACATTCTTCATGGAGACCCGTACCAATACTCGCCTTGATGCTCAGGAGGCTTATATTCGACAACTTCAGAGTGATGTTGCTGATATCACGAAAGCCCTTAAGGTTTTGGATGACGATCGTGTGGAATCGGGGGAATTCCGAAAGGTAATGCTCGCTTGGATGAAACAAGAGAAATTGGCGGTGGGGCATTCCGGAGCCACTTCGGGCGTCTCCAGCGGTTCTATGACGTCCAGTGGGTTCGGAGCGGGTGTATCGTCATCGGGTCCATCTCCGGATTCAACTGCGGTACCTTCGTCTCTCCCGTGGGCTGTCAAAAAAGTGAAACTACCGGAGTTTTCGGGGTTCGATCCTCAAGGATGGATTCAAAAGGCGAATTTGTATTTTGATCTCAATCACACACCTGATGAGTCACGAATTCAACTAGCTCAATTGAGTATGAATGGGGTTGCACAACATTGGTTCACTATAATCACTCAGGTTCGTTCTTCTCTAACTTGGCCAGAATTTCAGTCTGAATTACTTCAACGTTTCAGTGGGTTGGAGATCCAAAATCCCTATGAACAATTGGCTACAATACAACAATCAGATTCTATTTACGATTACATTGATGATTTTGAGTATTTGTTATCCCTGGTTCCACGGTTGCCGGAATCGCAAGCCCTAGGTTACTTTGTCGCCGGTCTTAAACCCGACGTGAAGAAATGGGTGCGACTGCATTGGCCACAATCGCGGTTGGACGCGATGTATTTGTCCAAAGACATTGAAGCTATGCTCCGTCCTAACTCCGGTAATCAATCGATGAATCGCTTTCGGTATCTACATTCGTTTGGGTCTCCGTTATCGGAGCTTCCGAGTGGGCTCTCTTCTGTGGGCCGTTCTGAGCCCAACCCATTCGCTATATCACAATCTGGGCTTCGAGTACCCGGTCCACGACCAGATTCATCTCGCTTTATTCCTTCTTCGAGGTCGCCTTTCGTTGGTGAGGGGGTGCCCCTTTTCCACGCGACCGAGGTGTCAAGTCGCTCTCGCGCACCGAATGGGAAGATCGTCGCAAGAAGGGTCTGTGTTTTCGTTGCGGTCAGCAATACGGTCCGGCCCACAAGTGCCCAGAGGGTAAACTCCGAGTTTTGCTTTTGGGAGATGATGAGGGTGATCCTTCCTTGGGAGAACAATTTGTTCTCGAATCGTCGACCATCCTTGACGATGACAACACTGCGGAAACCGTTATGGGTACGTGTAATGCTTTGGAATTTGCGGGTACCTTAGCCAAGTATGGGGTATCCAATAATATGAAATTGGAGGGTTTTCTCGAGGGTATTCCTGTCTGTATGTTGGTGGATAGTGGTGCATCTCATAATTTTATTTCTAGCCGATTGGTTTCAGCTTTGGGGTTGGTCTCTGTTACATTCAATGGCATTCGAATTAAGTTAGGTGATGGGCATTTTGTCTTTGTAAACAAGAAATATGTTGCCATACCTGTGGTCATCGGTCCTTGCTCGTTTATGTTAGATGCATTGGTATTCGACACTGGTTCGTTGGATTTCATTTTGGGTTTGGAGTGGTTACAATCATTAGGTGAGGTCGTGCATGATTGGCAGAAATCTTGGATGCGTTTTGTGCATCACGGTATTGAGGTGCAGTTACAAGGGGTAGAGATGAACCAATAGGCTCCTACCGCATTTCATCAATGGTTGTCATTGGAATCCGATTCTGTCGTGGGTCCTCTTGCGTTTCACGGTTTACCCATTGTCCCCTTTTCCCTTCCTCTAAGTTTATCTCCATCACAACATTCGGATTTACTCACTACTCTGTCTCCCTTTGACATGGTTTTTCATCCTCCTTCGGCACTTCCGCCTACACGGCCACAAGATCACCAAATTATTTTAACCACAACAGATCCAGTTTGTGTTCGTCCATATCGATACCCTCATAGTCAAAAATCAGAGATTGAACGACAAGTCCGGGAATTGTTGGAGTTGGGTTTGATTAGGCCAAGCAGGAGCGCCTATTCAAGTCCAGTTATTTTGGTGCGCAAGAAAGACAATTCCTGGCGTATGTGCGTCGATTACCGCGCGTTAAATCTCATCACCATTCCAGATAAATACCCGATTCATGTGGTTGAGGAATTAATTGATGAATTATACGGGTCACAGTTCTTCTCGAAGTTAGATCTTAAGTCGGGTTATAATCAAATTAGGATGCAGCCGGATAGTGTGGACAAAACCGCCTTTCGCACACACGATGATCATTATGAGTATTTAGTCATGCCTTTCGGCCTCATGAATGCACCGGCAACCTTCCAAGCGATTATGAACGATATCTTTCGCTCTATCTTACGTTTCAAAGTAGTAATTTTTTTTGATGATATTCTTGTCTACAGCCCATCTTGGGCAGCCCATTTAGAAGACTTATCAAAAGTCTTTCAGATTCTATCTTCTAATCATTTTAAAGTTAACTCACAAAAATGTTGTTTTTGTCAACGATCTATTGAATATTTGGGACATATTCTAGATGGACAAGGAGTCTCTATGGATCCAAAAAAAGTTAGTGCTGTGGTGGAATGGCCAGTTCCTAAGTCGGTGCGTGAATTGCGGGGTTTTTTGGGGTTAACCGGTTATTACCGCAAATTTGTTAAGAATTATGGTACCATTGCACGCCCTTTAACCGAATTAACAAAGAAGGATGGATTTACTTGGAACCCACTTGCACAGGAAGCTTTTGATCAGTTGAAACAAGTTTTGGTTTCTGCACCAGTTTTAGCTCTTCCAGATTTTACATCTTCGTTTACCGTTGAATGTGATGCATCGGGTCGTGGCGTCGGGGCTGTTTTAATGCAGCACAACAAACCAGTTGCTTATTTCAGCAAGGCTTTGAGTGGTCGAACTTTGGTTAAATCAGCATATGAACGTGAATTTATGGCGTTGGTTCTAGCGGTTCAACATTGGCGACCTTATCTATTGGGCACCAAATTTGTGGTTCATACGGACCAAAAAAGCTTGAAATTTCTGCTCCACCAACGAGTTTCGTCTCCCGATCAACAAAATTGGGTCGTTAAATTATTGGGTTATGATTTTGATATCATTTACAAACCGGGCCGGGAGAATCGAGCAGCTGATGCGTTATCCCGACGATCTGATACTGGAACTCTGTTTCATACTATTTCTTGTCCAATTTGGGTTCAAGGGTCCCAATTATTGGAGGAAGCTAAACAGAATACCGACATTATTTATTTGACTCAACAATGTCTTTCTTTTCCTGACAAATATCGTGGTTATGCTGTTAAGCAAGGAGCTTTATTTTATCATGATCGTTTAGTAATCCCCCGAACTTCGAAATTTATTCCAGCTCTATTTCATGAATTTCATGTGTCAGCCACACAGGGGCGCATTCGGGTTTCTATCGCACGTATCGACGGTTAGCGGCTAACTTGTATTGGCCGGGTATGACCTCGTCTATTAAACAATTGATTCGAGAATGTGACGTTTGTCAACGTTGTAAAGCTAGTTCGGTGGTTCCGGGAGGGTTATTGCATCCTTTGGAGATACCATCGGCGGTTTGGGAAGAGCTTTCTATGGATTTTATTACTGGATTACCTCCCTCACGTGGCTTCACCGTCATTTTTGTCGTCGTGGATCGTCTGTCCAAATATGCTCATTTTATTCCTCTCAAGCATCCTTATACTGCTAAATCAGTAGCTGAAATTTTTGTTAAGGAGATTATTCGCCTTCATGGGATTCCAAAATCGATAGTAAGTGATCGGGATCCGCTTTTTCTTAGTAAATTTTGGCAAGAGATTTTTCATTCCATGGGAACTAAATTACAGATGAGCTCCGCTTACCATCCTGAGACGGATGGTCAAACGGAGGTGATTAACCGATGTTTGGAAACGTATTTACGATGTTTTGCGATTGACCAGCCAAAAAACTGGGTTACTTGGGTTCCTTGGGCAGAATTTTGGTATAACACCACATTCCATGTATCCACAAAGACCACTCCATTTGAAGCAGTGTATGGTCGTCGGCCTCCTTCGGTGTTTCAGTTTATACCGGGGGAGGTTAGAGTGGAATCGGTTGCTAGAGAACTTCAAGACCGTGATGAAGCCCTAAAACAACTAAAACTCCATCTCACCATCGCTCAAGGGTCCATGAAAGACCAGGCGGATAAGAAACATAGGGATGTTCAATTCTCGACTTGTGATTGGGTTTATGTTAAACTTAAACCATACCGACAAATGTCAGTAGTTAGTCGTATCCACCAGAAGTTAGCCGCCAAATTTTTTGGGCCTTTTCAGATAATTGAGGTTGGGCCCGTAGCATACAAATTACACCTGCCAGAGACTTCAAAAATTCATCCAGTCTTCCATGTTTCGCTCCTTAAAAAAGCAATCGCCACTCCTGTAGATCCGGTTCTTCCACCTAAGTTGGACATGACGGATTCTCCACCGCTACTACCGACTACCATCCTTGCAAAGCGAGTTTTACATTGAGTGCGAGGTTCCCACGGAACAGTGGTTGATACAGTGGCAGGGCCAATCACACGAGGACGCTACGTGGGAGGACTCTTCTTGGATCACAGGCCAATTTGGTGATCTCAGTCTTGAGGACAAGACTGTTGTTGCAGAAGGGAGTAATGATGCGAAACCATTAGTTAAAGGGACCTCCAAAGAGTTATTAGTCTATTCTAGGAGGGGTAGAAATGTACATCCTGATAGTGGCTAAAAGTTTGTTAGGGAAAAGATATTATAAATAGGTAAAATAAAGGAGAATGAGGTATGCGTGAGTTTTGTAAGATTTGTGTGGCTCCTACCTTTGGTATGGAGACAGAGCATAGCTCTGGAGGGTTTCTGTAATTCTTTTTGTCTTCATCATTTGAATAGCAATTCTCTTCAACTTTTATTTGATTTCATCATTCAATTGTGTGTTTTTCTTTCCAAATATACATACAATTATCGAGTGTGTATCACATGGCAACAATCATACCATTGCTCCAAGGTCCACCCGATTAATTTGTTACTAGAAATAAAGATCAAATGCTTTTCTAGTTATCAATTATAGAAAGTAAACAATACTTACAGGAATAGAAATAGCTGGGAACCCAAGAAGATTTGCTGCTATGATAAAACGCATCAGATTGCCTGAAATTCATGATAAAAAGGCATCAGATTGCATGAAAGACGGTCAATTCCAGTTTTTGCTAGTCAACGCACCTGTGACTTTCATATTTGACTCGCCCAACTCAAGTGCACTTTTGGGAATTACTGGAGCTGTCATGCTGAAAAGTTTAAAATATCAAACTATTAAAACTCATGATAACAGATAAGTGATTGTTCTAAAGATATTTCATGGTTAGGTTTATCAACCATAAATAGCTAGAATAAATGAAGACACAATGGTTTTGAAATAACTAGTCGATCATACCCGGTGGTTGGAGTAACTATGACATCAACATTCTTGAAAATCTCTGTGTGATAGTACATAATTCTTCGTCTGCAATCATATAAACATATTTTAATCTGAATGCAACAATTTTTACTTATTTTTAAGCCTCACCTGATACGCTGGGCAGCAACATAGTCTGAAGCCGAGAATGAGTTGAAAAGTGCAAAATTAATGCGTGAGTCCAAAGTGAGTCTCCCACCCTTTCTACATAAGATAAGTGAAAATATGAATAAACTGGAAATTGTTATATCTATATAATATAATCCTTAAAATTCCAAATAAAATAGGCATACCCATCCTGAAGATCAGGACTCATTGAGGTTGCTGCTTCAGAACCAATTGATACAACATGTGCTGTTCGCATCTCGTCAAGCTCAGGTATCACAATCTCTAACACCTTCAACCACAAACACAGAAATAATTGAATTAAAAGAATATGTGTAAGTAAATTCAACTAAAATAGAATTACATGGTGATAGATACAAAGACAATACAACCTATATTTTACATACTTTGCAACCATAAGTTTCTGAAAACGTAGTAAGAGCATCTTCACATTTATTCGAGATATCAGGTGAGAAAACATCATTAAACCACTGCAGAACAGTTTACAAAGTGAGTACATATGTCAACAAATCATTCATAAAAGAAAACCAAAATTATAAAGGGACCACCTCAGTGTACTTTCCTAACCGCAATGATCCCAAAATGCTGGAATTCTCATGTGATGACAGATCAGGCAAACAAGGGACAGACTGCAGGAAGAAAAAACATAAATTGTTAGTATAGATAAATTTCATTAGTTTAATTGTTACAAAATGAAAACTCTGATTTGGTCAAGAAAAACATATAGATTACTGGATGCAGACTGATTTTGTCAGAAGGAGAGGATCCTAAGATTGCTGCATAGCTGTAATAACAATTAACAATATTCAATGTTATAGAATAAAATTCAAATGTATGCAACTTTAAAAGCTGAAAATAAATGTTGCTTACACCAGTATGATATCTTCAACACTGGATGCAATTGGACCTACAATTTCTACAGTCCCTCCATCACATAAAGAACTGCAGAATATGAACAAAGATAAACAGCTTGTTAAAAGGATCACATGACCATTGACCATCAACCACAAAAAAGTCAATCAAATGGAATTACCCTTTAATGTCAGTACGTCCATATGTTGTTTTCAGTCCCACGACACCACAAAGAGAAGAAGGAATACGTATTGAACCTGGAATTTTACATTAATTTTTGTTAGTAATCAGGTAATAGAAACTCTTTATGACTATTATTCAAACCCTATTCTAGCATGTATACAACCTCCTCCATCTGTTCCCAATGCAGCTGAACATATTCCTGAAGCTACAATGGCTGCAGGGCCTGATGAAGATCCACCTGTGTATCTTTCCAGATCATGTGGATTTCTAGCAGTTCTGTAATGCAAATTTTATATTATTCTCCATATGTTTTTCACTAAGGTTATCGTATATTTGTTAAACACACCGTATAAAAAACTTACCCATAATTTGGATTAACTCCAGTAGTTCCCATGCCCAATTCATGCATATTGGCTTTTCCAACCAATATTGCCCCACAGCTTCTTAACCTTGATACAGAAACTGCATCTTCCTTGACACTTCTTACCTCATGTAGCCATGTTGTTCCACCTGTTTATTGGGAACTTAAGCATAATTCGACAATGTTGAAGAATATATAGGTTAGTAAAAAAAATGTTGTATATAAATATACCGTTAGATGGATAGGGATAACAATCTATATCATCCTTGATTGCCACAAAGATACCATCTAATATTGACAAGGGCTTTCCTACACAAGCCAAAAATGAATAAACATCAAAAGTGCCAATTTTTACCAGTTTAAAAACAACTGGATTGTTGTGTAACATTTACCCTAAAAACGGTCAAACGCGTAAATTTTTAGTACAGAAAGTACAATTAAAACAGGACAATTAATAATTTCAATAAAGATATGTACCTTCCTCAAACCGTCGTGTGGAAGCTGCTGCTTGCTTTCTTACATCTTCAGGATCAAAGGATATCAATAGAGGTGTTGGGGGTTTCTTATTGCTGAACTCTTCAATTGCGCAGATGACATGTTCCGCCACCTGTTCAATGAGAAAAGTTCATTTTTAATAGAATAAAATGGACTAAAATATGGGGTGACTTTTAGGTGACCTACCTTTGAGGGGGTTGTAAGCCTCTGCCTGTAAGAATATGCATAATCACGAATTTTCCAATATCGGAATGGACTCGAGTCAGAACTGTGATTGCTATCTGGATCATATTGAGGAAGACATCTCACAGCTGAGTCAACTCGGTCTTCAGATTTTGCATCTTCTTCTAGAAAAACCACCCCAGGTTCTTGTTCTAGTATCAGTAAAAAAAATGATAAATTTGTGATTAGTATGCATTTAAGCAACTTTTGGCATCCATGTAAATGAGTTATATCACTTGAGGAAATTTAAACATGATGGAGGTCAAACCTTGAGGAGGGAACTCAGGTCTGAACATTGGTGGTTCTGGTATCACAGTATCTCTTAACATCTGTTTAATGTAAATGTACATATGCACAAATGTAAATATAAAACAGTAACCACACATTTACTTTCTAATTTCACTATGATTATACTTGTTACTATAGAATTTTTAACCCTTAATCAGGTGCTTGAATTTTCTCTTTGCTTTTGTATTTCATTCTTTGTGTAGGTAAAATCAAAATTCAGAACCTTACTCATGCTATAAAAGTTATTATTCCCAGATAAAGAAATTGATGACCCAAAATCAAATATAACAACCAAATGAAATGTATCAAGTTTATATAATCTACAGTTTGAATAAACTAGAACACATATGTATGTATGTATATATATGAGTGTATCAGAATCAGAACCCACCTCATTCATTTTGTTCTGCTTCTTCAACTGACCCAAGATTAAAGACCCAAGTAAAGGCATTTCAACCAACTTCACAAACATCTTCAACCATATCCCCGTTATATCAGGAGCTGAAACAAACCCAACACTTAAAACATCACAAAAAAGCTTAATTTCACAACTAATCACAAAAAAAACAATCAAAACTTCAAAAGTAGTACAAAACAAGAAAAACACCTTCAATTTCTCCGGGATCATACTTAACAGAGGTTAAATCAACTTCAGTAACCGGCAACATCACTCTCTTCTTCCCCATCTTCACACAGACATTTCATCAAACATCATATATGCATCATACAGTTTTCTTTAATTTTCTAATTTAGAGCATGAAAAACTTACGATTGAGGGGATGAGAGTGATGATTCAGAGGGTAGTGAAGGTGGGTTGTTATGTAGGTGATGTGATGATGATCGGTGACATCGAAATTGGCATTGACGATGCCAATAATGCTACAATTGTGTAGGATTCAATGTGGAAAAGATGCTATTTAATGTTTATGATGATGTTTTTATTTTTAGTATTTTTATTGTATGCGACGTCGTTTAGTTGTTTGGAAGTTGGTCGTCTGATGCCAGTGAATTGATTCAGGCGGCAGATGCACCCACTCTTGACTATATTTATTGAGATTAATTTTTGTAACATAATACTACATTATTGGGACAAATTCAGTGGTATAGAGGAGTAAAAAAAGTTGTTAAAAGGAAAAAATGACAATCACTTTAATTTTGATGTAATTGATTTGAAGACTGAACCAGTAACTGAATTGATTGTTTCGTCTTGTTGTTGGACGAGTCGGTATCAAATAACCGGATGATAATATTTAATTTAAGACCTAAAACCATAAAAATATAGGTTATTTTTACCTTTCTTTACTAGGTAAAAAATATCATAATTTTAATCCCTTCAAGTTCTTCAATGAAATAATCGAGCTATTCCAAAGGTGAACACGTTAGTTTGATGGGCGGAAATAGTTAAAGATTCTAACGAAGGATGAGCTTGGCAAATAGGGTATTCCGGTCCTTTACCTTACTTGTCCTTGTAGTATTAATCAATAATCAGCGGATCATATTTTTGCGGTATATCTCATGGCAAGAGCTATTTGAGTGACAAACTTGTGTTTAGGTAATAAGTGTTTTAATTATAGCAATCTTTGTAGATAGGAATGGTTAGGGGGCTCCGACTTACAAATAAACATAAAATGGTAATTCATGCCATCTTCCTAATGACCATTTGGAGAAAATGGACTTTTAGGAATGATAAAGTATTCATGTGAGCAAAGTGGTTGAAGAAAGTAAAGAGACTTACCTTTCTGTGGACCAAGAATAGGACTAAAGTTCATGGTCTTAATTGGAAGAAATGGGTTGGATTTAATATTGGTGAATTTGTAGCATAATTTGCTTTTATTTTCTTCCAGCTTCTTGCTGGTAGAAGTTTTGTATTGTATCACTTTCTTGAGTTTCATTGATATCATGTTCAAAAAAAGTTCTAATATCTCTAATAAATTAAAGATATTGAATCCAAATGTATCTCAAAGTTCATGTTCTCCCTTTATCGTCGATTACAGTTCTCCCAAAGTTCTTCCCTCTCTCGTGAGGATCAATTAGAGGATCGAAGTTTGTACTTGCTGGTTATGTGGTTTACACGACGCCAGTTGTGGGCCGAGGTTGATTGCTAGATCAAAAGGCTAGTCAATAGACTTTATAACTATCAACTCACATTCCAACCATGAGCCCAGTTACCGATTCAACCGGACGGACTTAAAACCAGCTGGTCTAAAACAGGGTTGGTTCACATGTACAGAAGCAGTGATATCGGTGGTTCCATGTCCGGACAATGTGATCCACTCCGGTTATAAAAACATTGTTAAAGATCAATGCTTGTAATTAAACTCGAACAATAATGTGCAACCGTCATTGCATAAAGTACAAATCATTAAGGGTTTCTTAGCAAATAGGTGACAAAAACAAGCAGAAAAAAAATCCAGCCTACCAAACAACAAAATTTCATTCAAACTTTCCCCTCAAAATTGTATCTTGGCAAATTACAGCCATTTAACAACAAAACAAATTGTTAATTATTTCTACTTCCCATGAAGGTCAAGATACATAAACTCTTCTAGTCATGGAAAAAGAGAGCAAATCAATCAAAAATATCCTACTTCTTTACCTCCTCGTATTCCGCCTCCGGGGCTTGCTCGCCGCCTTGTGATCCACCTGATCCTGGCTCTGAACCACCTGCTGAGCCGCCTCCTTGCATATGTTGTCCAATCTTCGACTGCGCCTTGTTTGCAGCGTCAATCTTAGCCTGAATCTCTGCAACATCCTCGCTACTAGCAGCTTTCCTCAAATCAGCCACAGCACCCTCGATTTCAGATACCACGTCACTAGGAAGCTTATCTCTATACTCGTTTAGATTCTTCTCGACGCTGTAAACAGTGGTGTCGGCGTTGTTTTTAGCATCGATAAGTGCCTTACGTTCGGCGTCCTTTTGGGCATGAAGCTCGGCGTCTTTAACCATCTTCTCAATCTCATCATCTGATAGCCCTCCTGAGGACCTGATTGTGATTTGTTGTTCTTTACCGGTGGCCTTATCTTTGGCTGACACGGTAACGATGCCGTTTGCATCAATGTCGAATGTTACCTCGATTTGAGGCATGCCTCTTGGAGCGGGAGGGATACCCATGAGGTCAAATTCGCCTAACAACTTGTTGTCAGATGCCATTTCCCTCTCTCCTTGCAACACTTTAATACCCACTTGAGTTTGGTTATCAGCTGCTGTTGAAAATGTCTACAAACAAAAGCCTAAGTTAAAAACATATATAAACAAAAACACATGTTAGCATACATATGTGCGTGAGTGCACACATGTGTCTTTTAGTGATTGACTCACCTGACTTTTCTTGGTTGGGATTGTGGTGTTCCGACCAATGAGCTTGGTGAAAATGCCACCAAGTGTCTCAATACCGAGTGATAAGGGAGTGACATCAAGTAAAAGCAGTTCTTTAACATCACCACGAAGAATGCCACCTTGAATAGCTGCTCCCATAGCAACTGCTTCATCAGGGTTCACCCCTTTGCTTGGGGTTTTCCCGAATATTTCTGTAACAACTTCCTGGACCTTGGGAACACGGGTCATCCCACCAACAAGGAGAACTTCATCAACGTCCTTGGTTGTGACACCTGCATCTTTCACACAGTTTTTGCATGGGATCTTGGTCCTCTCAATCAGGCCACTTACTAGAGCCTCAAATTTGGATCTTGTGAGGGTAATATTCAAATGCTTAGCACCCGATGCGTCAGCTGTGATAAATGGCAAGTTAATATCAGTTTGTGTTGTTGATGACAGCTCGATTTTAGCTTTCTCAGCAGCTTCCCTAAGTCTCTGTAGAGCAAGTCTGTCTTTTGTCAAGTCTATCCCTTCTGTTTTCTTAAACTCACCAACCAAGAAATCCAACAAGGCATTATCAAAATCTTCTCCTCCAAGAAACGTGTCACCATTTGTTGCTTTCACCTGTATAAACAAAGAGAAATTAGTATGTCATACATCCACTTAGAAGAAACAAATCTTAGCCAGAGAAGTCACATACCTCAAAAACACCATTAGATATCTCCAAGATGGAAACATCAAAAGTTCCACCACCAAGATCAAAAACAGCAATGAGACCCTCTTTGTTATTTAACCCATAAGAAAGTGCAGCAGCTGTTGGCTCATTAATGATCCTCTGCACATCTAAACCAGCAATTCGACCAGCATCTTTAGTAGCTTGTCTTTGTGCATCATTAAAATAAGCAGGTACAGTAATGACCGCTTTATTGATTGTTTTCCCAAGATAAGCTTCAGCCGTTTCTTTCATTTTAGTAAGAACAAAAGCACCAATTTGACTTGGTGAATACTTCTGTCCATTTGCCTCAACCCAAGCATCTCCATTTGGAGCCTTGACTATTTTATATGGAACCATTCCCATTTCTTTCTGTGTTTGGGGATCATCAAATCGTCTTCCAATCAAACGTTTTGTCCCAAAAACAGTGTTCGTTGGGTTAGTGACTGCTTGACGTTTAGCGGGAGTACCAACAATTAACTCCCCTTTTTGGTTAAAGGCGACAACTGATGGAGTTGTCCGTGCTCCTTCAGCATTCTCAATAACTTTTGCAGTCTGAGTGAAAGTACATCAACAATTGTAATTTAATAAATATTGAAATTTAACAAAAATTGTAGGTTCTTTGAACAGCTTGAAGAAAGATCTTACCTTGCCCTCCATGACTGAAACACATGAATTTGTGGTACCCAAATCAATTCCAATAACTTCATTTCCAATAGGCCTCGTACTATATTAGATGCAATTTATTAGCTAGATACATAAAGGCAAAACAAACAAACATTTGCAGAAGAGTATAAACATGGTACCTGAAGGGTCTGGCAATTGCGCCTAATTTGTGACTCAAATGTGACCCAGTAAAAGATGTTTTAGCTCCACTTAACTGCATGAAGATTCATAGCGTCACATTCAGAACTAGTTTTCTAAAAGTTTATTCAAGTACCAAAACAAGACAATTACAAGTAAGAAACTACTAAAGAATACTCCACATTAATGACACTGCTCAACAAAATATCATTATAATCATAGAACATAAGACGGCAAGTCTATACAATTGTAACTTTTATACAAATGAAAAATGAAGAAGTCCTCATGCCATGTTTCAAAAACAAGCTAAAAACAACAATCATTCAACTCACAAAGAGTACCAACCAGATAATGGATCATTACATATTATGTAGCTCCTCTACTCAGAAAAACACAAAAACCATTGAATATCATAGAGACAGCAAATGATCCAACAATTGAACTGGAATCTTATAAGAAAAATCACCATCCAAAATCAGAAAAAAAAAAAAGTTCCAGCTACCTATTAAGCATCGTATACAATAATTATTACACAGATAAAAAAACGCTAATCAAATCAAGTCTACACGACATACAATTTATGAACTTCAAATCATCATACTATAACGAATTAAAAACAAAGAAATAGAAGTCCATATGTGTAGTACCAATAGTAAAACAAACTATGTAACGAAAGAAGTCACCTACAATAAATTCACGTTACTTACGAGATAATAAACACACAAACAAAACCAGAGAACCTAAGCACGATACACCTTTCATTTCCCCGAGTTCACCGAATCAATTCATTCAATAATCAAACACAAAATACAAACCATACAGAAGGCGATCTAGAGAAACACAAAATCACATATGAATCAAATGTTAAGTTAGAAATGAATCAATGATGATCTTACAGATTTGAAGGCGGAGAGAGAAGCGGATGATACGTCTCGTCGACGAAGAGATCTGAGCAACGCAGCTGTCGCCATGGATGAAGGATGAGAAGATCAAATCTGGTGTTGTGTTGAAATTAGGGTTTAGGGTTTTTGGAAAAAGGGTGTGTGAATATATTCGTTTATTGTGCTTGGAGAAGGGGTTATTGACCGTTCTAAAATAGTTAAATGTTAGGTTTGATGAAGGTTCTAGATGCTATGGAAAATAGAATATTGAAAATGTTGTTTGAAACATTTTGTGACTGTTGAATAATGAATATTGGTTATTGGACCACTATAAAAGCTTAGCTTGACAGATGATCTTGAGTTTGTAATAGTTTTTATTGTTTACTCAATCGTATAACGGTGGTTTTGAAGTTGATGAACGTAAAAGTTTATCCAAACATTTTTTAAAAAAAACCCTTTAAAAGTACTTTTGTAACTATATGAATTTAAGATAATTATATATATGTTAATAAAGGGAATGAACAGTACCCAGGGTTATATTTGGTATTTCACGACTATATTGGGTATTGTGCTTTTTGGTTTGGGGGTTGTGGCTAACACGTGCCTGAGATAGAATTGTATATTGGCACTACCCAGTTTCTTCCGAAAGCCTTTGGCTTTAATGGTCATCGACCTCCGTACTGTGGGTGGTCGTCGGCTCAGCTTCCCTATTTGTTCGTCGTCGATTGTTGTGGCATGCCCATGGGTATGCTCCCTCTCTGCATCTCTCACCGCCACAGGCCTTCACCGACCGTGGTCTAGCGAGTTTCTGGATGGTGGCGTGGCTCGATTGCCGCCGCCTCCGATGGACCCGTTGGCTCTTCAGGGTGGATGTCGCGTTCCAAGTTTGATGCGGCGAATCAATGTATCTGAAATTTTATGTCTATGATGATCGGAGAGTCTCGATCTGAGACGAGATATGTCGACGACTGGCTTGGACGATGATGATGTTTGTACACACATCTGAGCCCACTCGATGTTGCTATTTTTGTCTGATTTCATTGTTAGATCTGCTTCATGCTTGTCGTGATGATGTTCGTTTTATTTAAAAAAATTTAGTCAATGATGATAGGAGAGATACGATCTAAGGCCATATATGTCGACGATTATGGTCGATGACGATGATTGTACACACATCTGAGACCATTTAATGTTACAGTTTATGTATGATTTCATTGTTCTAGCGTTTAGGTTTGTTTTGGCGTACACGCGTGTCGATGACGATGAACTTCCTCATTCGAGACTGGGTCGTGCTGATGTGACAAGAGTTGTGTTGGTTGCCTGATCATGGCTGTTGTTCATGGGTTACAACTAGTTGAAATGAATTTCAACAAAAAAGAATTTTATTTTTTATTGGTAAATATTTTAAAAAGAATTTTGAATTTAAACCAATGAAATTACAAGCTTACCTTAAACTATTTCCTTCGTCCAAATCATTTAAACCTAATTTGGTCCCCTCTTCAATCGGGTTTGCTCCAATTCATCCACAAAAAATCACATAACTACAATTGACTTGTGTTTTCTTTATCCTCTTCATATCCTACACCTTCTTTTTTCCATGGCTATTTTCCTATTGCTTTTCATCTTATCTGATGTTGGGAATATTAATTTATCAAAATTAAATCATCAAATCTATCGATAAATATATTTCCCGTTAATAACTTTAAATATTTAATGATAGATGTAGATTCATTTCCAACATATATTACTAACCTCCTTCGAGATCCCATCTTTATGCGTTGGGTGAAATGATTAGAACACATACAACACAACTAAAAATTCTTACATGGAAATATCATTTATTTAAAACCTTATCTTTCTTACAGATATGTCATTGGTTTATATTATATATAACTAATGATGATGTGATGGTTGATGACGTAAGTAGGTTTACGATTATGGATAGGCACCACAAGCTACCGCACATACTCTAGTATTACCTGATGTACCTTTACTTACGACTCCTTGGTTGGGTCTTACTTACTATTGCCTTACCTTGTGAGACTTCCAACACCTTATGCTACCTAGAATGGTTTTGCATGATCTTGTCTTGCCTTAACTTATGTTGTCGTAGCTTAAGCCACTTGGTTTGGTCTTGTCTAACTTGGCATTGCCTTAGGTTGCATGGCATGACCTTGCCAGTCCAGCCTAACCTTAACGCGTGTAAGGGTGAGGTTATCTCACGTCAATTTCTAAGTCACTGGGCCAACCACATGGACTAATCAGAATAACCCATTGGACCTAACCCAACACACCTTAATCAAGCCACTAGGGTTTGAGGATTTCTTTTATAAAAATAAGGAGTAAACCCCTCATCCAAGATCCATCCCACTTGCCAGTGAAATCATCCACATTTGACATTTCATCTTTTCCCTCTACCTAATTTTCTTCACACTTCATCTATGTAACAAGGTAGGTTTCATAAGGCTCATTTACTATCTTTAACTCCACATCTTTTTTTACATGTTTTATCTATCTACTTGTTTTAAATATATTCTATATTTAATCACATTATACAAAGTATTAACTTGAGTGTTGGGGTGCCCTCGTGGCTAGTCCCCCAAGCCCTCTAACGTTAGATTTTTTGTGTTATAGCTAGGTTCTAAGCTCGAGAATAAACCGAGGATACTAGATTCAACAGGACCCCACAAATATACTCGACCCGAATTTGGTTGTAGCAACAATAGTGTTAGTAAATCGAAGGTTTCTTGAAAAATGATCTTGCTTGTTTTTATCAAAAACTTGGTTGCTAAACCATTACTTGTTAACAAGATTCAATTAATGATTGAAAAGTTTTTAAAAAGTTACCACAAAAGAAAATGATTTGAGAGAGGTTTACAAAAAGATTGTTTTGGACAATACAAAGTATTAATAGTTCTAATTTGATTCCCTCCCCAAATTTAAAGTATACATTGTCGAAATTAACACTATTTTTTATTAAGAGATATATAAATTGAATTTTTTTTATATAACGCAAAACAATCAAAACATATAATATAACTAGCTTTAGTAAACTCGTGTATTATACGAGTTGCATAAATAAATTATTAAATATAATAAAAAATTGTTAATTATGAAATGATACCTTAAGATAATATGTGATAGAAGTATGAATAAGTAATAAGTAATAAAATAATAATATCAACATTTAAACTTTTGTTTTGTATTTTAAAAAAAATTAAATATATTTTGTTTCAAAACAAATCGTTTTAAAAAATATCATACTCTCAATTTTAGTTGTTATTGGTTTATAAAAAAATTACTTTTTAAAAACACCAGTTTTAAATTATTTTGTTTTTTTAAGTATGATGTGTTAGAAAAAATTTCGTATTTTATAAAAAAAAATATTTCATTAGGATCTATTTTTTAATTTATAAAAGACTATTTTTTATCTAAAAAAGTAAATAATGTTAGTAGTATTATAAATATTATTTTATGGTTATCAAATTATATAAATAAACTCTATTAGAGATATATTTGAATTAAAGATTATCATGTCATCTTTAAGGTTGTTGGAGTTATGGAATTAGTATCTTTCATACTCCTATAAATACAACCTTGTATCTCATTATTAAACACAGAATCAATAATATAAACCTCTCTTCCTACATCTTTTCATGTTGTTTTGCTATTAGGTTTGTTTTACAACACGTTATCAGCACGAATTGCTTCGGAGTTGGATCATAAGTTTATCATGGCAAATCTAGCAAAACTTGAATTTTTGGCCTTAGACATTACGAGAAAAAACTATTTATTATGGGTATTGGATGCTGAAATACACCTGAATGCTAATAATCATGGTGATACGATTAAAGAAGGTAATAAAGCAACCACCCAAGATAAAGCTAAGACAATGATTTTCCTACGCCATCATATTCATGAGGCTTTGAAAAGTGAATATCTCACTATCAAGGATCCACTTGTCCTTTGGACTAAATTGAAAGAAAGATATGACCACCAAAAAGCAGTAATATTACCTAGAGCTCGTTATCAATGGATCCATGTAAGGCTTCAAGACTTTAAGTCTATAAGCGAGTATAACTCGGCAATGTTTAGAATCACCTCACAATTGATTCTGTGTGGTGAAAATATTACTGATAATGAGATGTTGGAAAAAAACATTCTCCACTTTTCACGCCTCAAATATGTTGCTGCAGCAGTAATACCGTGAAAAGGGTTTCACAAAATATAGTGAATTTATATCATGTTTATTCGTAGTCGAGCAAAATAATGAGCTTCTAATGAAAAATCACGAGACTCGTCCGGATGGCATAGCCTTATTCCCAGAAGCGAATGTGGTAACTTATAATGACCAAAATGGTAGTCGTGGATGTGGTCGTGGTCATGGTCACAATCGTGGATGCGGACATAGTCGAGGGAATTATCATGGTGTTCGATTTAAAAACACCAAGATCCATCAAAAGAACCACGAGAATGAAAAGAAATCTAGAGATGAAAAAGGTAAAAAGAAGAATGAAAGTACACCAAATGGTTGTTATCGATGTAGAGGTGATAATCATTGGGCTCGAACATGTCGTACGCCAAAACACTTGTTAGAACTTTACCAACAATCCATAAAAGATAAAGAAAAAGGCGTAGAGACAAACTTCACATATGACATTGATAATATTGATATCTCTAATGGTTATAAAGACCCTAATGATACAACTCATATGGATGCTAGTGATTTTCTTATTGATACAAATAACTTGGATATTGGTGGCTCTCTTATCGACACAAATCAATTGGATGCTTGCAATTTTCCTTACATATGATGACAATTAGATTTTAAATTATGTTATTTCTTTTATGTTAGACATTTTGTTTGAATTTTTTTTATTTGAGACATTTTGTTTATGGTGATTTTTATTATGATTACTCACGGGGATTTTTTTAAAGTATATTGGATATTTTATTTATGAGACTTTGTTTTGTTTTGAAGCATATTGAACGCTTAACTAAATTGACAATTAATAATGAAGATATATGTCTAATAGACAGTGCCACCACACACACAATTCTCAAGAAAAAAAATTATTTCACTAATTTAGTCATAAAAGAGACAAATGTTAGTACTATATCCGATAGTACAAAATTAATTAAAGGGTTTGGAGAAGCATATATAGTGTTACCAGGTGGAACACAGTTTAAATTTAATAATGTCTTGTTTTCTCCATTGTCTCAACGAAATCTAATAAGCTTTAAAGATATTCGTCAAAATGGATATCATGTTGAGACTACATGTGAAGGACATCATGAATTCCTTCAAATCACAAATGTGATTTCGGGTACAAGGCATGTATTAGAAAAATTACCCGCACTTGCCTCCGGTTTGTATTGTACTAAAATTATTGCAATCTAATCAAATTCGGTCATGGATAGGGAAAACTTTATTGTGTGGCATGACCGGCTAGGTCATCCCGGATCAACAATGATGCGAAAAATAATAAAAAATTTATGTGGGCATCAATTGAAGAACCAAAAGATTCTTTAGTGTAAGAAAATTACATGTGTGGCATGCTCACAAGGAAAGTTAATTACACGTTCATCACCAATTAAGGTGGGAAATGAATCCCTTGGTTTTTTTAGAAAGAATACATGAGGATATTTGTGGGCCTATACACCCTTCTAGTGAACCATTTAGATACTTTATGGTCCTAATTGATGCATCAACTAGATGGTCATATGTATGCCTTTTATCAAGTCGTAATATGGCTTTTGCACGACTACTTGCTTAGTTGATAAGATTACGAGCACTTTTTCCAGATTACCCCATAAAGAAAATTCGGTTGGACAATGCTGGTGAATTTACATCACAAACATTCAATGATTATTGTATGTCTATTGGGATAAGTGTTGAGCATCCTGTACCACATGTACATACACAAAATGGTCTTGCTGAATCGCTTATCAAGCGACTTCAAATGGTTGCTAGACCAATTCTTGCTTAATCATGTATTCACTGGGTGTTACGTGGCTGCTTTGGTCTGGCAATGAGTCTCGATGTGGTGTAAGCTTCCGTCGATTTATGCTTTCACTATGCCTGACTTACTACAGGTGCATACATCGAGCAATCTTACGCGGCAAACAAAAAAGTTGTACATTGTATTGTCATTTTATCATGTTGGGGAATATGGAAAGCAAGAAACAAGTGGTTGTTCGAGAATCAAACGGTGTCTATTGCCAACATCATGGACGATATCAAGATTCTCGGGTTCATATGGATTAAAAATAGGGCAAAAATGAATTATCTAGATTGGGCCAATTGGTGTGCTTTTAAATTCTAATCGCCGTATGTTACTTCTGTGTTTGTTGTATGTTTTGTGCTAGCTCCTTGCTAGTTTTGTGTTAATGAAATTTTGCTTTTCAGAAAAAAGTAGTAATTAACGCAAATTATTTAATAGAGGAGAGAAGCGAGAACATTTTAATGAAGATGAATATGATGCTGATACGTGTTTCCACTAGTTACTATTTATTAGAGTAGGTAGATTATAAAAAACAATTATGTAATTATTAGAAGCCAATAAAATGTATGGTAGTTTTGTTATATATTGTTAAGATGCATATTATTTTATATTAAGGTCCCTATTACCATGTCAAACTGTTCCTACAATATGCCCATGAGTTAGACAATACTACAAGCGTCGTTATACCATCCTCGCGTCAAATTATTGTTGTACGCTTGTTATTTGTTTTATAGCCTTTTTTTCAAACTCTATCTATCTCTATCACTTTTGAAAAATTCAAACTTTTGCGAAGTCAAAGTTAGAATATATGTTTAACATGTATAGGAGTGGTTGGGTTAGAGTAAGCGGAGTCGAGGTGGGGGGAGTGGGGTACCGTTTAGGTACCCTACCCTAGGAATACCGCCCACCCCCTCGGTACGGTGAAAGTTATTTAGACGAGATGATATTGAGCCATTGTGACCTTTTCTTGGACTATTGGAGGCTTCAATGACCTTCTAGCACCGGGAAAAGGGAAAAAAAAAAGAAAAAGAAAAAAAAAGAACCGGATATGACCGATGACAACCCAACCAACAATGCCAGATCATTTTAAAGTCGAAGAAGACTAAATACACATACTCAGACAACAAAGTAACGAAGATATGAAGTTGATGTTAGAGTCACAGTGTCATTTGAGTGGATCGTCATTGAACACAGTGTTGACTCGTAAACGAGAAATCATCTCGGTGTTGACTTGCAAACGAGAAATCGCCGCAAGATGGAGTTGGGAAATCTAGTCATTCTTGTATGGTTGTTTATTTGTTTGTTTGTTTTTGTGTTCTTTTTTTAAAGTTTAACCTAAACGACAAATGCCGTGAAGTGTTTGTATATCGATTCTAGACTTGAGGTAGATAATATTTGTAACCAGCAAGCACCCACATGATATATTAAGAATGAATTTTGAAGGATTCTTGCACCAATCATTTTCATGCAATAAGTATGAACAAAGTTACAAAAAGAAAAAACAGAAATAACAATCATGAAACGGGTCAATCTTGATTCGGGTCAAAGCCGAAGGTACCCGCCTCGTTCTTCAGGCACGGTTCTTTTAAGGAAAGATCTTCGGTTAAGAGACCAACTCCGTCTTAAAGTTCTTTGTCTTCTCCAAACAGTTATTCGGCTATAAAGAAACGGGAAAAGGAAGCATAAAAGCACAAGACCTAACGTTGCCACACAAACCAACATCACGTTTCTGAATCCGTCTGCTAGCGCTGGATCTCTTTGTCCCGTCCACGGAACACCTCCCACATTCATCCCAAAAACTGTTGCATTATTTTATCATTCAAAAGTCAAATACAGATTTAACGTAAGAAACGTAATAAAGAAATAGAACATAGTATCAAGCACATTTATTCTCATTGGACGCGTGAAAAATCTAAAAAGTTATAAGTAGAGGTGGCAAAATGAGTGGGTCAAAATATGTTGTTTTAGCATAGTTCTTAGTTGGTTTGACCCACAAACAGTTTTGGTCCACTCTTATAAATATTTTGATATGATCACCTAAACAATGTTGTTAGAATAGTATTCTAATCTTATAAACTTTTAGGAATCTATAAGCATTTATAAAAATTTGATCAACTTTTAACCCGTTAAACCTAGTCGACCCATTTCCTCGTTAGCTAATATTTTTAATTTGACCCGTTAGGGATAAACAATAACCTATAGCTTGACTTTGGGGGTCAAACGTATTCCGTCTCAATCCAAGTTCTGCACATATCTCATCAAGTTTTACAATAGAAAGTTAGCCTTTGAACATGCCAATAGTAAAAGTTTACCAGGGACATTAAACATTTCTTGAAATTCGATATGATACTCATTAAAATCAAAGTTCAAAACGAGTTTATTTGACTTAAAAAGTCAAAGTGATGAATCTAACCTCCTGTGATGATGGAAAGAGGAAGAAATATGATGGACAGAAACGAAAGGTAGTAGAGTTTTCGGTTGATTTGCTCGGCCTGCCAGCTGTCAAGACCAGCCTGAACAGCGGTGACCCGATTAGAGATAAAACCGACATTATCCTTTAATCTTCTCAGCCTTCTGATCAGTTCTTCCAGTGAATTTATGTCTTCACTTGCAAACCACTCTTTTGTGGAACATTTTTCCTTCACTCGCGGAAACACCTGTTCTCCATGTGTAATCACCTGCATTCATGATCATCAAACCGCTTAACCACATTACGTTGTACTCAATTTATATCGTTATCATTAAAGATAAAAAGTTACATAAAGTTTCAATCCAAAACAAGAGTATAATCACATCAAGAACCTTTTGCGCGTGTTCATATTTTTTTTATAAAAAGACTGTATGTTGAACACAAGATAAGAAAGTGAAAGATCACCTGCAAAAGCCGTTGCAAGTCTAAATGCATTTTAGGGAATCTTCTATCGTCAAGTAACTGTTTCTTTAAAGAAAAACCACCTGAGAACATTGAAAATCATGAAATAAGGATGATAGTAGTTGTTTTAACCGACAATTATTATTTATCAAAACTTTAAGTTCATCAACAGTAGCATAAAGACTTTACCTTTATCCAAATCAACTTCTACAGAATCAAGCTCAATCTCAAGTTTAGTAACAACATCCTCAAGATGATCCACATGTGTATCAACAATATGAACCACCAAATTAGAAATCGATTTAGGCACAGGATTATCCGCCTCCTCAGAGTGATTCATGGTCAACAAGAAATCAAGAACATGTTCCTTAATCACTATCCTATCATTCTCCCGGGCCCCACTTTGTTTAGCACTCGGGCTCTCCACACTCGGGATCTCAGACAGCAGAGACTGACCCATGGGAGAGAACCCTAACCTAGGCACCCGACCTAACGACACAGTGATCACAGAATTCTCAGTGACCCTAGCAGCTAACCGAAACGTAAACTTGCTAGAAGGCGGTCCAGGTGAATTAACTCTAAACACAAGTGCCCCATCAACATGGCCACAATAGGGTCCATTGCTAATCAATGCAAGAATATCTTGAAGCTTCAATGGAGGACAAAGAACATCAATCAGGTATTGAGCAGATTGCGAAAGCTTCTGGTTTCCTTTCGGTATTTCGACATGATACCAACAGAATTCTTTGCCCCTACCCTCTAACAAATCCCATTCTTTATTGTAGTAATCACCTAATCCATCAAATATGTAGGCTTTCAATCTAACTAAACCAGGATAACGCGTGCGAAAAGGGGTCACCTCATTGATATGAACACGCGAAGAAGACGATTCACCCAACAATTCATCTCCTTCAAGATCCATGCTTGGCTCTCTTTTACCCATATCTAATCAAAGTCCATCAAATCAATTAACAGAAACAATGATAAGAAAGCTCAAAAATGAATCAATTCAAACACCCAGCTTTGATTTCAGATGAATTTGAAAGATTTACAAACACGGGCATGAATTGGGGGAAAAACAGATTAAACCCTATATGTAATCGATCTGGAAGAAACCCAAAATTCAGCGAAATCAAACAGCATTGAACCCGTGAAATCCGCCAAGAAATCAGGGATTTCAAGAAGGAAAAACACATTGATTGGGTGATTGAAAACAATTCAAAGTGAATGAAGATTCATTCAACAACCGAAATAAGCAAAGAAGATGTAAATTAAAGAAAACCCATGAAGAAAACTGTACCTGATTAACGTTGGTGGCTTCTATCAATCTATTGAATTTCAAGATTGCTGAAAACCGAAGAATCGAATGAAAAATGGATGAATGTTTGCATGAAAAATCGAAGTCAAATAGCTGCAACCAGTTGGAGCAGTTTCCGTGAAGGTTCGACATCCATATTCGAATTATAGTAAGACAATTTGAATCTCTGATCAAGATTTTGGCAGATTAAAGATGTGTTATTTATTATATTTCTAATTATGTACTAGTTTATTTATAAGATCTGTTAATCAATCTCACTCTATTTTTTTAACTTTCTAAAATAATACACAACAACTAATACGTTTAACTAGTTTTTTTTACTAGTCTCGCGCGTTGGCCCAGAGTCGGCTGTATAATGTAATTTGTGATGCATTAGGTTTGGAGCCTCTAAAATGGGCTCCCGTTTTAAAAAAAATTATAGTGGGTTTTAGTATTATATAGCTCAATTAAATTTTGAAGTGAAAATAACACTTGATAATTGAATCCCGATGAAAATTTGATGATTTGATAGGTTATCGAAGAAATAAGTCAAGACCCTTCCTAAGTTTCTTCTCCAATTGATCTGATCGACATCGGCTAGTATTTTTTTGTTTAAATCAACTAATAATGATTCAACGTTAGTATACCAAATTTTCTTTGATTATTACTTTTGTTCAAAGAAACTTGATTAGTTTGCTTTTGTTTAGATTGTACTTTTCAAAAGGGCCATATTTTTTAGTTCCATGGAGGTCCTAAAAACCGTTGAGTCGGCCCTGCGCGTTGCGACGTGCTGTATGGGACGTGGTAAAGTATAGACTACGATCGACCTCACTCGTTTCCAAACTAAATGTACGTTGAAACGTAGAGTAATTCGAATTTGTATCGTCAAATGAAAACGTATTAAACGTACACAAAAATAAGCATGTGCGTTGACGCCGTATGTGACGTGATAAAGTATAGACTACAATCGTCCCGACTCGTTTCCAAACAAAATTTGTGTTGGAACACAGAGTAATCATATTTATAGTAACTTATTATATTTGACATGACTCGGTTCCACACAAAACTTAGGTCTAGACGCAAACAACCTCAAAATTTATATTCGATCGATTTGTTTCCGGAAAATAAAAATACATAAAAATGTAGACGGACTCGAATTAAAGACGTAGCTACAAAGGCTCGAACCAAAAAACCTTCATTAAAAAACATATGCAACTAACCAACTGCGCTAGCTGAACAATTGTTAATTATAATAAAACATTACATATATTTCTTAAAAGCAAAGTCGGGTAGTCTAATCCCATTAACCAACCTTTGCTTTTAAATATTAGTATAATATATTTCTAACCCGTCACTTATAGAGTCATAGTCACTCATATCCTTGATCTCAAAAAGAGGAGTTCTATTGCTTTAATTTCAATTGGGTTTATCATTACATCAACCCTAATCTAACTGTGTCTAGTTGGATGTAAGGAGAATGTGATAATTGCTTCACAAATTATTAATTATAGAAATTAATTATTATTATTTGTAAACTATTAACTTTTTGTCATTTTAATATATAATCGCCGATGTGGTTGTCATGATGTGGACTTTTTTGAGAAAAATAATGTGAGGTCTTATAAATATCTCTGTGATTTAATTTAACTTATGTTTTGGCTAACTGTTGTTTATAAATGTGTTTGAAGTGATTTATCATGTATTATCACACATCTGTAAGGTCTAGATCAATTCTATCTCAATCATGGTTACATAAACTTGTTTATCATGAAATCCCAAAATTCAAACCTAACTATGTGAAATGCTCCAAAATCTCTTTTGTCATTTTATGTTAGCATGACCTAGATGCTCATTATTAGTTACTATGGGGTGCCCGCATGATGTGTCGAAGAACACAAACCGAGCATAACCTAGCTTAGGACCGCGTGTTTATAAGCCAACCTAAGCCGGCTCAACTCATTTACAACTAAGTCAATCTCAAGCCGAGCTTTTTTCAAGCGAGTTTCGAACCTCAGCTAATTCAAATTCTTGCACTAAAGTTCTATTAAATAAAAAATGCTCATTGCTTACCCAACTTAACCAAAAAGGTCATGAAGAACATGTATGGTTTAATTTTCTCAACTAAGAAGATTTATCAATTTATAGTCTTTTGCTTTATAATACTAGCTCCAACTACCGAAATGAACAAGCTAAAAAGTAAAAAAAAAAAAAAAACCATTACCCTTTACCCTATATGTTTAAAAACATGTTTGAATGAACAGTGTTTTCCCTGTGTATTGACAGCTGCTTTGTTTTGGATGAGTTTGTGCTCTTTAAGAGCATTTGGTAGCCACGTGGGTGCTTCTTAACATCTTTTAGTTTACTTTCTTTCTTCTTCTCTGCTCATTCTCACCTTCATCTTCCTGTTTTGTTCTGCTTTAGGGTCGCCAGGGGTGCCAATGGGGACGGTGGCGGCAGTGGTTTTGCCGCCTTCGCCTATTTTTGGTAAGCTTTTCACTATGGCGGAGGTAGTGGGTTTTGGTACTGCCTCGATTTTCGTCCGTGATACGATTGTTGTGGTGGTGGCTCTGTTGCCGGCCGTACCAAAGGCAACGAGTGGGTTTTTAGGGTTGTGTGGCGGTGGCCAGCCGTACCAAGGGTCACGCGCGCCAAGGCGACGACGACGGTTGTTGTGGCGTTGGCTCACGGCAGCGTCGGTTGTTGTGGCGGTGGCTTTGTTGCCGCTTCGTCTCCCCTCTGTGGTTGAGGCGGGGCTGGCGGTGGTAACGTCACTGTTGTCGTCGGTGCTGTGGCGGTACCAGAGGAGACGAGGGGATTTTTAGGGCTTTATGGTGGGAAATCAGACTAAATCACAGTGGTTGTTTTGGGGGTTTTCTCGCCGATTCTGGTTCCTTCACCACCGGCTGTACCGGTGTTGGTATGTCGCCACATTCGAGCCCCGATAGCTGCCGTTGATGTCGCTCACTCATGCTTTGTGTACCACTGATTGTTTTGGCTGTTACTTTCTACTGCATGTGCAAGTCTATGTTAAATTCTTTATTCTTTCTGGTTTTTGCCAGTTTTGGTTGGTGGTTATGTGTCGGCATGGCTGCCGGTGGCTTTTGACTTGGTCGTGAAGGAGGTTCATATGTCCGTGCTACGCTTTGATAATGACGACGGCTGTTCTTTTGAGACCCATGTACCTATGTTTGATTTTGAGGTTTATGTGAAGGAAGTTCGTATGTCGGTGCAATGGTTCACAGAGCCTTAGTGTTTCGTTTTATTTGGGCTTTCTGCTCAAATCAGCACACTGTTAAACGATGATGATGCTCACATTATGTATTCTTCTGAGATCTTTGGTTTGGTTGATTGGTTTACGGCTATGATGATATGTATAAACCGATGTCAGGTTCTTTGGCGTGGCAGCCATTTTCGGTGTGCAGCCGAGACCGATCATGTGTTCTCGGCTGCACACCGAAAATGGCTGCCACGCCAAAGACCGATCATGCGTGGCAGCCATTAAAACAATTGTCTTTTGGCTATGATGACGAAAGCTTATGTCTGAGCCTAGGTTTTAACGCTCTCATACGAATCTGGGCGGTGTAAGCAATTGTTTTAATTTTGGTTTTAGCAGTTATCTTTTGGCTATGACGTCAAAAACCTATGTCTGAGCCACAGTTTCAACGTTTTCATAAGACGCGCAAAACGCGTCGGGGTTTACCACTAGTTTGGTTTAACTTTGAAGAATAGTATAACATGTTTTAGATTTTATATAAACTCAACTTTTTTGTCATCTATATACTTATTATAATATAATATAGATAAATAAACCAATATTACATATGAATTAAGGTGTAATTAATTGATCATTCCAAGTTCATAATCTATTAAAATAACCCATTAGATCTAACCCCTCCCTCTCCCCAATCCCCCAAAAGCTCAAATATTAGAGCGGCAAACGAATGAAACAAACATAAACAAGGTCTTGTTCGTATTTGTTTATTAAGGATACAAACATAAACAAGGTCTTGTTCGTATTTGTTTATTAAGGATACGAACGTGTTCATATACGATTCGTAAGCACTTACTGAACAAGATTTTTTGTTCTAGCTCGTTCATTGAGAAAATACAGGGAATTCCGATTTGACAATGAGTGACTCACGAGGGAACTATAAGCAAGGGATCCTAGCCGGTCGAAAAGGCGGGTCTCGCACTCAAAGAAAAACACTACTGAAAAGGTAGCAGTTGTTTCACCGACATTGTTGCTGGTTCGGTAGAGGTTCTTAGTCACAGTTCAGTTGGAGCGGTACGCCCTTCTCTCGTATCTACTCATGCATGTCTCAATTATATATGCGCAGTCACGTACACACTTCAATACGGAATTTATTACTTAGTCGGGGTAAAGTAAGCCAAGATGATAGATAAGGTTTCTTAAGTTTAAGTGTTGTTCAAGGGCTCAAGGCTGTCAAAGATGACAAAAAGGGGCTTTTATAAAGAGTCCTTAATTGTTTTCTTTAAGTCATTCAGGGCTGAGCCATATAAAAAAGAAGTTGCAAGGCCCAAGCATCCATGCTCAGGGAATATGTTCATGAACCGTGAAATGTCAACTGTTCACGAACACTTATCAAACACAAACAAACAAAAACAAAACTGTTGAATATAAAGAAACAAAAACAAACGTTCATAAACATAAATAAATACATAAGATTGTATATTCATTTCAAAATAAAATTGCATTTTCATCACAAACATTACATAGAATTCATCAAAAATAAATAAATGGGCTATGTTGGCAGAAACTTATAATATAACTAGAGTTTCATAATTTAAAAATTAAAACCAATAAAAAAATATATATATAAAACATAAAAAATTTAAATGAACAAATACAAAAACCATAAATGGAACACATTTGCGAACGTTCATGAACATAAATAACGAGCACAACCTCTGTTAATGTTCTTTTGTTTAACTTAACGAATAAAATTTATTGTTCGTGTTCATTCATTCATTATACGAATAAACATAAACGAACTTACCGTCAAACGATTCACAAATTATTCGCCGAACGTTCGACTTGTTTTCAGTCCTATTAAAGATACATCTAAAGCTCACCACCTTCCATGGAGTTTTGTGAGTTAAACACTTTCACACGCATAAGTAAGTCATTTACAACCCAAATCAACAAGATTTCCTAATTTTTTACCCAACTTTTCATTATAATCTCACAACTACCACAAACATTGAGCTTTAGAAATTAGTTAACAAAGCTTCATTCTTCACCAAAAATTGGTAGAAATTGGGCTTTCCTCGCTTGTGATCAATTTCTTACCTACAAAACTTTCTCAACACACCCAAACACCCACCCATCAAATTTTATTTTTAAAAACATATAACTCATGACATCCTTTCACGACATTCGGGTTTTATTTTTATTTTCCTCACTTTGACACCTTTAGTTCCTAAGCTTTAACTTCATTAACCGCGTGTTAGTTAATTTATGTCAACATTTTTCACTAAAATGCACCGACTGAGGGGACTCCTGTTAAAAAAACCAGTTGATTGAACTTTAATTGATAATATTTTTGTTTTTATTTATAACTTTTAATATAAGATGTTTTATAAAAAAAACTGAGACATCATATATAAATTTTGTTAATTAGTATATTTAAGATGACTATGTTTTTTTATTGAAATTTAAATCGAAATGTATACAAAAATAAAACATCGCAATGTAGAAGAACTACATATTTAAACATGCTTGAGAGTTGAGAGATCCATTTCAGATGGATAATTTGTCAAAGTTTTCATTTAAGGAACCAAAAGTAATCAAGTGAACTTCTGGTGAGCAAAACACACACAATGTTGAAAGATTTCTTTGAATACCAACTTTACCAACCATCGGAGGTTAATGAAATCATAAAGGTTACGTTAAACGTAGCCACAACCTATATTTTTACTTAATGCACCCCTGAATACAAACACATGATAAGTCAAATACGAGTGCACACAAGTGTTTACAAGGTTGTATACGGGCTATACACTGATTATTAATTTAGGAGCCGGTTACTATACAAAGTGTTTTTTTCATGCGAAGCGTACGAAATTTTGGGTTGGAATTAACACGCAACAACAAAGTGATATTTATGCAAGACAAATTACACTCGTGTGGAATTTTCACATAGATATAAAATTATCGCGCAAGAATACCTTTTACGTAATAATTTTACCTTTGCGTGATAATTCCATCTCTGTGTGATTAATTATTACACTTGCGTTATAATTCCACTCGTAGGCCGTAACCTCCATTCTTGCGTGATAACTTTGTACGCTTCGCACGAAAAAAACACTTTGTATCGTAACCTTTATCTATTAATTTATTATGATTTTTAGTACCCAATGATATATCAAGCTAAATGACACATCCAAACACCCCCTTCAAACAATGTTTAATGTTTTTTTCCTTCAATAGTGCTTTAGTGGTAAGAATATGTGAATTTGTAGTGGAAGTCAGGGAACAAACCCCGACACCACCTGATTTACTCTAGGACACGTGATTTACCTCCCTCATGTTGGTCGTGAGATCATCGGTGAGTTACGCTTATTGGTGCCGTATCTTTTTTTTTGAACGGCTGGTTAGTTGTTAGAAGTTAGTAACACCTAGTTAGTAATAATTTATCACTGCCAAGGTTTGAACCTTGAACCTTCAAAAGAGGCAAAGCTTTCCACTTTCCCTTGAACCACTAGACCAAGAGATCATTGGTTTTTTTTTTTTAATTTAAATTTCACATAAATGACAAGATTACCTCCTTTGTCTCCGCTTCATCTCCATTTATTTACTCCCTTATAAAAAGGAACATGGTGGGTGGTAGGTGGTAATGACATGTTTATGGTGTGAAATGTGAAAAAGATAACATCATAACTTGGTAAATTCGAAAATTTTAAGATCGAATTTTTTACAAATTTATTCATTGGAAAAGAACATTAGAGGGGTCTATATATGGGTTATATACATAACACTAAATATTACTAGAACAAGTAGAACAAAATAAATAATTCTTTTTTCAATTTTTAATTAAAAAGAAAAGAAAATGACTAAAAATACAATATTTATCCATCTATATTGAAATTTAAAAAGATTATAAAAATTATTCTTTTTGTATATAACCTATAAATAACCTACATATTTGTAAATAAACCGCTAAACTTTTAAAAACACATAAAAAAGTTTGTTTGATGGGTTATATAAAAACTATTGATAAAAGTTTAAACGATTTAGATTTGTTTTTTTGTTCTTGTACTAATTTACTGTTTTATAATAAACCTCACCACACATGAATATCATATAATTACGTGAAACGTACAAACACTTCTACAAAGTACCTGAAATATAATAACATGTAACACAAGAGAGTAAAAGAGAATTAAAAACTAGTCATACACGTCATATTTGATTATTTGATCATCACAATTCTTTACTTTTGTCATTAACAACATTTCACCCAAGAAATCTCAACCACTGATCAGTGTACTTAAGCCTAAAATGAGAGTGGTATATCATGGTGTTTACATATTGTTAATGAAGATGAAATAGATTTTAGTATATATAATTAACATGTGAAATTAAGAATATACATATGATTAGAAAATATTCTTTTATATGAAGAGTTTCTGGCATACAACACTATAAATTTCTAATTTGTTATAATTGATTTAATTAAAAAGCTATTTTATAGGTAATATTGAAACATGAAATAAGAATCCTAATAATAACAGTGAATACAGAGAATTTGTTCTACCAAATGAAGTTTTACTTATTCAGAGAAAATGTACCTGAAATCCACTGATTGTACTCATCCATTCTAATTATAAATGAGCTTGAAGAAGGGGTACCTCCTCCACCATATACCTATGTAGTTGAGAAAATCAAACAAATTGGTATAGATGTTTCTGATTGGTTCGGTTTTAACTCGTAACAAAAGCTGTCGGCTGTTTAACATGTAAAACCATCGATTGGTTTAATTTTCAGGTTTGTTAGCGGTTAATTGTGTAGAACGGTTTGGTTAGCCAGCAACTGTGACTTCATTTATGAGTTTGACTTAATTGTGCAAAGTTTAACACATGTTTGAGTTTTTAACAGATGTAAAAGATTTCAACAAATTAAAATTATACACTTGTGTTTTAATACATATTAAAATTCCAGATTCCCTCCCTCAATGGCATTAATCTTTTAAAAAGATACCATAAGTGGTTTGGTTAATCTGGTTTTGTAAATGTATGTAACCATAACCGATTAGATATAGTCGGTTATCAAAAAACTAGAAACCTAACCGGTGATTTTCCATTTTCTTCAGTTATTTTGGTTTCTCCGTTATAGTTAGTTAAATATTCCATTTTCATGCATACCTTTGCAATTGCAGATGTATCAGTAGAACTATCTGTACTCCTTAAGCACATTTTGAGATTTTTCCTTTGCATGTAAACAACAGCTCCAATAGGCCTGAGGTTATATATCATATATGCCATGTCACCACCAGATTTTATGCAAAACTAATTATCAGGACAAATATTAATTTTTAAAAATATGTAAATTAACATATAAAACATATACCGCAAGTTTGAAAATTAGATAGAAAATTGAAATACCTCAAGCCAGCTGCTTCACTCTTCATGCTGAGTTCCTTGCCAATAATGTCACTTAAATTCGAATTTCCATCGATCCTAACCCCCTAATAAGTTATATCAGATCATTAACATAAATAATCAGGAATAATTAGATTAATTAACAATGTATAGTAACATACTAGACACTCCCCATATAATCCTCTGCCCAGCTTAACTTTAAACACCTTTTCAAGAAATTTAGTTGCTAAACTGTGTTGGGTAGCCATGTAAGCACTTCCATGTGCAACCAAATTCGTGACACTAATCTTCATCAACTGTTAGAATTACAACTTGTTGTAAGTTAAGTTTACATCATATAATAAAAGCTAAAAAATATAACAAATAAATGACATTTATTAAGGGTGTTAATTTATGAAAGAGCAGGAGACCTGTTCAAACAAGTGTGGATTTGTGATGCAATTCAACTTTGAACGCCAATTAGATAAGCCGATATTGAACTCTTTGATATCAGGCAATGTCCACTTTCGAAGGTCTCCATCCTCGATATACTTAAGGACTGTTTCCACTCTTTCTCGGTCTTCAGTGTTCAATAGACATGCAGGCCCCTGATTACAGAAATATGTAAATTCAAAACGAGAACTTATGAAACAATCTTGAAAAAACAAACAAATATCGGATTACTCACATTATTGCACTTCATTTCTGATAGTTTTGTACAGAAATAGTCATATACAGCAGAAGAACTGTTCTTCTCTAAATTGACTTGAAGTGAGAGATTGCTGTTACAATCCTCGTACAGATGGATATCAGTCAAAGTGGTTTTCCGGTGATCGAATCCTATGACACTAAATGTGACAAGAATCAGTCATAGAATTAAGTGAAATCCAATGAGGAGTAATACATATAAACAAACCCAAATCAAGAAACTTTATTACATACTGGCATGATGTTCTTCTTGAAAGCTCAGCTGCAAACCCTTTGGGGCCAAGAAAGTCAAGAAAATAACATTTCTCAAGTCCATCAATACACAAGTCTTCAACCCTGTTCAAGATATGCAAATCCAAACATAATAATAAATCCTAAAATCATAACCTAGAAACTTAATCAAAGAAGAAAACTTTTTCAACCACAAAACTAGAGCTTCTCATAAGATTCTCTCTTAGACTACAACTAAAGAGCCCAACTCATGTTTTTCTTTAAAAAATTAAGCTTTTATGTATAAAAAAGCCGAACAAATTCTAGTGATCAGTTCAGCAGATCTCTTGATCCTCCCGTGGCTACTAAAGATGCAATTAAACTAAAATTGACAGTTTCAACTTTAACCCCATAGACCCAATGAAGCACAACAGCAGAAACAGAGTTTCTTAGTTCTCTATCATCTATAACTAACGGGTCCAAGCCATTTTTCTTCAAAAAAACTTACAGTTTCAACATTGACCCATCAAACCCAATGAAGCAAAACATATAACTCTTATTCAATTGCAACAAAAAAACTTGCAAGATTCATCGTGGGAGTGTTGAACATCAATACCTGAATGGTTCAACAGATGAAAAAGGCAAGATGAGGCATGGGAGATTGAGGTGCCGGTGAAAGAGGTGAGCAAATAGAGCTGCAAAAGCTCCGGAAAACGAAGGGTAATTGTAGAGGACAATGTTCTGTGTACGTTCTTCGCGAGCTTTGGTTAGTGATTCCACTGCGGCATTTGATCGAAAACCTTGCGTGCGTGCTGATGTTCTTGATCGGAATCGAGAGATTGAGTTAGATGTTTTGGTTACGAGTGAGATCGAGTGATTCCAGTGTGGCATTTCGATTGAAAATCTTGATGTTGAATCATATGAAAGGATTGTGTTTGTACATCATAAGTCTTCAAAGTTCAAATCGTAGTGTTTTCGTAGAAGATCAAAACGAGCCAAGGGACTTTCAAGTGTTTCTTACTAATTTTTAACAGATATTGCAAATGATTAATGCTATTTTAACATGGTTAATCTCTTTGTTCTTTTTAGCTAGGATTACGCCCCAATCTTGTTAACGCTGTGTTCCCGAGATTAATAATTGAAAGAAAAGAAAAGAAAAAAAGTGAAAGGAAATTAACGAGAGAAAAGAAATGAAGAGAAAAGAAATTAAGGAGAGAAAAAAAAAATAGAAAGAAAAAAAAAACATTTTAAATTTTCGTGTTTCAGAGTTCGAAGAAATAAAAAGAAATTAAGAAATTTATGTGTTTAATTTCTTTTCTTTCTATTTCCTTCCGTTTTGGAAGGAAAGTTAAGAGGGAAAATTATTAAAAATTTTCCTTTCGTTTCTTTCCATTTCCTTCCTTTAAAAAACTCGGGAACACAAAGTTTTTTTTGTTTCCTTCCATTTCCCTCCTTAAAAAAACTCGGGAACACAACTATTTTTCACTTTCATTCATTTCCTTACATTTCTCTCCTTTAATGAGACTCGGGAACAGAGCGTAAAGGAAAACTCTTACCAGAAAACTTATACTGAATTCAAAATATTTTCTCTTAAAAATGTTTGAAACCAAGACCTTAATATTTATAACTAGTTTTAATAAACTCGTGTATTACACACAGAGGCGGAGGATAGTGGGGACAGGGGGGGCACCCCCCTTTTTTTCGGTCAGTAGTGTTAAATTTTAGTCAATTAGTGTAAATTTTTGACCCGGTAATGTAAATTTTTATATAAATATCGAGTTCGCCCCCCTAAAAAATTATTTTCGCTCCCGCCCCCGTGGGGGGGGGGGGCACCCCCCCTTTTTTCGGTCAGTAGTGTTAAATTTTAGTCAATTAGTGTAAATTTTTGACCCGGTAATGTAAATTTTTATATAAATATCGAGTTCGCCCCCCTAAAAAATTATTTTCGCTCCCGCCCCCGTACAGGGATGTTCAAGCTCCGCCATTGATTATATGGGTTGAATAATAAAATGTTAAACATAATAAAATTTTACTTAATTATAAAATGATATTTTAAAATAAAATATGATTTAAATTACGTAGTAGTAAAAACTATAAGTAATAAAACAACAATATCAACTTTTTTAATTTTTCCAAAAAACAAATCAAACATTTTGTTTAAAACAGTTGTCATTTGTAAATTTTCTTATTATAACTCTTATTTTTTATTATTTTTTGTTTATAAAAAATTACTTTTTAAAAACACTAAATTTAAAATATTTTATTTTTAAATAAGTTTGATGTTTTAGAAAAAAATATATTTTATAAAAGTTTATTTCTTTAAAAATATATTTTATAAAAGTTTATTTCTTTAGAAATAACATTAATAAAAAGATATCTTTCTTAATTTATTAGAAAATAATTTTTAATCTAAAAAATACTTAAATATATTATTTGTAATTAAGGTAATTATTTAATATAAAAAATAAGCAGGAAAATTTTTGTGAGAATGAATGTGGTGTTATCACGTTTTCTTCAATAGTTATCGTTTTATTAGAGTAGAATGATTAGTCGACCAACAACCTCACGCCGCTATACCTCAATGTTCCTAGTTTATAATTTATTAATTAATTATATGTAAATATTATATTATTTTATGGTTAATAACACTTCTTATTAACTATAAAATAATATAATTTTTACATATAATTAATAAATTATAACTAGGAACAACAGGCATGAGGTGCGTGAGGTTGTTGGACGGCTAGACACGTGGTAGTTCGTGATTGGATCACAATTTTTTTGTTATTTTATTATATGTCTAGATTTTAGTGTCTTTATAAAATAGTTGTTTTTTATTTTCTAGATTTTTTTTAGTCGACAACGCCCAACGATGGTGGTTTTCTTTCAACTTGTAGCTTCTTTTTTCCGACACTTTCTTGCACATCTTTTCTCCACTCGTTTTATTTTGCTTATGTCTTTTAGATTGTCTTACGTTTTATTGTGTTGTACCAGTACGTCTTGTATCTCTTTTACTTTTTTTCATTGTTAATTTCAACACTCCTAATTGTTAACGCTAGATAATATACAATCATGAATTACGATTATAATTTAAAAAAAGGAAGGACATGTAATAGTTTAAGTTTAAACCTTGTTTGATTATGCGATTTCCACGCTTGATGTGTATGTATTTAACATATGTAAGTTGTTTCAAATGAGAGATAAACTGATCCTACTCATTCATTTTATATTTAATAGAAACCGATTCTACTCATTCATCTTATATTTCATAAATACGTTAAATTATATACTGATACAATACGAAAACCCTAAAGGCAAGCACACATTAGGTCGACCATTAAATCGTTTTAATTTATCACACTCTCATATATATTTGATAATAATATACACTGTCCATATTATACTACTAGATACGGTTAGTCTGACTCTTTAGTAACTCAACTAACTCATACTACAAAATCAATTATATTCTCTTACTAAAAACCATATTAAAGTGTGTCCAAAATATATATGTTACAAACTTAAACCATTACAAGGTATGTTCGTACTTCGGTTATATAAGCAACAAATGTAAGGTTTATAAACCAAATGATCCCCTCATCCACCATATTAGTTTCTGAGTTGAGTTCGGTATCAGAGCCAAACTTGAAGCGGTGACCTAGATGGAACCAGCCGTTGTGACCAATGATGACGCATGCCCTTAGGGGGGGGGGGTGCCAAATTTTACGAACTAAAACTATTAAAAGACATAAGATTTGTTTCATATTGGTTTTACATACAAAACAAACCCCTTCATCCACTAAACAAGTCTATTGGAAAAAAAAGTTATCTTGTTTGATTTGTAAGAGTGAGTTAATCGGAATCAAATAATCATAAAAATATGAACTAACCATCAAGACTTTAATATTAGATTACCTCATTTGATTGAATCTCTTATATTTTTTAAATAAGAGGTCTCGAGTTTAAATCGTATAAATAAGTAGGGGAGCTTGGTTAAAAAATAAGAAACACACAACAACCACCATGACAAAAGTGCCGGTGGCCTCCGTCGTGTACCACACGCGCCACCGTCATCAGCTACTCAATCCTTCTCCTCCAACGAATAACTCTCCTCCCGTAACAGCAGCGCCTCATGTCTCTCACTCGTTCACAATCTTACGATCCAACTATTCGTTCATGCTATTAAGGCCTCACAATGTTGCAATCCAACCCTTCGATCATGCAATTTAGGTTTCATTCGTTCCATTTCTCTCTATCGTAACCTCATGCCACATTAGCTTCATGATGGCGTTCATTTAATGCCAAATAGAGGCACAATAAGTTGTTCTGTTAGTTGTAGTGACATGCGATTTTAATTATGGTTTCTTCTTTCGCTGAATCATTCATTACTGCAACAATTTTTGATGATTTTGCTTCAAATTCGGAGAAACAGTTTTTGTTTTCAATTTCTTGTTTTGAAGCTTTTTATTCGAATGTATCTGTGTATGGTTGACTGGTCAACCCCATTAGAACATACACTTGTGCTTTTCATTTAGCTCTGCAGACAGTTTACTTATCATCTTGTAGTTCAAATTTTTACATTGCTAATTAACATCACAACACATAACTAATCACACTGAGAAAAGTATGAAATCTTGCACATCTAAAATCACACAGCTTCCTATACTTCTGATTATTAGAGCTTTACATCTTAATCAATACAACATCACCATGTAACTGGTATATGGCTGATTCTTTAATCATAACTCTGATCAAAGGATGATATAACATTTTTTCGGCAATTAGTTGATACGAGGATTCTCTGATACATGCCAGTTTTTAACTTGGTTTTGAGTTCAACTGTAACCTGACATTCATGTTAACTTATTTATTCGCATGCCTCGATGTATAGTTAATCAAAGTAAAGTCATAGTCCAGTGCTTACCCCAGTTTCGTGGTTTCTGTTGGTAAGTAGTTTATCAGTGGTTGTGGTTGGCTTAGCTGGAGACTTATGGGTGGATGCAGCTCATTGTTATCATGATGGATGTGTGTAGATGCATAAACCTGAGGTGATAACTATTTATGTTTATTGGTGATAAGAATGCAATTAGTTTACTTTGAAAGATTGTCTTGATAAAAACCTTCTTCTGCAGTTCTGCATTTTCTTGTAACAGGAGGTTGACTTTCTTGTGCAGTTCTTTGTTTTCTTCAACAACGAGACTCCCCTGCAACAATGATAATCAGTACGTATTTCATGCATAATATAACCAGCCTGTGTTCCTTGTGTTGCTCTTGTACCTTGTGGTGTAATTCTTTTATTTCATCTGTTAAGATTTGTTCCTGCAGCAAGAAATAAGTATACTTAGCATCATTTGGCATGGTTCTAAGTCGATTAAACTGGTTCATTTCCATGTTGATATTATTATGTTCGTTTGAGGGAGTTATAACTTGTTTTGGTACGAAATAAGGTTCTCATTCTTCCTGTTTTCTCATAACAATTGATTCTTTTGTTTGTGGGTGAAAATTTCATGAGGAATGTGGAATGGGAATTCATACCTTCTTTATTCTGACACCTTTTAGACTCATTTCCAGTTTGGTTTCCAGCCTGTGCAGATCATTGACATTCATACCAGAAAGTTCTTCTCCTAACAGCTGCCTGCAAGAATGGTGCAACTGGGTAAGAATAAATGACAGTATTAAGCTGATGAAAAGTTAAAATTTTAAAGTAGATTAACTCTGCTCTATGGTTTAAATGTATGAAGTGTACACTTTTCTCATTCTTGACCTGTTAGAAATAATTTGATAAGATCCACATGTTCACATGTTGTTTCAATTCGCTTGTAAGGTTTTTTTCGGGATCTTCCTACATTTTAACAGAATCCAAATGCTACATAGATTGTATACCAACATCAGTTGTAATTTGTAGTTTCCTTATCAATATTCTGTATCATTGTTTGTGGTACATTGTTTCTCCTCCAGTTATATCAGGATTTACTTTTCTCTGATATTGTGTTTAGTCCTGGGGCTCCAATGGTCTACATGACCTACATATATCTGTACATATTTAGCCGATGTGAACTTTGTGTTCCTAATTATTTGGTCTAAAAGCAATCTAAAATGAATCTACTGATAGAAGAATTTCTAGTGGAAGAACGCGTGAGTAGGAAATCCTTTATGCACACAATGGTTGGATGGTTTATGTTAGTTACAGATGTTATATTATTAGTATTGCATAATTAGTGTTTATTTTGTATTTAGCCCATGGGCCCAAAATAGGCTTATATCTATGGTTTATAGGTTCTCTAGGGTTCTCCCACTTGTATATATTGAGGGTTCCCCCTCCACAGTAATTCATTTAGATATTTTTTCGTATACTTCTATAGTTTCTATTGGTATCTGAGATACTTGGTTTTGTATATGGAAAAAAAGAGACAAATTAGATAAGGACGTACAGTCTATAAAATATTTTTCTAGGCAGTCAAAGGCGGAAGATACAAAGGCCATGCTTGTTGCCTAGGCGCTAGGCACAAAAAAGTGCACGCCCAAGACAAAGAAGGCACTATCAACAACAAGAAAAATTATATACTGTAGGGCACAGAACATTATGAAAGTAAAAATTCTAATAATAAACAATTAATCATCTAACAATTAACAATTCAAAACTTCAAAGATAGGACTTCAAAATGTTTCTGCATACATTTGTTGCAAGAATACTGTGCTATACTATACGGCAACCTGCACATACCATGAGCTTTCTACTTCATGTGCAATACTGTATTATTAAGTACCCTTTTACCCATATAAGAAAACAATAACTTCATCTCCTTTCTACCCCATCTGCTCAACTCTCTACCTCCCTGGTGAAACTTCACTCCTGCCTCCGCCAAGTGCTCAACTCTGCAAAGTTCTGTCTCCCTCCAGGTAACTCTACTTCATTCTCAACTCATCTCCTTTCTACCCTATCTGCTAAGCTCTGCAAGGTTTCTTACACTCCTTCCTTCCTCTCCTATCCCCTATCTTCCTTTACCACTAAGGTTAGTATTACATAATTTAAGGTCTAACAGTTTAAATGAAAAATGTCTTCTGCAGTACCAGGTGCTCATATGAGCATGTCTGCATCTGACCAAAGACGCACCCCTCGGTCACCTTGTATAAGATATGCGCCTTGCAAATGTCTGAGGCGCCTAGGCCTCGCCTCGAGCTTTGTCCACTTTTTACTAAAGAGTAATTCTTAATTCTAAATAAAAGGCAAACTACAAAGGATAGAAAGCCGAGTTGAATGTCATATATTCATCTTTCTAAGGTTCTGTGCGACACCTAGTCATCCAACAAAGTCGGCATGACTTAAACCTTGCAGCGATCCACATAACTTAAAGAGTAACACAAGATAATGATAAGCAAGAACACTTAGTATTGATTGAGAGAACTCTTACAAGAGAGCTTTACGCTTGTATTCGAGCTACTTTTGAGAGTTCTTCACAGTTGTGCCAAATGAGGCACTTATTATTATACTAGTCTACCTATAGCCTAGAACTTCCCAATCTAGATTCATTTTGTACTAAATGTACGCACATTATTTTAGGTTCTTCCATGCCATTCAATGAAGCTTTCACACCTTTCCATTGAAGTCTCTTCCCACCTTTCTTTCTGCAATTCTCTCTACCACATTGTTGCTATATCCTTCAAATACACAATGTCCGTCTTTATCTTGATCATGTCATCGTACGCTACATCTATGATATAAAGTCGTCAACCACCCTTGCTTCTTTCCTACCGGAGTACGGTGATGGCTTTGGGATCTCAATCTTTGACGTGGTAGCAACAACACCAACTTCACTCATTGCTGCCTTCTTGCACATGCTCACACCAACTTCCACTTCCTTGAAGCTTTTGTGATAAGTGGAGATATCTCCCTCCACTTCCTTGTGTAACTTCACAATCTCACACATGACCATATCTTTGAAGTCATGGAGCTCACATTTTAAGTCACCAGTTACACATTGAGGCAATCCTGAAGTCGTCCCTCATGCCCTCCATAAAAACTGATGATCCGATCCCAACTCTTTTAATTGTTGGTGTGAATTATTGACTCATGCCTTCAGTTCTGATACGGGATGACTCCAATTTGGCCTGTACCTCTAGCATGTTGATTTATTTCAGGATCCTCTTTAGTTTGCAGGAGATCTTCTTAATAGCTAGTTATCATATTAGTTATATGCCCCATTCTGTTTTTATTAACCAATATCTTACCATATCTGATTTTCTAACACGTTTCTCTGTAGATCTTAGATTTTTCAGTTGCATTTTCTATGTACATGTTTCTTTGTTCTCATTTACGAAACTTAATAGTAGGAAGTAGGAATCAATGTCTTTGGTAGGTATTTGAGGTCCAAAAAAGGGTTATAATCCTACTATTAGGAAACTGACGCCTATATTGATGAAACTATAGGATGAAAAACACACTTATGCAAACCACTAAGCTACCATATCTCTTCCTAACTACGGAAGATCAAACTCCTTCAGATATTAATGCCAAACAGAAATTATTATTGTCAGAAGGTTATTAATTAACTCCCACAACATGTAATGTAAAGTTGGTGACATAGTGGTGAATCTCATCACTAGATGCTAGTAAGATTCAAGTTCTATTCTTTGAGACTATGTTTGAGGAGACCTTTTAACATGAGTAATTTACATATGCCACAATAAGAACGATCCTTCTATGCTAACTAGCTGGGTGTAAAAGAAACTAAAACCTGAGAGAAAATAAAATGGATATAAAACTATATATGCATACATGTTGTATTTCCAAATTAATACCTCATTATTTGCAAGTTGATGAATAAGGCATTTCAAATTCTCATATTCTGCATTCATCTACTTATATTTCGGAAAGAAAAAAAGAGAGAGTACGGACTCTTACCTGTGGCTTTGTTGCAAATACTGAAGTTGTTGCCTCAACTGAACTGCTTCTCCTTGCCAAAACTAGCGAGTGAAAAAAAAATCTTCAAATATAAATTTTATCAATATTAATGAATGCATGCGATATAGTCCAGACTCTTTATGTGCTTTGTCCTGAATATAGCTACCAGTGAAAGAAGATTCTGGATGAGTTTTGCATTTAAAATCTATATTGCTTGTATGTTATTATGTTATCTGACTCAACTAATCAACATAGTAACATGTCATGTATCCTTTTTGCATGGTGTTGAGTGAATAGCAATTTTTATCTCACCATCCTGATAAAGCATATTCTTTATCTGTCTTATAGTGATTACATGAAAGATTCTTTGAAATACATATGATAAATTTGTAATTTTGGTTAAATGTAAATTTGATCTGCTTGGGATGTTGTACCGTGTTTATTGATAAGATAAATACATTTTGTGGTCAGATGAGGTAATGAAGGTTTCTAGTTGAGGGGAATTTTTCAAACACTACATCCATAAGGTCAATCAATATGGTTTGGTTTTCTCAACCTCTGGATTACCTTCTGATAACACAATCTATATATGCCTACTTAATCGTTTTTAGTCGTAGGTGAGCTGTAATGGTCTTCTATGCTGATAAATATTGTGAATATAGAGATGATGCGTTGAGGATGGTACCCTGAAATTCTTCACTTGTGTGAATTTAGGCAAATGGCTCTACCAGTAGTAGTCTGTAAGTAATCTGGTATCTGGTACCAAAACTTCCTCCATCTCTTTGATCTCCTCACTCTGTATCTGTTCCTACAAAGTCAACTAAAACGAACTATCTTTCAATGGGATTGTTCTGAGCCTTCGAATTTGAACAGTCCTCTTACATCTGGTGATCACCATCTGTTCCTGTTCAATTTCTGCAAATGCAAACATAGAGGTATTAGTGAGCCTTACTGTTGCAAACTGAAACTATATTCAACAAAATAGTGTTTCAGATTCTATTCTTTTGGTTTTCACAAGCCCATATACCTCCATGAAGTACAAAGCAATCCTACTGTAAGGAGATTAGCATCACTACTCAGCTTATAAATTTACCGTAGAAATCTTGGTGGAAGTTATTTCTGGTTGAAATGACTGTGATCAGCTAATTTATGAGGTCAACCTTGAGTGAGACCACAGGCCACAGCAAGTGATAAGTAGCACTGAGGAAGCTGAGCTAAAAGACCCAACTAGATAGGTCTTCGATATTTAAGTAGAATTTTCCTGCATTCTCTTTCTGGAAATATCCTTAGCGACATTCCAATTTGCCATCTGCTTTATTTGGCTTACTTATATCTCTAACTGTTGGATTCAAGACTTCAGTTCAGGCCTTTCTGATGCATATCCAATCTATATATTCTTTAATTATTTTCTCCCTAACAACATCAATCATCTTCCATATGTTCTTATTCTTTTCAGTCTTATTGATTCCTGTGTGATAATTCATCAAAGTCGATAAATTTCTGTAAGTGTTCCAGCTCTTAGACTGGTCTTCTCTATAAGATCTTAATCTTACTACTACAATGATGTATATTTCCACTTTATCCACCTTGATTTCTAGTTTACTTAGGGGTGTGCAAAATCAGGTCCAGACTGGCCAAACTGCTGGCGCTAACCAAAACTGGCCTGAACCAGCATGTTACGACTGGCCATCGGTCCTGTTTCATTAAAAACCGTTAGCAGGTCCAAAACCGGTAACCTGACATGAATCTAGAATTGGCCGACCACAATTTGAACCATATATCTTTCTAAAGCATTGGTGCATAAATTATACATAAATTCACACATTGAGTTTTTTTTTTTCATCAACACAATTGGTTCCTAAACCCTATATTCAAACATATTGAACTCCATGCTCACATATATTTACCCTTAAAGTTTTAGTTCATCATTGTCCTCTTCAATTAAGTTGTTGCATATGAACTCAATGCGATTTAATGTGATTATCATGATAATTATATTATTTTAAACATTAGTATTAAGTCTTATGCAGACCTCGTATATGTGAAGCACTGAAGCTTTAGTAAAACCATTTTTAAGAATTAGCCATGTACATGTAACAGAAACTTAATTGCATCATGTATGCACTATGTTACTCTTATGTATTGTAATATATGTGCATGCTTAGAAAGTCCTGTCATCTTTGTTTATTTGTACACAGAAGGTGCATCATGTCATGTCCCTTGCTACATCCTTGTTGTAGCAGAAACCAAGTGAGGGGTGTATACCCCCTCAAACCTTATTTCTTTTGCAGAAACTGCAATTAAACATTGAGTGGGTCAGTGCCCGAAGGCTGCAATGGAGTCTTTGAGGGCGCTGAAGTGGAAGACTCATGTATCAGAAGCTGGAGTGTACACTGAACTCAAACAACTGAATTGGTTGGAGCTGGTTAAAACTGGACTTTTTAATGAACCGAGCGACCAGAACAGGCCTGAACCAAAACCGACCAACTCATTAGCGGTCTACTCTTCGTTTATTGTTCTGCTCATTGTTTGTCATTGGTCAGTCTAGTTTTGAAGCTGTTAACTGTATTTATTACCTCTTTTATTATTATGGTTTATTAGTAAATGGCCCAGGGGCCCAAGTTAGGTTTCTTTAGCATTTTTGGTTTCTTTCCTATGTATTGAGGGTTCCTCTTTGTTATAAATTACAACATTCAATTAGATATTAATTCTAGTCTCTTTTATATAGTATCAGAGCTAAGGCTCCAGGTATCTTGGTTTTAAAAACCGAGAAGCGCATTGCGGTGACATGGTCTAAAACCGAGGAGCAAAGCGCAGTGCTTTTTGTATGCAAGGCGTAATATATTAATATAATAATTTTAAATGAATTACATATAATATTTACTATGATTTTAGTGCTTTTACCCTTAAAATTTAGATAAGTAGACGATATATACCATTTTAAGGTCGTCAAATTTTATAACATTAAGGGTGAAAAATGTATTTTATCTGCTTCACAGCCGTCACCTTTTTGCTGTATTTATATAACCTAATTACCGTCATCACTCGTATCCATCGGTTACAAGCTTCTTCTTCATCTCCATCAGGTTAGCTAGACTTCTATCATCTTCTACTTCATCTGGTCATCACTTCTCCAAGATTAGGTCTCCGTCGTTTTTGCTTTCTACTCCAAGGTTTTTGAGTTTATTTAGTCCATAATCTGATGCGCTTGAAGCGAAAAAATGACCCAAGGCGCTTAACCACATGCTTCTTGTACGATGTGCGCTTGATATTACCTAAAAGCCTAAGGATCTGCGCTTGAGGTTGCGTCGCGCCTAGGCGTGCTTTTTTAAACCAAACTAGGTATGATACATTTAGCTGACTGCAGTTGGTCCCTTTTCGTTCCTTTAAACTTTCCGTTTCCAGTCAAGTCCAGATTCCCGATAAATGATTACATGCTTTCTCTTTGTCACCGACGCCCATGCGCTGGCACGTGGCTAGTCGGATCCTTGCTAGATTTTACTAGTACCGTTGTTGTTGCCATAGCAGTCCGATTAGACCCTGCTAGTACCGCTGAGGCGTGTCGCGTCGACTACCATCTTTCGCCTCCGGCCATCGTCTGCTGCTGCTAGAACCCTAGTTTCATCCCTCCTATATCGGTTCCTTGGTGAAACCTATTCTAGTCTTAGAATCTATTATTTGATATTCCGATAGAGCTTACTAGATCTTCTCTTAGAAGGCGTGTTCACAGTTCTGATTAGGGCTTACTCTTTTTGTCCCTTATGCCCGTGATCCGATTCCGGATTCCTGCTTCTGCTCCTTTTCCTGGTTTCTTGTTCTAGTTTCATGTTTGTGTTTAACTTGTATTTGTAACAAGTTGGGCATGATCAACATCGATATATGGTCTATCCTGAGGAATGATGTTTATTATAGTTGTTAGCTATTTTATTATTAGGGTTTATTAGTAAATGGCCCATAAGCCCGGGTTAGGTTTCTCTTGGGTTTCTAGTTTGTTTCCTATATATTGAGGGTTCCCCTACGATGTAAAATACAACTTTAAGTTAAATATTAATTTTTGTCCGTTTTACATAAACTATGCACACTCCATTGTCTACATTCAAACTAACATTAATGATATTATTAGTATTTATTTTCTTCATATAGAGAGTAGGCTTGTTTTCCTTTTTAAGATATCTGTGATGTTAAAAGTATCCATTAATCCTAGGTACCTAGCTCTAGGGGCTTGTTTAGGCCTAATTAAACAAGGCCCTTTAAGCTATACATTATCTTCTTCCCCTACCACTTTTCTTCTAGTTATTGAATATAAATCTCTTAAACATAAATCCCTTGTTGCAATTCTCCATTAAGGAATGTTGACTTGACATCCATTTGATACACTAACCAACCTACATGTGCTACACTGGCCAAAATAAGTCTTTTTGGTTTCAAATTGCCTTCATTTCTTCTAACATTGCATCCCTCCATTCTTCTTGTTGCCCTAACATAAAGCGGAGTTAAGTCAAGCGGCGGGTATGCCCTACGCCCTTTAGAGACATCAAACACAAACATGTTGTTGGACATCCTAATCTTCATTAGCTTTATTCGATTCTTTATTCTTAATCATACATGCTCTATCTTCAAATTGAATATAACACCCTTTTCATATTAAGTGTCCTACACTGAGGAGATTATATCTCAGTTTAGGAGCACATATACATTAGTCAATAGTTTGAGCTTAGCTTCACCTATCTCAATCCTCACAAATCCCCTTCCTTCTACTGTGAGTTCCTTCTTATCTCCTAATTGAACTCACAACTCAAATGGTTCATCACGTTGTTCAAAGCTGTACTTAGATCCAATCATATGGTTTGAGTATTCAGAATCTACAAACCGAAGAGTGTTATTAGGATGTTCATGGTGTGCATGTACCATGAACAAATACTTCTGATCTTCGACAACTTCCTTTTCTGCTGTATGATCTTCTGCCATTTTGATATGAGCCATGACTAGATCCGACCTTCATCAACTACTTCTTCCTCATCATGATCACCTTCTATGTTGGCTTGTTGTTCCTCATTAAACCATCTCTTTTCAAGTGTCTGAACCTGTTGCAATGCCTCTGAATAATGGGCGTCGATGGCCTTTGAAACATGTACCATCGCCTTCATTTTGAAATTGTTTGTTGCTCTAAAATTCCTGCAGTGCCTTCTCTTCTTGTTTTTCAATCGTTCTTGGAACTGCAAGGATCCCATCAACCTCACAGGAGTGAGTTTGATAGATTATTTGCAACTTCTATCTTCATGCAACATTCTCTTCATTAGAGTGAGTGTGGAAGTACTATTTGATCGGCAACATCCTCTTCATAAGAGCGTTTTTTACTAACAATAGCCATTGCCCTCGAGAAGTTTCTCCTGTCTTCATGCAAAATATTTTCAAATTCTCTCTGTAATCCTTGCAGTGCAATGGCCGTCACTTGTGAATCACCTTGACACACTGGGCTTAGAGTTTCCCATGCTTCTTTTCCTATGTTTGCTGATGCAATCCATGAGAAAATAAACGTTCATGAACAACTTGTTGATGATAGCCATTGCCTTGGCATCTTTCTTTGCTTCCTTATGTTTGCTTGATCTTCTTCAATCTTCAGCTTCATGCATTCCAATATCAACGAGATCCCACAAATCTTGTGACCTGAGAATTTTCTTCATGCGTACACTCCGTGATTCATACCCCTCTTCCCCTTGAACACAGAGATAAGAGTCTGCGCTGTAGCCTGAGCATTTGTTTTTTTTCTGCCATGAGTGCTATCTTAACTGTGCTCTGATACCCAATGTTGGTATATAACAGATTAAATGCTCAAAGTAATCCACAAAGTAATTGAGCTGGTGTTTGCATATTATTTAGTGATAAAATAACAAAGAGACATGCGAAGCTTGAACAGAAAAATACCGCTAACTAATTAACATAAACGAAGAAACCTTTAGCATCTACTTTGACTGATGGATCGTTCCTAGAACTTCCAAAAGAAATCTAACAACCTAACTGACCCATTAGAAAACCACTACTCATTTGAACTATTATCAACATTTGCATTATGCAATCCTAACTGTTTTCTAACAAACTAATGTTCTTGGGAAAACTAAGCTGCAATCTTATAATTCTAGATAAACTGTTAATTAGAGGATTTGAACTCTAGGTTTCAGTTACGCAGGAGCCGAATTTGCCGCATAATCTGTTGTTTTCTCTGTAGAGCCACGTGATGTCAGCTTGATTGTTGTTATGCTCAGGGAATTCATTTTTTGCTTTTTGTTGTGTTACAACTTACAAGCACAAGTGGAATCATGATGATAGTATTTTATTGCTTACATATATAAACTTGATGAATGCATGCATGCAGATGAACCACAAAGCAACTAAAACTAAACTTCCTGTACTTATTTCAGATAATTGATGAAAAGCTTATGATAACAGTACCTTGGCTTCTGAACCAGGATTCAGCAGTTGATGATTTTCCTCCTTCACTTTGTTGTATCGCTCAATCACATTTTTCATGCTGCACAATTAAGGAGGGGAGCAGATCAGAATATAACTACGGTCAACGATTACCAAATTACGGTTAGAGACTACCAAAACTAGTGTATAGGTATGATAACGATACGTGATTACGTAAACCAGTGTATAAAAAATCAAATGATTAGTTTTAAATATTCGGTTGCTTTAAAACATATTGACAACAAATGGGTCTTTCATAATCTCTAGTACGTAGTATTTGATCACGTGGTAGACGAGAGACCTGAATATATAATCACCTCAAATTGACAGTCCCTTCATATCGATTTTAAATGTTGTGGAAGCACAAACATAAAGTGAAGAACATCAAATTGAATTTATATTCAACATATTATCATATCAAATTGATAGTCCCTTTTTAAATTTGTACTTTTTGTATCCCGACTAGTATTGAATATGTACTTGATGTATTATTACATTAACCGTCGTCCATTGTGAGAAGCGACATGGAATTTTGGCTATGTTATTTAGCATGGACAACTCAAACATAAAGGAACTAAATTCTTTGTAAAAATTAAAGCCCCAAAATCATATAATCTTGGATTATCATATAAGGAAACTATTTTAAAGATAAAGTAAGAAATACAAAAATAATTACTATTCACTCATTTTACTCTATATTATCTAAAATCATGTCTTTGCCTAGTAAATCAAGCTATATTGCTTCCATCTCACATCACTTATGCACACTTGCCTATAGTTTCCATCCAATGTGAGTCACTTTTCCTAGTGATATAAAAAGGTCACACAAACACAACCTTCTGTATAAAATGTATATTCAACAAGTTATACTCTAGGTCTTTGATATCCACATAACCCTTCTATTGGTCTAGTTTCCTTTTTCATATAGTAATTATCGGGGTTGTGCACTAAGTAGAAGGTCAACAACTAAAGGATGTTAAGTTCTTAGAGGGAGACCGTTTCATGGTAAAACAAGAAGCACACAACTATCTCAACCTAAGTTGCTAAGGCCGAGTATATTGTTTCTAGCAGGCATATATTATTTGGATTCATTATGTTGAAGCACCATGGAGTAGAGTTTGAGAAGACTACCATTATTGTTTACAACATAAGTGCCATCTCTAAGCACATTGACAGGTAGTATCATTTTCTTGTAGATGATTATGTTGAACATGGTAATATAGAGCTGCATCATATTAATGATGACCAGTTCACAAACCTTTTCACACTTTTGATCCTTCTAGGTCCAGCTTTTGATTTTATCAATAGGAATCATCAAATGTGAATAATCATTGTAATGTGGGGTTAAGTATTGCATAATAATGATCTTTTGTTCTTAACTATGTTAATACGTGCTACTTATGAGATCAATATGAACTTGTTTCTACGATTTCACATAAGTAAATCATAGTAACTTGTTTCTATAAGATCTTCAAAAAGTGATAATATAAAGCTAAGTTTATTACTACAAATGATGTTTACTACCAACGAGTACATTGATACTCATGGGAACTAAGTATACATATTTTTTTATTATGATACTAAAAGATGACACTGATAATTGCTTTCTACTAATAGGAAACAGCTCATACAAATGTGTTAAGTTAATACTGATGTTAAGAGAAATGCTAATAGAGTGAGGTGCTATAAAAAATAAAATATATCTTGTAGATATATTTATGTCATCTTGTTTAATGTCTTGTAGATATTTTTTCCTATTTCATTAAGATAACTTAGCTATATTATATCTTTAGGAATCATATGTATTCAATATAACAATATATCCTGATGGACACATTAGTTGAAGCTATAAATTGAATTGCAATTATGAGAATTCTTTTGTTCTTAATTTAGATCGAACATTGTTCTTCATTAATTATAATAATTTCGGCGCTAATTAATCGATTTGTGTAATCAAAGAACAATATATTAGTGATCTATGATCTAATAGGAACACTATTTTAAGATAAACCCACATCTTGTTTATTTTACAGACAAAAGAAAAGAAGTTCTCAACGATTTATTATTTAGTTAATAGATTTTAATATGAAATTTATCTATTTAATAACTTAAAAGAAACTAGGCAGCCTATTTATAATTTGTTACGAGTTGTAACTGTAATAAGAGTACTGGTTGTGGTCAAATTTCCTTAGTCGATCTGTGTTGGAAGGTTAATCTTGATTTGTGTACTTATGAAAGATGAGGATCAAAAGATGAAATAATAGTAAGAAAATCATAAAGAATTTGGTTGGAGAATTGTTTCATTTGATTTTTGTAGTGTTTATAAATATAGAGATATATTCTTCAAGTCTTAGCAAATTACTTTATGTTTATATAGTATGTGTATATTGAGTTTTAATGTATTAGCTTAGGAAGAAAGTCATTAGTGTTATAAGAGTATTAGTTGTGGTCAAATTTTCTTAGTCATTGGTGTTGAAAGGTTAATCTTGATGTGTGTACTTGTGAAAGATGATGATTAAAAGATGAAAATAAGAGTAACGGTTGTGGTTTTGTTCATATTAAAACTATCTCTTAATTCCCTTGGTGTTCTTGTGTTGTTTTCGAATTTATGTTACTTCGAAGATGGGATCTTTGCAAGCAATTGGTATAAGAGCTAGTTAAGGTATAGCTCGTATCCGGGAAGGAAGACCTTTGTTTGCTCGACCAGGTGACACAAAATACATACTGACAGACCAATGGTGCAAGTTACGACGATCGACGGGTTGATCAACGCTAGGGGTCACGGTGTTGAAATGAGCTAAGGGGTACCAAAACAACACAACTAGTTACCATCAAGTTATCAACTAATTTATTAGCAAGGAACAAGGAAAAACATAACCACCAAATATAAAAGAAGATTGATCAGTGTGTAATTTAATTTAGAGTTGTGTAATTCGACAAAAGAGATTGATCAAGAACAGATTAGTGTGATCTAGTAATTTGTGTGTGATTCAACGCGCATACCAAGTGACTGATTTGAGAAAGTTAAAAATTAGGTAGTTTTTGAATTACTATTATTTTGTTGTGCATGAATCAACATAAAAGAAAAATAAAGCAATGATATTTTTCTTGGGATGTCAAAGCAAAACAACAACATTAGTTCTTTCTAGTTCAATCTCGAGGAGGACCATGAACGTGTAAGGGATTCTTTGTGGACACATCAAATGGAAAGTTGGTCTAGTCTAAGAATTAAAGTGAAAGAGTTGTAATTTTGTTGAAATTCAAGATGGTACAAGTACACAAATCAAGATTATTTTTGTTGGAAAGTTAATCTTGATTTGTGTACTTGTGAAAGATGAAGGGTCAAAAGATGAAAGAGTTGTGAGAAAATCAGAAAGAGTTTGACGAGAATTATTGTTTGATTTTGATTATGTTTATAATTTTAAAGTTTATTGTTAGAGTTTTAGGAAAGAGTTGTGTTTATATGATATGTGTATTTTGATTTTTAATGTACCAGCTTAGGGAGCAAGTCATTAGTGTAGTATAAATAAATGTGTAGTGTTAGTTTATTCTATTGTGGTTTTGTTAATAGTAAGATTTTCTTCTAATTTACTTTGTGTTCTTGTGTTTTTTTGTTTGTTTTCGTGTTGTTTCCGAATTTATGCTCCTTTGAGGATGGGGATTGTCGAATCATGGGCATGCACATGTTTGAAAGTTGTATGTTATTCAAAGAAAATTTTGCGACCCTCTTAATGTGCATATGAATTGAAGTAAAACACAACTAAAGAAGCTTACCAACATAGTGACTCCTAACTTATGTACTTTAAGGTTTATTACCTACCTATGTGGAACAAGTATTACTCATTTTCTCCTTTCAAGTTTCATATCAAGCTCAATATTTTCAGCATTAATATCTTCTTTATCTTAGCTTTATTTAAAAGCATTTTGCTTGTCATGAAGTTTCCAATTAGGAGAACTTATACCCATAAAGTATTAATTATGTAACACATAAGAATTTTTTTATTTGCATCCAAACTTATGAACATCATATTATCAACAATTCTTTTCCAACAATCCCAACTAAAACGAATATATCTTAAGAACATATGAAAACCTAGTTGAAACCTTAATAGTTTAAGCTTGCATAGGATTCATGGGTATTATCCTTTGAACTTTCCCTTATGTAATATACCAAGTTTACTAGCTATCACTAACACATGCTGTCTTTAAATTTATTTGTTGTTTATATAGACAACGATACACGTTCACTAAAGAATATTCTTATAGTCCACCTTCTCATGTCTGTGTCTCTTGCGTGGTACAGTAAACACTAACGTGATTCTATGAGTGGTCCTAGGCATTGTTTCTCTATCATATTTCCCTTCAAAGTGATTCCACTTCTTTATTATGTAATGATTTATTCACAAATCATTAAAAGCCATAAACTTTGCATATGATTTAGAAAATTTTACTCATTTAGCTAGTTTAGAGGATTTATATTAAATATATACTAGCTAACCCTCAAAATTACCCTCTTAGTTCATACAAGTAGATATCCTATTGTACCTAAATCTTGCGACTTCCAACCGGTTAGCTTAGGTTCGTCCTTTACATAAAGTCTCATCGGCTTTATTCTCATTATACAACTTAATATCTTATCAACCATTTGGTTGTTGGATCGAGAAAATTGAATCTAACTAGTAATATAATTTTTATAATTGAGATAAGTAGTTTTGATATGTTCTTGACTTATATTTCGATGTTACATATCGTTAGCATTTAGAATATCCTCTAAGACTTTTTTAAGCTATTCAGATCATCTTATATATGACCTCAGATCTCAACAAGAATCTTGTTATACTATATATCTACCTTTAGGATGCTATTAGTTTTCACATTCAAGGTAAACACATGTACTATACCTTTAGTGTTGCCTATCAGATACCCAAATCTAACCTACTAAATATAGGTCTGATAATAAATCAGACTAATAAAATATACTACTATGACCCTTGTGTACTTCACTAAGTCATGAATTGCAATATTAATCTGGATTACTAGAGTCCTTATTGCCAAACTTTCCAAGATTGTTTGTTATCAAATGCAAGTCGCCCCCTATTTGATCAACTACGTGAAATTTCATTTATAACCTATTTCAGACACCCATGGTCAACTAAAAATTAAAATTTACATCTCTTATCTACCGGCTTAGAGAATATAAGCTCACGTGGCTTATAGGCTAACCAAAACTAAACATGTGTATATGTGAATGTCCTAGTATCTAAGTTAACTTGCTAAATGTTGTTGTAAACTAATTGGTATCAGAGCTCAGGCTCGGCTCGATCGATCATTTTGATCAAATCAACGAAACAAGAATTGGAGTGGCAAGATGGTGTCGACCAAGTTTGATTTGGAGAAGTTTGATGGGAGAAATGATTTCGGTCTGTGGAGGTTGAAGATGAGAGCACTGCTAGTTCATCAAGGAGTTGTTGATGCACTGAAAGGAGGCAATGCGGTAATACCAACTGATGCCACAGAGAAAGAGAAGAAAGATGCTGAATTCAAACACAAAGACATGATGGAGAAGGCTCATAGTGCAATCATATTGAGTCTTGGTGATCGAGTTCTTAGAAAAGTATCTAAGGAGACCACGGCAGCCGGAGTATGGTCTAAACTCGAGTCTTTGTACATGACCAAGTCGCTGGCCAACCAATTGTACTTGAAGAAACGGCTTTACACGTTTGGTATGAGATCTGGCAAGTCATTAGAAAATTATACAGATGAGTTTAACAAACTCATTCTTGATCTTGAGAACATTAAGGTGAAAATAGAAGATGAAGATCAAGCAATACTGTTCTTGACCTCATTGCCTCACAGTTATGAACACTTTGTGGAAACACTCATGTGTGGGAGAGACACACTTTCAATGGATGAAGTATTGGCTGCTCTCAACTCAAAGGAGTTGAAGCGAAGATCTGATTTTAAAGAAGAAGGTGGAGATGGGTTGTTTGTCAAAGGAAGAGTTAAGGTAGGAAGAGGAAGATCAGAGCATCGTACAAACAAAAACAGGAAGACTACGAGATCTAAGTCAAGATACAAGAGGAAGTGCTTTGTCTACAATTCAGAGAATCATCTCAAAAGAGACTGTCCAGAGTGGAAACAAAGAAGAGGTGAAACTAGTCACTCTAAGTCATCTAGTCAAAAGGATGACTCATTAGATGGATATGATAGTGCAGATGTGTGTCACCAATGAAGATGAGCTAGAACATTAGATACTAGACTCAGGGTGTTCTTTTCACATGACCCCAATCAAGTCATGTTTAAAGAATTATATGTCATCTGATCTAGGAGAAGTCAAGTTGGGGGACAACAGGCCATGTAGAATCCAAGGAAGTGGCTCAGTAACCTTCAAGTTAACTAATGGATCTGAAGTAGAAATTCATGATGTCAAGTATGTTCCAAGTCTCAAAAGAAGCTTGTTGTCTCTAGGCACTTTTGAGAGGAATAAGCATCATGTGAGTCTAAAGGATGGAAAAGTTAAAGTGATCAAAGGGTCATTGGTGGTGCTCACAGGAACAAGGAGGAATAACAATACTTATGTGTTAGATGGAAAGATATTGACCAATGAGGTGTCATTGGTGCAGTCTGACATTGATAAGTCCACCTTATGGCACAGAAGATTTGGTCATTTGAGTAGTCAAGGGCTGGAGGAGTTAAGAAAACAAGACATCATTGATAATTTCAGGGTTAATGATGTTGGTTTCTGTGAGACTTGTGTCATGGGAAAGAAGAGTAGAGTAAAGTTCAGCAGGGGTAAGCATGTTACTAAAGGGATCTTGGATTATGTACATTCAGATTTGTGGGGTCCTGCAAGGGTGAATTCTTTGGGAGGAGCAAGGTACTTTATATCCATTATTGATGATTTCTCAAGAAGGGTGTGGGTGTATGTGCTCAAGCACAAGAGTGATGCCTACCAGAAATTTGTAGAATGGAAGAAGCTTGTGGAAACTCAAACAGAAAGGAAGGTGAAAAAGTTGAGAACTGATAATGGGTTAAAGTTCTGCAACAAAGAATTTGATCAATTCTGTAAGAACAATGGAATAGCTAGGCATTTAACCATTCCTGGTACACCTCAGCAGAATGGGTTAGCTGAGAGGATGAACCGGACTCTTTTAGAAAGAGTGAGGTGCATGAGATTAAATTCTGGATTACCAAAGTGCTTCTGGGGAGAATTGGTAAGCACTGCTGCTTATTTGATAAGTAGGTCACCTTCTAGAGCTCTGAATATGAGAACCCCAATGGAAGTTTGGTCAGGAGCAAAACTAGATTGTAATAGCTTGAGGGTAGTGGGGTCTGTGGCTTATGCTCATATAAGTCAAGATAAACTTAGTGCTAGAGCTCAAAAGTGTATCATGCTTGAATATCCTGAATGTGTGAAGGGATACCGGTTATGGAGATTGGATGATGGTAGTCCCAAAGTGATTGTGAGCAGAAATGTGTAATTCCAATTAGTTTACAACAAATGTTGACCAACAACCTTAGGCTTTGTCAAATCTACGTATTCTCATATTCATAATGATTCTTAGTCATAATCCAGGATAAACCTAGAGACACTCAAACACAGGTCTTTTCTCATTAATCTTACGAACTTGGGTAACATCATTTTAGTTAGTCTATTCATAGGTTTTCTATTGCTCCTTACACTGAGACACAGTTTTATTTTCAATCTCAATATAATAAGTTCAAAATTGTGTCTTTATCTATTTTGAACTTTGGAGTTAACGAATCTTCGTAGATCATCGTAATTAACAAGTATCAGTCAAGCATGCCATAAGCTATTATACTCTAGAATATGAATAGAGAAGGCATTATTCTGATTATTCACATATGCATTCTTATAAAGGCCATCACGCTATATCTCTTGTCAATATCCATTCCCTAGTATAGACAAGGTCTTTTCTCAAGAATTATTCGCTAACCTAAAACTAATAATAGTTAAGAAAGTCTTATATCTTATTGTATGTCAATCATATATACTAACTCATCTGTTAGTTTAGGATCATAGCTTTTTTTCTTTTCATCATCAAAACTTCATCATTAATCATAAAGGACTTCATCACAAATCTCGACTTGAGTCACTTTATTGAGCATATTTATCATCAATATGATGAACGATACTGGTATACAATCACTACTTTTTTGTGAGTCTATTAGATAATTGACACCCAACAACATGTCATTAATTATGATAGACACGTCTACATGTCATTTGTTAATAATAAAACCTATTTCTAATATTTTGTAATATTCATTAAGTCATTTACAACATATGTTGTCGTAGCATTTCTACGAAAAGTAACATATCTAGTGCTTATGTGATTTGAATTTAATACATTCACGACAAAAGGAGTCAGATATTTGATGTCACTCTTTCATTCATGACGTAGTTAAACACCTTAATTACAAATCGTTCTATACAAACCTCGTATTGCAACATCCTTTAAAATCATATCTACATCTTATCATGATAGAATCTTTTTCGCCTCTTGTAAAATATTCATTTTGCATAAGTACGTCACAACTATTATCATGTTATTGCTTTGTATATGGTTGATAATATTGTATATTGAGTACAAAACAATAATGTCTAATTCTAGTCTGAAACCAATATATAATACACAAACTCAGTTTTGTTATATCTTTTAACGGTTACGTATAAAGTTTCTAGACATCAAAATAACATACTATTAATTACTGTATTGAATATTCTTAACATCTAGTATGTCAAATAATGTCTCTAGTTCATCCGAGAGCCTGAGTTGATACAACCCTCCTATAATGCTTCCAACATTAACGAACGCCAAATTTTAAATCACTGGTTGATGCATTTTAATTCTAGGTTCATCCGGGAGCCCGATTTCCACATGCATGAATAGTGACTAGTTAATAAGAACCGTCCACAAATAGCAATAGTTCCTGTGATTTCATATCCCCGACCCTATGATTTCTTCTTGTGACATGCACTTAGTTTCCCTCTCGGATACGTTGATGCACATACAATACCATCTTCGTGTTTCATTTTATCTTGAAAATCCAAATTTAAAAGGGAATAATCACTTGAGAAACATCAAGTTGATTTTACAAGCAACTTCTATTTGAGTAGTAATCATTTTTCAAATTACCTTTTTAAAGCTAGTAGTAATCACTTGGAACAATAGTTATACCGTCAAGCATGGAGAGTACAAGGTAGCACTATTAAATCTTTTTGTAGAAAAGAAGAAGATTGCGTGGCAGTTTCAATTTCTTGATTTCATGTAATGCAACTGTTTATAGAGTACATTTTTTCATTTTGTCATATATTAATTATATATATTTTTATGTTGTAAAATGAATCTTTCAGTTTATTATATACGTATACACTTATGTTATTTGTAAAACACATGTGAAATAAGTTTAACAAAATTAACTCTTTACTTATAAAGTACAAGTTTTGTTGTTCAATCCAACCATGAGTGTCAAAATTTGCTCATCTCATTTTTTTTTTCATTTTTCATATCCACATCAATGATCAATTTGTCATAGCTCATTAAGCAAAACACTCAATAAGAAGACCAACAACTTATTACCTATGTAACTCACATATAAATATAATCTTTTACGACCAAAGTTAATTAAAAGTGACATTGTTAGCTAATAGAGGGGACATATGATATCAATATATATGGAACACTAAAAACAATATTTAATGGAGAGATGACATGATATTATGATGATCGACTATTTGACCATCCGTGCAACAAATGTGTGAATATCCTTAAGGTTTATAATTTTCAGATAATATGTTAGTGTTTGGATATTAATTAAACAATGATATATCTTTACTCATGAAAAGTCCAAACCATTTTTAAATGCATGCTTGCAATATTGAGGTATGTTGTAATAGTTACAAAAACACTCAAAAACAGGAACACTAAAATCAAAAAGAAAAAACAAGGAAAACGGTGAACATCACATAATATTGACATGATAATATTGTATATATTGTGATTCATCTCATACATCATCTTATAACCGTAGGTGAAAGACATTTGTTACCGTTAATTCTAAAGTGTTGAATCGTCATGTGAAGTCGTAGGCCTTAATTAACCATATATCTAAAACATCATGAGAAACAAAATGCGGCACATGCCATTATGAACTACATCATGACACAACATTAGGGTATTCGTTCAATTTGTTGTTAGATTTTTCAGAATTAATAATATCGTTTCATTGTTTTAATTATGTTAACTTATTGGCCGGTTCAGATTTTATGTGAGGTCATTAATTATTTTATACTGCGAGGATGAGTAATACTTGATGATTTGTTGATCTATCATATGTTAAAGTTAGTTGTTAATTATAATATATAAGACATGATTAATAACATGCATTAGAGTTCAAATGGAGATCAGATAATCTTCATTTTATTGATTCAAACAAATTAACATTACAAGATTGACTTCATGTAAACCCTAATATTAAGCTGATGTATGTTAAATTTAAAGAAATTTCATTGACCCGTTGGTAATAATCTGAATGGAGCCAATGTCCAACCTAATAATATTGATAATTGTTCTTATAAAAGTGAAAGTAATTTGAATGGAAGAATCATCATGATTTCATCATAAACCATCTTGATGATTAGCCTATCTATCAATTAATTTGTAATAGATAATAGTAATATTGTTATCAACTAAATTGAACCTGTGTATAACCGCTTAAGATATTTGGAATGCAAATACTAACATGGAAAAGTTTATCCATGAAAATCGAAACAAAACCTTAGAAACAAATTATGAAAACATAAAAGGAGAAAAACCTAAATTATGACAAATTCTGAAATTTTAAAACTAGTGATTCGTTATAACTGTTTCCATCTGTGGGTGTATGGGTGTATCCTAGATAACAAACACTTAATCCCTATTCCAATTAACATCAAGATCGAGTAATCGAGTTCACCATGGTTAAAGCTTAGGAGTTAATTAGTTCTACATGCATTAATAAGAGTATATGTAAAACCAGTTAATTAATGTCAGTTACTCCTAATAAGTACATTTGCGTTCTCTTTACCTTTATCAACTTCATCTCTCCTTATATTTGGTGCATATTGTTGGGTTAATCTGACGGGTCACGGGTCATGAAGTTGGAGCTTCATATTCGGGTCAAATGGGTCAAGTTGGGTCTGCATTGGGTCATTAGATTCATTCAAATAGACATGTGTTTCTTTAAAGTTTGAGTCAAAGTCCTAGTATAATGGCAGGTTTTTAGGGGGTAGTTGTTTACTTAATCCCTTGTGTTCATGTGTATTATTTTGGCTATTTAACAGCTATTTCTTTGCATGTAAGTGTGTGTGTGTTTTTGGTGTGTGTTTCTTGGGCCTAAACCAACACATATACATTGCTAAATAACACTTCTCTTTATCATCCTTGTGCTCTACAACTTAGTGATATCAGTCTCCTTGTGATAAACCGTGTATGATCCAGATCCTACTTTATCATAAGACCATGTGATATTGATTCTTGTTGACCCTAATTTCATAAAAGACTAACTTAATTATGATGTTGAAGGGAGCCTTGGTTATTGGCATTAATTCTTCGCTTCCGGCTGTAATCATTACTAATGTAAGCAGTGACAGAATCCAAACTTCTTACTCGAAGGGTAATCATAAGATTCTCTTCTCTACGAACTACAACGAAAGTACCCTTTAACTGCTGGCGAGTATATATAATTGCTCTGGTACCCTCCACGCTTCGACTGGCTGGGCGAGTCTATCTCATTTTTCGGGTACCTTTTGACTGCTAGCTGCTCCATAGCTGCAGGTTTATCTGGCAACAAAATGTACTGATAGAATGTTGTAATGTTGTTACAATCTCTACTGAGACTCTACACTGTACACCTATAAGGTTAAGTTTTATTTTAACAATCTAGAGGAAGAGTGTAAAAGTTGTAGATAGATCCAGTGGCCAATAACCCGTTCGATATGCTTGTATTGATGCATTCTATCCATGCCCATTCTTGCATCTACCTTCCAACATGTGCTTGAACTCTGAGAATTTTAAGGTTTTATCGTTCTTTGTAGTTCGATTGACGCTTTAATGTACTAACGCCGTTGTGGGTTCAATTCAAGCTCATTCGGCCTTAAATTAAACTCAACCCAAGGAACACTATCAATCTTCCTGAAAACCATATTCTATGTGCAGTAGATATAGGCAAAGTGTGTTAACTGTTAACCACATATCCAAGGTTAGATATACAGTAGAATCTTGCACTTATAACTGTGCTAACAGCAGTAGTCAGCAAATCATATGACCCAAGGAAGAAATTATCATCTTTTTGTGTATCATATAATCTATGTTTTAATTATATAGTCTTAATTATAAATTTTATAAGTTTTCTCAAAGATTGATCCTATAACTTTCTACGAAAAATCATTAATGTGAAATAACTTATGTTATATGTGATAGAACAGATTGGTAACTTATATATACTGATATGCCCTAATATATTCATTTGTAACATAGAGTAAATAATATAGGACCTAAATATTTGGGCATGTATGAACAAAGTCAACCATAGTATACATATCAATTAAGAGATCATTTAGATCAATATATGTGAGAGTTGACCTAACCTTGAGCTAGAGAATTCATGGAGTTTCCCAGTGCTAGAGAAGATTACGAGTCCGACTTCTGCATCGCATAAAATAGCCAGTTCCTTAGCTTTCTTCAGCAATCCATTCCTTCTCTTGGAGAAAGTAACTTGCCTGCTAGTCGCGTTATCGATCCTACGAATAACAATCTTCCCTCTCCCCATAGTTTAAGTCTCAACAACCTGCAACTAACCTTACTATCAGATCGAAAGATCAATCGACATCAAGAGTGAATAGATTCGGAAAAAGTGAGAGTGTATATCAGTGGAGAATCCAAGTATTCTGAAGATGATGTTAAGGAACAAAAGAAAAGGACATAATTTCAAGATTTCTAAAATTAGAAAGATGTAACATAGTCTAAAGTTCTTTAAGATCATTAAAGCAAAGAAGACAAAGAATATTGATGAAAAATGAGGGTGTGGGTTACAGATAGAAAAAGCTTACCAATTTGAGGTTAATGAGTGTGATGAGGATTCTTATGTGAGAAGGTGTTCTTATTTGGAAAGAAGTGTTCTATTCAAGGAAGATGGAGAGAGAAACAAATCAAATAAATTTAATAATTAAGATTGTACATATAATAATATATGCATTGGTGGATGGGTTCAAAGAGAACTAGAAAACTTTTAAGAGCCACTAGGAGCCCTTCAATTGATCTTGTGAATCATGTGAATGGCTAACCCAATGACACAAGTTTGTTAAGGGTACTCATTGGTGAGTTATCTATGATATCATTAGGAACTATAATATGTGTAAATAAAATAGTTTCCAGATATTTAGTTTTTCTCACTTACCACTATATATACATGATACAAGGTCATTTAATATAAAACCAAAAACAGTAATAAGTATTATATAAACACATATTTCTTTAACTCATACATAAGTCAAATATTCAATCACGTAACCCTCTCTCTTTCTATCTCTCACTATATATATCTATCCTTAAAATGCTACGTATATATATATATATATATATATATATATATATATATATATATATATATATATATATATATATATATATATATATATATATATGTGTGTGTGTGTTTATCTAGTTAAGTTTTAATATTAACTAGTTATTTTCCCCCGCGTTTCAAGGCGGGAGTTTGATTGCTCCACCCGAGGTACGCAACATGAGTTCGGCTCAACCTAGCCCCAAGCGAACTAAAAGTTTGGGGCTCTTTTGGTTACGGTTTGACATTTAAATCTAATGTTTATTTGGTCTATCATACAATCTTTAAGTGATTTCACGGATCCAGAACAAAGTTTAAAAATAGTAAACTGAAGTTTGAAATAACAGAAACAAATATACTAAAGTACAAGTGCAAATCAAGAGAGTCTAAAATACTGATCAAACGGGATATACTATTTGACAATACAAGTGAGCCTAAAACAAATGAGCAAATCATCAAATGAGCTAATCATCAAAACACTAGAACATGATAATCAAATAAGCAATGCAGGACAAGATATTCAAATGAGCTTAGGAGAAAAGATAATTAAATAAGTAGGACAATCAAATTAATTGATAATCAAATCATCAAAAAGAAAAATGAAACAAGAAAAAAGAGAACTAACCTCTGGGAATGATTTTAATCACATACAGTTCCAACCATTATGCCAAATCTAAACCAATTACTTCAAATACGAGCATTGAAGTTTTATGTTCTTCCAATTAAGCCAATTCTAGCAACAAATCTTAAAGTAATTACACTAAAATTCTCAATTCAGTTCATAACAAATTCCCAAAACAAATCGTGTTTCCCCAAGATTCTTTAAGCAACTTCCATACACCACAACAAGATAATCAAACTATCAATTATTAACAAAAATTATAAAAGCTAAGCAACCAAGCTATATGAAGTGTGAACAAATGAAGACTTGAACAGATCGTCAATTGAAGATTAAGGGCAGAAGTGAAGGGCGATTGAAGGCTTGGAGATGAATTTCTCTTGAAGATGATCAAACCGATTATAGGCTTGAGGATAAAGAATTTCCAATTGCTGGATTGACGCTTCAATTTTTGATGCTCTGATTAACGAATCTTGATTTAAGGCTTCAAGATTTGGGGGCCCTAAAATGGTGGAGGCCCCAAACCCTAGCTTGGGTTCCCTTGCCTTATGAGCCGGCTCTGCATGAGTTTGGTCGTTACCATCGAAAACCATAAAAGTGAATAACAAAACCAGTTAAGATAATATCAAAGCCGCAATGATGCTTTCGCTCAAAATCGATCACTTCTCATGATAGTAATACTTAATAAATAATATAACTAAAAGGGCTAAAAATAATGAATTTATATTATATAAAACCAAGGGTTTTGAAAAAGGAGGATAAAAATGGGATTTCACAAAAAAAGATACCAAAAACAAAGAAGAAAACCTATGTGACCAAAAATTGAAAACCATAAAAGTGCAATGTAGGAGTTATTTTGTAAATTCTTAAACTTTGGTTGCTAAACCCAAAACCTTTGTAAATTCTTAAACTTTGGTTACTAAACTCAAAACTTAAAAAATCTATTGTAGCACATGAGTTGGTTTTTAATATGTATATAATTGGTCTATAATGAGCGCGATGCATATATATACATAATATTAATCTGTTGTCTCCATGAGCTAGAGTCCTAGCTTCATATATAAGTTTAGCTCTAGCATTGTGAAACTAGCAAAATAGTTTATTATTTATAAGCTTTTTCTGTTTATTGTTCTATGTTTTTTGGTTTGTATGAATGTCATTGTTGGATGCTTAGAGTTGTTAGTTGTTAACATGTCTTTTTGAATTTTATTGCTTGGTCTTTAGATAGTTAGTTGTTAACTTGTTATATTTGTATTTTCTTAGCAATATGAAAGGTAAGTTTTAGAGCTTAAAAAGAGACATATCTATATTAAATATTTAATACGAGAGTGATCAATCATATTAAGAAATCATCATCAAATTTTCAAGGAATTTAAAATACCTTCGGTCAATAATACTACCATACATACCAATCCAAGCAACCATTAAAACATAGATAAATATAAAAAATAATAAGTCATACCTTTTTTTACCCGAATAAGTCAATACCTAATGTAGATAAAAATACTTAATGAAATATTTTTTACCCAATCTGAAAGTTTAGAACCAGTCCAGCTGTTTCAACCTGGCAAAATATATTTTTAGACATGTACTCACAACCTTTTCTAAAAAATATCATAGAAAAAGAAAGATGATGCATTATATCAAAGTTTATGTTTGTTAGCGCAAATTACTATAATTAAAAATTCATTTTCTTATAATTCTAATAATTTATAATATACTAATTTTCAACTTCTCTATGCATAAGGTGTTGTATTTTATACAGAGTGTTTTATAACAAAATATTTTTTTACTTCTAGCCCAAAATTTTTTTATCTTTGCAATGTAACCTTACAAAAATTTGAGTTTTTACTTTTGGGTCAAAACTTTTTATTTTTAGCAATTTGACCTTACAACTTTTTTACTTTCAATTTTAATCCATTATACTTTTCATATTTTGTAAATTTCTGTTTTACGTTTCTTTCTGAGTTTTTCAAGTTAACACGGTGCAACATGCATGTCTGGTTCAACATTTTTACGTTTCGTTCTAAATTTTATGACTTAACACGACACAACGTGCATGTGTGGTTCAACATTTTTACGTTTCGTTCTAAATTTTGTGACTTAACACGACGCAACGTGCATTGTGGTTCAACGTTTTTACGTAGATTTTCACCCGTTTGATGTGTTCATCGCAATACGCGGCTCCTAGATCGACTTAGTTAAATTTTTCTATGTTTTACGTCTCAGTCTAATTTCTCCGCATTAACACATCTCAACTTCAGTGTTGGTGGTCGCTGCCAGTGGTGTGACATTGGTGCTATTTGACATGGTTTTACGCCCCCGCCGCAACGCGGGGGCTTAATTCTAGTATACTATATGTTTAAACATTGTCTAAATATTTTTAACTAAAATACTTTTAAAATATAAAATAATTAACCCACACACTCTCTAGATATACAATAAATCTTAACACTAATGTTCATCATAAATCTAAAACACCTAACCGCTTAGAAATACATCTTTTACTATACTTTTTTATTATTATTAGGCTAAAGCTCTTCAAGAAGACATCCTATTGATAAGATGTTTTTCTCTACCTCGAAAATCAAACGTTTAAATCTTGTATGATGTATTATATGTAAGTGGCTACTAATAATAGATTAAGATACTTAAAATAACATTTCGTATCATAATTCGCGAGTTTAAAATATATTATGCATACTCGAGATAAGGTGATGACATGTGACGGTTGGAAAACGGGAGCCGTTAAGTTGATTACCTTAAAAATAACGAATCTCAAGTAGGGCAGACGTGATGTTGTCGGCCATAACAAAATAACCTTAATTATATGTTATCTTGCGTACTAGGTTTTTGATACCTTCTTTAACATATAGATCATCGACACTTGGCCCAATAAGATCACACAACTTCCTTTTCTGGAGGATTATCGAGTTGTACCATGTACCAACTCACATTAAAATACTATAGGTGATTTGGACCACTTTTAATTAAAGAATTTTGTTTGGGTCTGCTGGGGACACCGTATGTGTTTTTAGAAGAAACCGGATCTAATTTTCACGTTTTGGCTAAAACGTGATGGTTTGAAAACCTAGAGGTGACGGCTAGGTCAAAGTGTCATGTATGGTCTGACTCCTGACAAAAGTACACTGATAAAGATGCACGAGTCTGAAAGAAAATGTCACGGTTTGCCC